>JACEEZ010003619.1:127500-147500 GCA_016584305.1 Chionoecetes opilio | reverse complement strand
CTCGTTTCCTCTTGAAGACTTCCGGTACATTAGTTACATTCGGTTACAGTTACGTTTTTTCCGTTAAATGTGCCCTTTTTCCAAATGTCGTAACTTGTGTGGGAATGCACAATGTTGTTGTGTTTGTTTTCTGTTGTTTTTGCTTCTTTTTCGCGCCCTATTGGCTTCTCTGAATCGAGAAGCACGGGCTAAAATATAAGCCGTCAGTCGTGTCAGTATTTATCCTAAATAATGTTAACGGGGGGGAGGGTAGGAGGCAAACAAGGGCAGCGAGCGTAAGTAAAGGTGACAGGAGGCACGCACGTGCTCGAGCCGTACATATTCCACTCTGGGATCGCAGGGATCAGATGGCGGAAGTCTGAGTGGGATGCTGGCGTGGAGCAGGTGGTGCTCAAGGGATTTTGTGGCTCTGCGCGAAACGTGAGACTACGGGCAGGGTCGTCACCCCAGTATTTGGGTGGAGCAATTGGAGCCGATGCCTTAGTCAGCCAGACTGTCGCTCACTACAAGGTGAGTGAACCGGGAAAGGTGGAGGGGAGCGTTTCGTCTCTGGTGGCTCCTCATCTCCCCTGTGATATACCATGTTGCAGAACAGAGTCCATGCTCCATAGCGTCGTTGAGAAGTTGGATGGCCTGAAGACAAGCTCGGTTGACAGAAGACTTTACCTGGCGTAAATGGGGATTCAGGGGGAAAGGTAACTTCCGGCGCTACATAGGGGTATTTTCGAGAAAATCTATGGTTACGTTTCGCGGAGCTACAACCAATGCGTCTTCACAACGGAACCACATTACTCCATAGAGAACGGGAATAGGCCACTCGGTCCACCCGACCTGGCAACAAGAGCTAAGAAGTATATATGTATATTCGTATATCTATCTATACTATCATGTATATATATATTATATCACTTATCTATATATATATAGTTCATATCTCTATATATCTAATTGTAGACTATGTATAAATATCTCTGGTACATATATTATTTAAAAATAAAAAATATATAGATATTTACGATACATATCTATATACAGTATGTATATATTAGATATATATCATATATATATATATATGTATCTATATATATATACATTTATATTATATAATCAACTATATATATTATATATATTCTATACTATATATATATATATACAGTTGTGTTCGTTTATTACAGTTAACTCATCTTTATTTACATCCTACTTATTAAATAGATTTTTATATTTCCATTTCATTCCTTCAGGATAAGAATCAAATGAGGTGTTTTGTCCTAATGTATAGGATTGTTTCTTGCGTTTGTACTTTATGACTACACATTTAACACCGTTAGATTTTCTGTTTGACATATTATTAATATTAATATTATTATATATAATCTTTTAATCTATTTATTCTATTATTCTTATCATGATTATTATTATTATTATAAACATCCTTATAATTATTCTATCCTTTTATCATTAATATAATCTCATCGGGAAACAGAAAATTAAATGGATGATGCAGAGAGAGAGAGAGAGAGGAGAGAGAGAAGATAGAGAGAGAGAGATGGGAGAGAGTCGAGAGAGTAGAGAGAGGAGAGAGATGAGATACGAGAGTAGGAGAGAAGAGAGAGAGAGAGAGAGAGAGAGAGAGAGAGAGAGAAAGAGAGAGAGTCTAGAGAGATCACACAAAGAAGAGAGAGGGAGTAGCACATGCAGAGAGAGGAGAGAGAGAGAGTCGGAGAGAGAGAGAGAGAGAGAGAAAAAAGGAGAGAGAGTAGCGGAGCGAGAAAAAAAAAAGAGACGAGAGCGAGAGAGAGAGCGAGAGAGAGATGAGTCAGTAGAGAGAGAGAGAGAGGAGAGCGAGAGAGAGAGAGATGAGAGAGAAGAGACGAGAGTAGAGAGATAGCAAGAGAGATGTCTTTCCTATATCTACATTATCAAAGAAAGAAATTCCGTGAGCACGGAAACGGTGCGTCGCGAGCAAATCCCCCGAAACAGGTGAGTTAGTTTTTCGCACAAAATGGAGCGTCACTTTTCCTCTCTCTCTTCTTCGTGTCTCCTCTCTTTCTCTTAACGTCTGTGTGTCAACAGGATGTTACATTGAGAAGGAGAAGGTGGATTTGGGGAGGGGTGGAGCGAGGAAGAGAGAAGTAAGAAGAGAAGGAATTGGAGAGGATAGACTTCAAAAGAGGAGGCGAAAAGAAAAGTGAATGGGGAAAACACTAGCGAAAGACTAAGAGTAATTAGAACGTACCAATTAAGTTGTTGCCAAAGAACTTGCAACTATACACATGGAAGAAAATGTACAATACGAGATTACGTAAGAGATAAGGCAAAGAAAGCTAATGCAATTGTTGAGAAAACCGAAAATAGGGAATGATAGTGCACATAAAATATGCCGGATAATATATAGCTAAATGAAGTGACGGAAGGGAAGAAAAAGAAGAATAAAGAAAGATAGAAAGAAAATCACAATGACTGAATAAGCTATCAACATTACACTAATCATAAGAATAGGCACAGCATTTTCCCTCCTAAATACATATATCTCATGTTTTATCTTTGAACAAAAACATATTACCCATATAGTTTATTTTGCTTTTTATTTTCATATTATTTGTATCATACTAATTATCTTCCTTTTTCAATATTTTTTCTTTTACCAAGAGATCGCAATGTGTTTTCTCTGTTTTACTGATCCTTTTCCATAACATTTGCTTATAATACCTGAAACAGTTGCCACTCACTTAGCTATGCATTAACTTCTCGACACTTGTTACGCGCGATTACTCTATTCATGTTACTGCTATATTACTTACTTCTATTTTACTACTACTACTACTTAATACTACTACCCACTACACTACTACTACTTCTACACTACCACTACTACTACTACTCATACAAGACAACACCTTTTTCCCCCTCTAAAACATGCTTCGGCCACTCATAAGGTAAATTAGTTCGCCACGAATGAGCTCCCCCTCCAACCCCCCCCCAAGTTCACACACCTTCCCATATTAGCACACATATGTAAAACTAGCCGCAAAGCCGGCCCTCCGGGGCGGACTTTTTTGGCTAGCCCCTGCGGAGGGCTGATTGGTGGTGTCTCGGCCCACCAACTCTCCAATAGCCCCTTCTAACTCTTCCTGAAAATCATGGATGTTACAATGTATTATTAAACGGCAAAAACACATTCACATCATCCCCAACACCTCACTCACCCATTACCCATCACTCCCCACCCATTCACTTCACCCATTACCCATCACCTCCCCACCGTATCACCTCAACACTCTTACCCATCACCACACACCCCATGCACTCACCCATTACCCATTCCCCCCACCTAGTCCTCACCCATCACCCAGTCACACCCCACCCATTCACTCACCCATCCCCACACCCATTCCCTCACTCCACCCGATTCCCTCACCCATTACCCATACACCCTACATCAGGTTTCCTCAATTCTCGCAACCACTTTTTGTCCACTTCTCGCTAATTAGGCTGCTAAAAAGAAAAGAAAAAAGTGATCGGATATCCCCAAATAGGCCCTTAAACCTCCCGGTCAACCTGGTTCAAAAACTGTGCCATATGATGGGATTGCGCCACGGTGTGCACCTATAGTCTCCACACACACAAAACACAACCCAAAAAACACACACACAACACAACACACACAGTGACACACCCACACACTGTTTCGATTATATTATTATAGCATTAGGCCTATAACATTCAGGCTCCCCTCAAACTTGCCTCTATAATGTACCGCGGCGCTTGTCTCTCTTTTTCTCAATTTGGTGGAAGTGCAAGTCGGTGTGAGGGATGGTGGTGCTATTATGTTTTGTAATTTATGGTGTGTTATCTTTTGCAATGTTTGTGTGCTGGCGCGCGTGGTGCGTGTGCGTGTGCGTGTGCGTGTGTGTGTGTGTGTGTGTGTGTGTTGTGTGTGTCCAGTATTCAGTTACATATATGATACAACACTTTACATACGTCGCACTTTCCAATACCAACAATATTCTACACAATTCACATTTTGTATCTTTTCCGTTCCTAAAAGGTGGTCCTCTGTTATAAACTGCAAGGTGTCAGTACGTACATTGGGGGGGAGGGGGGCTGGTGTTGGAGCACCAGCCCGATCGCTTAGTCGCTTCACAACACCCTTTGCACAATGACCATCCTGCAATTCACGAACCACACTTTACAATAACAGCTTGCTTCCAATAGCATTATGACGCAAAAATTTACACTGTAGGACAACAGGACCACATCCAAAACCCTACCTAACACCCATCCCCCCCACAAAAGAAAAATCCCCTAAAAAGTAGCAGAACAGAAAGACTCTCCCAAAGTGCCTTGACCAACACATTTTGCTTTTACAAATGTAGCGTGTTTTGGTTTTTCCCTCGCGACATCGTCCACACTATTATATCTTCTCATTTGCATCGTAGCAAATTTATAGCAGGAGATAATACACAAGGCTCAAGTGTAACACGTCGTGTCGTCCAGTAATTCAGTGTCGCGAATTGTGGCCTCAAAAAAAAACCCCCTCCCCCCCCCCCCCCCTAAAAAATAAAAAAAACTAACACGCACGTTGCAGCACAAGGAACGCAAAGGGAATACTGGGAAGAGACAAAAAGCAACTGCTCTATCGGGGTCTAAGGAGGTCCCCTGTGTGACTACTTTCTACCAAGTGGTGCGCGTTTCCTACTCCGTGTTAGAGCGCCATCAAAGTGCAAAGTTTAGAACGCTCCTCTCCACCCACACACTTCCTCCGGCCGAGGGCGGCTAGGAAATAATAACGTGAGAAAAAAAAAAAAAAAGGAAAATGTGGAAAAGGGAGAAAAGAAGGAGGAGGAGGATAGGGGAGGAGGAGAGAAATGTATAGACAAAAAGTCAAGGTCATGACAAGGTCAATGAGTTTCCGAAAGTTGAATGTAGTCCATCTATCATAATAAACTCTACTCTCCCTGCCCTCGTCCTCCCTCTCTCTCTCTCTCCTCCTCATCTCTCCCTCTCTCTCTCTCTCTCTCTCTCCTCCGTCTCTCTCTCTCTCATCATCTCTCGTCTTCTGGATCGGCTCGGGTGGCTCTCTCTCCTCGTCATGTCTCATTACTCGACAATAAATCTAATTAAAATACCCAAAACTCAACAGTTGCGGGCCGTAAATATATAATCTACGTGTTGCTTTATAGGTGAATCCCTAATCTGTTATCTAATATTGCCCTCACAAATCATATACAAAGATATCGAAAAGAAAAATGTATATACTCTTAAGATATGAATCATTCTCCATCATCCCGATTCACCGACAACAGATGGACATGCGGGACGGCTAATCTTGTCTTGATCCCGTTTCCTTTTTTCCACAATTCTTTTTTTATCGTTTTCTCTTCTTTTTTTCCTAGTTTCTCCCACCTTCACACGTGTCAATCTCTCCAATCTTTAGTCTCTGCTCGGAATCTCTCTGTCTTCCTCCTTCCCTCGGAACATTACAAAAACACAAAACGTAAATCAACAGTCAATCATGTGAATAAGCTTTTAAATGTACAACACGGCTGGTCCTTCTCCTACAAAATTACTAAAGGAATAATATTCTTTATAGAGGGTGTGATCAGGAGGGCGTGAGTCGTTGAAGTGTTTCCTTTTCTTTCTAAACCGGTAGCCTTAAAAAATAACTTACTCTCATCCCAACAATATCAAACAAATTCTATCACCAAATAAATACTGAATCTCGTGATCAATTTCAATCTCCAATAATACGGTGTCAACTGCCACAAACTCCCATCATTTCAATGTCCCAAACATCCAACATTCTTCTCACCACTTTCTCATCATTCGAATACTCAAAAAAAACTCCTAAATACTTCAACAATTCACCATATATTTCACATCCATACATCAATCTCCCACATCCGCAAATTTTCCAGATGATCCCTTTCCCCGCACGCCAAGACTCCTTCACTTCTCACCACAGAGTTCACTTACAAAACACACACCAAACAAACAAGAACAAAAACACCAACCGAGTCTCACCTTCACAGGAGACTCACATATCGTCCAGCCACCGACACTCACGCTCGCTCCTCTCACATCGCCACGCGGACCCCCTGCAGTCCGGCGCCCGCACGTCATGGTATATCTCCTGAGGCCCCCCTCTTCTCGCGGGTGGTCTGTCACTCCCTCTCACCCCTGGCCCTCCCTCTCCTCGTCCCACAACTCTCCCTCCTCCCATCTCGCTCTTCATCCCCGACCTTCCCCTCCTCTTCCTCTCTCCCCGTCTCGAGGCTACCCATCCTCCCACACTTCGACTCCTCCTCGACTCATCACAGCCTCATCGGGTCTCACTTCTCATCCTCACCTCCCTCCTCCGATACCTATCCCCTTCGACCGTTCGTCTCCATTCCCGCCTTCGAAACTCCTCTTCCCGTCGTCAATCGTCACCCACCGAGTTTCTCCGTGAGACTCCGACCTCCTTCGTCCCAACTATCCCTTTCTCCCACTCGCCTCTCGTCCACCCCCCCCCTTCCTCTTGCCGTCGGCACTCCATGTCTCGTCTCCTCCCACTCGGAAGTCGTCAGCTCTCGCCCCGTTCTCGAATCGCCACGTGACTACCCCCACCACAGACTCCCCCCCTCTTCCGGCTCCTCGCACTTCCCAAATCCGTTCCCCATCATCTCTCGCCGGTCACATCCCTCCCCCAAATCTTCCCTCGATCATGGTCCTCGCGCTCCCGCTTGTGTCTATCTCAGGCTTTCCCGACTGCCTCGCACTCTGCTCTCCTCCTCCTCCCGATGCCCCTCCCACGCCGTCCTACCACTGTCTCGCACCTCCATCGCACCCACATCTCGCATATCTCTCCTCTGCCCACGCTGCACTTCCCATTCGTCTATCCCTCTCCAACCACTGTCGCTCACGTCATCACGGCCTCTCCGTTTCACAGCCTCCTCACCGGCGACCTCCCACTCACCTTCGCTACTTCAAAATCCCCATTCGTCTCTGCACACTCTATTCCTCTACGCGTCGCGCCTCCTCCGCTCACAATCGTCTTCATCGTCTTTCCATCTCTGCCGGGTGTCCGTTCGATCCCCACAACCTTCCTCCCACCAGGACGATCCTCATCTCACTTGTTCCCATGCCTTCAACTTCTATCACTGGGGGTCCTCGCGCTCCTCCCATTCTTCCCTTAATCGTTCAATCCTCTCAAATGGCACCGCCGCCTCTCTCGCCCTCATCCTCGTCATCTCGTCTAGTGTCTCGCTCGCAAGAACAACAACGACCCGGTCCAAAAGTCCCCTCTCATCACGCCTCAGGGTTCTCTCTCGTCTCTCTCAACTCTCTCCCATCCCTCTCCTCCTCTCACTCTCTCCTCTCGCTCTCTCCTCACCCTGTTTGTCTCTTCTCCATTCAACCTCAATGCACCTCCCGGGTTCTTATTCGTCGTCTCATCCAGCCGTTAACTACTTTCCTCATATATCGGAAAAAAATTAACTCTTAACCTGTCTGGTTATAATTGTCATGTGAAAACCGGCTAAGAGAGAGATAACGGTGAGAAGAAGGGAGAGAAGTGGAAGGCGGGGATGAAGGAAGGAAGCGGGAGGGAGAAGAAAAGAGCAGTATAGAGAGAGATGAGACTGAGACTGAGCAGTTAAGAGGATTTTAAGTTAATCTGAACCTGCTTTCACATTCCATCATCATTGTTTTAGAATTATTATTATATTATTATTATTATTATTATTATTGAATTAGTATTTATTATTATTATTATTATTATTATTGCAAACCGTTTTTTATTATTATTGTTTCCACTCTTGATGCTACAAATACCTCTCTCTCGTCTCTCGCTCTCCCTCTCCGATCCTCTCCGCCAAGTCTCGTCGTCGTCCTGCACTCCTCTCGTCCTCTCCCTCTCACCCAACTCCACCCCTCTCTCCCCTCTCCGTCGTCTCTGCTCCCTCTCTCCTCACTCATCTCATCTCCTCTCTTCTCCTGCCCTCAGTCTCGTCTCTCCCTCTCCGCCTCTCATCCTCTCTCTCTCTCATCCTCTCCTCTCATCTTATTCCCGGGGCAGAAAGGTAAAGGGAAATTTTTTTAAGAGGTAGATAAGGAAAGAAGAAGAGGAGGAGGAGGAGGAAGAGGAAGGAGGAGGAGTAGGAGGAGGAGGAGGATATTTTGTAACAAGAGAAAGGTTCAAAGTACTTTTATCTTTATTTTTTAGTGTTATTTTTTTATTTTTTTTTTTTCTTTTTTTTTTCCATCCTCACTCTCTCCTCCTCCCTCTCCCTCTCAGTCCCTCCTCTCATCCACATCGCCCCCTCCCTTCTCATGCCTCGCCTCGGTCCTCTCTCTCATCCGTCTCTCATCCTCTCTCTCCACTCTCTCTCGTCCGGTTCGTCTCTCTCTCTCTCTCTCTCAGGTCAGGGAGGTCATCACTTCCTGACCTTACATGGGGTATAAAGGTCACAAGCCACAAGAGGTCACAGGAGGTCAACAGTGTAACAGTAACAACAGGATCATGTTTGACCTTTGGCCTTGATTCATAGCCTTATAGGGGGAAAATATAGACAAAAATAGGAAGTTGAAGGGAAAATATTGGCGATCGAATAATATAGGAACAATGCAAGGGTTTTGTTTGTTATATTTGTACATGATTTTGAAGCACGTTAGATTAAAAAGAAATTTAGAAGAAAAGAAAAATACTCGCCACATTTTTTCTTTTTACGTTAGCTATATATAGATTTTTTATTTTTTATTTCCGCTTTACTCCCTCCCTCTTTTTTTTTTTTTTTTTTTTTTTTTTTTTTTTTCCGCGTTTCTCTTTCTCTTTCTTTTTCTTTTCCTTTTCCTGTTGCCGCTTTTTTTTATCTTATCATCATTTCCATTAATTTCTTTTCCTCTTTTCACTTTCCTTTTTTCTTATCATTTCTTTTCCTCTTTTCTTTTCCTTTTTTCTTATTATTTCCATTAATTTCTTTTCCTCTTTTTTCTTATCATTTCCATTAATTTCTTGTCCTCTTTTTTCTTATCATTTCCATTAATTTCTTTTCCTCTTTTTTCTTATCATTTCCATTAATTTCTTTTCCTTTTTTTCTTATAATTTCCATTCATTTCTTTTCCCCTTTTTTCTTATCATTTCCATTAATTTCTTTTCCCCTTTTTTCTTATCATGTTCCATTTATTTTCTTTTCCTCTTTTTTCCTTATTCATTTCCATTAAATTTCTTTCCCTTTTTTCTTATCATTTTCCATCAATTTCTTTTCCCCTTCTTTTTTCTTATCATGTCCATTAATTTCTTTTCCTTTTTTTCTTATAATTTCCATTCATTTCTTTTCCCCTTTTTTCTTTTTTCTTATCAATCATTTCCTTAATTTCTTTTCCTCCTTTTCTCATCATTTCCCATTAATTTCTTTCCCTTTTTTTTTTTTCATTATCATTTCATTAATTTATTTTTCCCCTCTTTTCTTATCATTTCGCTTAATTTGCTTTTCCCCTTTTTCTTATCATTTCCATTAATTTCTTTTCCTCTTTTTTCTTATCATTTCCATTAATTTCTTTTCCCCTTTTTTCTTATCATTTCCATTAATTTCTTTTCCTCTTTTTTCTTATCATTTCCATTAATTTCTTTTCCTCTTTTTTCTTATCATTTCCATTAATTTCTTTTCCTCTTTTCTTATCATTTCCATTAATTTCTTTTCCTTTTTTTTCTTATCATTTCCATTAATTTCTTTTCCTTTTTTTTATCATTTCCACTAATTTCTTTTCCTCTTTTTTCTTATCATTTCCATTAATTTCTTTACCTTTTTTTTATCATTTCCACTAATTTCTTTTCCTCTTTTTTCTTATTTCCATTAATTTCTTTTCCTCTTTTTTCTTATTTCCATTCATTTCTTTTCCCCTTTTTTCTTATAATTTCCATTAATTTCTTTTCCTTTTTTCTTATTTTTTCCATTAATTTCTTTTCCTTTTTTTTTTATCATTTCCACTAATTTCTTTTCCCCTTTTTTCTTATCATTTCCATTAATTTCTTTTCCTCTTTTTTCTTATAATTTCCATTCATTTCTTTTCCTCTTTTCCTATTTCCTTCTTTTTCATATTTAGTTATCGAATATTTCCACAATTTGTTTATTTGTTTGTATGTATGTATGTATGTATGTATGTATGTATGTATGTATGTGTGTCGCAGTGTTGCCAGTACATGAATGGGTTCTGGAAATATGGCAACGTTTCTGGCAACACTGTTTTACCCTAATGAATATAAACTTTATTAAAGGTATATTTGGATTCCGAGGATTTTGGGTATAGTCTCTCTCTCCTCTCTCTCTCTCTCTCTCTCTCTCTCTCTCATCTCTCTCTCTCTCTCTCTCTCTCTCTCCTCTCATTCTCTCGTCCTCCCTCCCTCCCTCCCTCCCTCCCTTCCCTCCCCCCCTCTCCTCATCTCCATCTCTCTCCTCCCCCTCTCTCTCTCTCCCCCTAATGACCCCTTGAACAAATTGAACCTTTACTACAATGGTAATTTCCCCTAATGTGAATCCCGCCTATAAGCCTAAACCACCGGGCTATTATACTAGTCATTCATTATAACTTTGAATACACCGGAAAATAGGAAAGTGTATTACCTCTTAAAACCCATCTTTCTCTCTCTCTCCCCTCTCCCTCTTCTCTCAATCTCTCTCACTCTCCCTCTCTCATCTCGCTCTTCTCACTCTCTCTCTCAGCTTCTCTCTTCCTCTCTCTCGTAAATCCCTCTCTCTCTTCTCCTCTCAATCTCTCGTTCTCTCTCTCGCTCGTCCTCTCTCTCGTCTTCTCATGTCTCTCTCTCCCTCTCTCTCCTCTCCCTCACCTCCTCCCTCTCCTCTCCTTCTCTCTCCTCACTCTCTCTCCCTCTATCTGTCCGTCTTTCCCCTTTCCTCGTCCTCCTCTTCTTTTTCTTCTCGTTTTTCCCTCTATCTTTTTTTCTTTCTTCTCTCTCTCTCTCTCTCTCTCTCCTCATCCTCCTCATCTCATCTCCTCTCTCATTCTCCCTCCTCTCTCTCTCATCTCCTCTCTCTCCCACACCCTCGCCATCTCCCTCCCTCCCTTCTCGCTTCTTCCGGCTCTCCTTCCTCCCCCCTCCCCCCCGCTCTCTCTCATCTCTTCTCTCTCTCTCTCTCTCTCTTTCGTCTCGTCTCTCCTCTCTCCTCTCTCTTCCTCTCTCTCTCTCTCTTCGCCTCCCTCTCTTCTCCTCTCTCTCTCTCCCTCTCTCGCTCTCTCTCGTCCCTCACTCTCCCTCCGTCTCTCTCTCTCATCTTCTTCCTCTCTCCCCCCCCCCCCCCCCTCCCTCCTCCCCCTCACCGTCCGTCCTCTCCTCTCACTCTCCTCCCTTCTCCGCTCCTCTCAGTCGCAACACAGATACACACTGTCTCTCGTCTCTACCTCGTCTCCTCTCTCTCTCTGTCTTTTCTCTTCCCTCTATTCTTTTTTTTCTTTCTCTCGCTCTCTCCTCTCTCTGATATCAAACACATGCTTATGTAATTCTTCACCCACACACAACAACCATCACACTAACACAGAAGAAAACACACACACAAACCCCTAGGGTACTCCGTGGTGTAGGGAAGCACACGCTCGGTCACAACGAGAAGGTCCCCGGGTTCGATCCCCCGGGCGAGAGCGGAAAAACGATGGGTTGTTTCCTTTAAAAACCGAGCCCCTGTCCACCCAGCAGTGAATGGGTACCGGGTGTTAGCCGGGGTTTGTGACCTGCTTTCCGGGGTGGTGGCTTCGGCCAACACAAAGCACTAAGGATGAATGATAAAAATGTTGATATGGAGACGGGGCCACACGAGCATTGCTCTGGCCCTGTAAAATACAACTAGATGAATCCACACACACACACACACACACACCACACACACACACACACACACACACACACACACACACACACACACACACACACACACACACACTACTACTACCGGAAAATATTATAAGTTTAATAGCAGGGAACGTGAGAGAGAGAGAGAGAGAGAGAGAGAGAGAGAGAGAGAGAGAGAGAGAGAGAGAGAGAAAGAGAGACAGACAGACAGACAGACAGACATAAATAGACACAAACAGAAGAGAGAGAGAGAGAGAGAGAGAGAGAGAGCGAGACACAAATATAAACAAACAAAAAGTCTAAATAATAACAGTATAATTCCTTTGACATTGTAATAATAAAAGTTCGTAAAAGCCAAGATTAAATCAGCAGTTTAAATCACTTCCTATCTCTCTCTCTCTCTCTCTCTCTCTCTCTCTCTCTCTCTCTCTCTAATGCTGAAATAAATGTCTGGATTTGCAACCTATATATTTTCCCCACTTTTAGCCCCTTCACGCCCAGATATTTCCTTTGTAGTAGTTGTAGTAGTAGTAGTATAGTAGTAGTAGTAGTAGTAGTAGTAGTAGTAGTAGTAGTTAACCCCTTCACGCCCAGATCTTTCCTTTGTAGTAGTAGTAGTTGTTGTAGTAGTAGTTGTAGTAGTAGTGTAGTAGTAGTAGTGTAGTAGTAGTAGTAGTAGTAGTAAGTAGTAGTAGTAGTAGTAGTAGTAATAGTAGTTAACCCCTTCACGCCCAGATCTTTCCTTTGTAGTAGTAGTAGTTGTTGTAGTAGTAGTGTATAGTAGTAGTAGTAGTAGTAGTAGTAGTAGTAGTAGTAGTAGTAGGAGTAATAGTAGTTAACCCCTTCACGCCCAGATATTTCCTTTGTAGTAGTAGTAGGAGTAGTTGTAGTAGTAGTAGTAGTAGTAGTAGTAGTAGTAGTAGTAATAGTAGTTAACCCCTTCACGCCCAGATCTTTCCTTTGTTGTAGTAGTAGTAGTAGTTAACCCCTTCACGCCCGATTTTTCCCTTGTTATATAAAAGTGTCTGTTGTTAGCCATGAAATTACGAAAAGTTACTTAATAAACCAAATTAGTTAGTCGACAAGGATAATAAACAGGTCATGGCTATTAAATATTGCTTATAGTCACTAAAAAATTGTCTAATGGTAGCCAAATTACAATGGAAATTACGTTCTGGGTCTCAAGGGGTTAACAAACAGCATAAAGATGATGACAGTTCATGATATCGCATAACATAACATAGTGGTAGTAGTAGTAGTAGTAGTGGTAGTAGTAGTAGTAGTAGTAGTAGTAGTAGTAGTAGTAGTTGTAGTTGTAGTAGTAGTAGTAGGGGTAGTGGCAGTAGTGATGGTAGTAGTAGTAGTAGTAGTAGTGATGGTAGTAGTAGTAGTAGTAGTAGTAGTGATGGTAGTAGTAGTAGTAGTAGTGATGGTAGTAGTAGCAGTAGTAGTAGTAGTAGTAATGGTTAGTAGTAGTAGTAGTAGTAGTAGTAGTAGTAGTAGTAGTGATGGTAGTAGTAGTAGTGATGGTAGTAGTAGTAGTAGTAGTGATGGTAGTAGTAGTAGTAGTGATGGTAGTAGTAGTAGTAGTGATGGTAGTAGTAGTATTAGTAGTGATGGTAGTAGTAGTAGTAGTGATGGTAGTAGTAGTAGTAGTAGTAGTAGTAGTAGTAGTAGTAGTAGTGATGGTAGTAATAGTAGTAGTAGTAGGGATGTTGTAGTAGTAGTGATGGTAGTAGTAGGTAGTAGTAGTTAGGTATGGTAGTAGTAGTAGTAGTGATGGTAGTAGTGATGGTAGTAGTGTGGTAGTAGTAGTAGTAGTAGTAGTAGTAGTAGTATAGTAGGATGGTTAGTAGTAGTAGTAGTGATGGTGGTGGTAGTAGTAGTGATGGTAGTAGTAGTAGTAGTAGTGATGGTAGTAGTAGTAGTAGTAGTGATGGTAGTAGTAGTAGTAGTAGTAGTAGTAGTGATGGTAGTAGTAGTGGTAGTGATGGTATAGTAGTAGTAGTAGTAGTAGTAGTAGTAGTAGTAGTAGTAGTGATGGTAGTAGTAGTAGTAGTGATGGTAGTAGTAGTAGTAGTGATGGTAGTAGTAGTAGTAGTGATGGTAGTAGTAGTAGTAGTGATGGTAGTAGTAGTAGTGATGGTAGTAGTAGTAGTAGTAGTAGTAGTAGTAGTAGAAAGTTAGGGGTAGTAGTATGATGGTAGTAGTATAGTAGTAGTAGTAGAAAGTATAGTAGTAAAATTTAGTAGTGATGGTAGTAGTAGTAGTAGTGATGGTAGTAGTAGTAGTAGTGATGGTAGTATTAGTAGTGATGTAGTGGTATTTAGTAGTGGGTATGTAGTAGAAAGTGATGGTAGTAGTAGTAGTGGTAGTAGTAGTGATGGTAGTAGTAGTAGTAATAGTAGTAGTAGTAGTAGTAGTAGTAGTAGTAGTAGTGATGGTAGTAGTAGTAGTAGTGATGGTGGTGGTAGCAAAACAATGACGAAATTTTAGTATGTTTAGATTTTAGAAAGTCAATTTTTATATATAGAAGACCAATAACACGACCCTTATAGCTCATTGTGTCTATATGCTCATTATAGTGAACAATGAATATAACGAACAATGAATAATGAGATGGGTCAATAGTTAAGCTTCTAGGTAGGAGAAATATGATGAAAATTAGATGAAATAATGATACAAATAATAATTGCCTAGTCACCCCTAATAGTGGAAGAAATTTTATGATGTGGAGAAAAAGGTGAAATTTTATATAATTGCGTTTCTATTGAGATCGCTTCCTTGTGTGTGTGTGTGTGTGTGTGTGTGTGTGTGTGTGTGTGTGTGTACCAGGCAGCGACAGGAAATAAGACGTAACTGACACAGACACACACACACACACACACACACACACACACACACACACACACACACACACACACACATGATGAGAGAGAGAAAAAGAAACGACACCACACCGAAGAGAAGAGAGAGAGGAGAGAAAAGAAAGAGAGAGAGAGAGAGAGCCCCTCCCTTTCATGTGTGTGTGTGTGTGTGCGTGGTAGAAAAAAAGGTTTACGGTGGGCAAATCTAAGTACACCAAATGTTGCTCCTAGGGCGTGTACTAACTCTTAATGTCATGTCGTGTGGGGTTGTGTGTGTTGTTGGTGTGTACCAGGAAGTGTCTGTGAGGTGTGTATTGTCATTACTATACACTATAAAATTTCACTCACAACTACGTACTACACAACTACAACAACAACAACAAAAAAAATATATACTACTACAAACTATACTACTATACTACTACATACACTACTACTATACTACAACACAATACATACAAAAACAACAAAAACAAAAACAACAACAACAACTACTATACTATTTACTACTTACTAATCTACTACAACAACAACAACAACAACAAAAACAACAACAAAAAACAACAACTACTATACTATACTACTACTACTACTACTACCTACTACTATACTACTACTACTACTACTACTACTACAACTACACTCACTACTACTACTACTTCCCTTATACACTACTATACTATACTACAATACTACTACTACACAACAACAACTACTACTACTACTACTATACTACTACTACTACTACATACTACTACTACTATACTACACTACTCTACTACTACAACTACTATATACTATTTACTACTATACTATACTAACTTAAATGATAAAATACACCACGTTATAAATATTTTTTTTCCTTTGGGCATTGAATAATAAAAGTTCATTAAAAGCCAAGTTTAAAATCAGTATTTTAAAATCAACCTCTTAACTCTCTCCTCTCTCCTCTCTCTCTCTCTCTCTCTCTCTCTTCTCTCTCTCCCCCTCTCTCTCTCTCTCTCTCCTCTCCTCTCTCTTTCTCTCTTATGAAAAGTCTTTTTCACAATTTGTATTAAATTGTGAAAAAAAAAGTATTAAATCTGAATCTAAATCTCTCTCTCTCTCTCTCTCTCTCTTCTCTCTCTCTCTTCTCTCTCTCTCTCTCTCTCTCTCCCCTTTCTCTCTCTCTCTCCTCTCTCTCTAAAAAAAAGCAAGTACCTTTACCATCCCCCGTGTTGAAATGATCCCTTTTGCAACGGAAGGCATCTGTTTTTTTACCATTGCATTTTTTGTTTTCACTAAAAAAGGGAAAAATTGTCTGACGGGCTTTTTTTTTTTTTTCTTTGTTACCGTAGAAACATGAAGTCGCCGGGGACAAGTTTTTTTTTATTCGAGTGGGGTGGCTTTAATACTTACATTTCTACATCCATGATTTCAGGACAGTTAGAAAGGTCTTTTGGGAAAGTCGTGTCATTTTGTGTCTTCACTGTGTCATATTAGGGTATAAATGAACAAATACAAAAAAAAACCCGTGGCGACCTCCTTACCTATACAGAAAAGGGGCCACTAGTATTTTAACCCAAACAGTTGAGTCGCCACTCTGGGGAATTCAGGAAATTAGAGGTAAAGTAAAAAAAGTCTCTATAATATTAGCGGGGCGGAAGATGCTTGGATATATAAAAATTCCCTCCCAAGTGAAAAAAATTCTATTAAAGTTTAAAGATCTGGAAAGTTTTGTGTCCTGCCGCCGAAATCCTGTTTAGTCTGTCATCGCGCGAAAAAAAAACGGAGAAGAAAAATGCGCAAAGTTATATTTGCAATACAAAGCATAAAAAAACGCTGAAACAGGTAGATTATACAGTCATGATGAAACTACTGTAAAACTCTTAGTGGCACATAGAAATCAGTAGTGATGCTATAATTCGTAATATTTGGCGCAAGGCGACTTCAATGTTATCAGTTAGAGCAAAAATAATAAGTTTGTAGTCTGTATTTCTATGTATTTGGTTGTACATCTTATTATGTAGTTAGGGTAAAAAGTAGATTTATGTATCAATTGCAGGGAAACTATTTTAGTGTATCCTTTCTACAGTTGAAGGAAAGACCGTCTTCTTGGCCCCATATATTTGGAATTTTTTGGTCTATTCTTATGTGATTCTTTTCAAAGTCATCTTGTGTATTTCGTATTACATAAGAACTAATCTGTAAGTATATTCATTATATAGCTAAAAGAAATACCGTCTCTTCAATCGATATATGTGTCTATGGTATCTTTCTATCTATCTTTTTACTATGCTTGTATGCTTATGTCATTCTGTTAAAACCTGTCTTATCACTGTGTCTGTCTGTCTCCCCACAGACGGAGTTGTCCCAGGCCCTGCAGCAGCTATCGGAGAAAGCCAGAGCTGCCACGGACTTCATCCACACACTGAAAGCCATGCCCGATGACGTGCAGGTGTGTGTGTGTGACTGTGTGTGTGTGTGTGTGTGTGTGTGTGTGTGCGTGTGCGTGTGTGTGTTTTACTAGTTCTCTGTTGTTTTTTTACAGGGCCGGAGAACGCTCGTATGGCCCCGTCTCCATATAAAACATTTTATCATTCATCCTTAGTGGTTAAGTTGGCCAAAACTACCCCCGGGAGGCGGGTAAAAAACCCCCGGCAACACCCGGCCCCAGTGGCGTCCCCCAGAAAATTAAAAAGGGGGGGGGGCCAATATATATAAAATAATTATATATATTATATATATATATGTATAAAATAAATAATATTTTATTTTTTATTCTTTGCCAAAGGGGGGGGCTGGGGCATCCCCCCCCCCCTCCCCCCGGTACGCCACTGCCGGGACCCTTCACTGTGGGTGAAGGGGCTTGGGTTTTAAGTCTCCTCTCTTCTCTTTTCTCCCCCTTTTCTCTCCTCCCCCTCTCCCTCTCCCCTTCCCCTCTCTCTCTCTTTCCCCCTCTCTCCCCCTTCTCTCTCTCTCTCTCCTCTCTCTCTCTCTTCCCAAAACCCAATTCTCTCAGGCCTTTCATGTCCCTTTTTTAATACCTTATGAATATAATCGTTTGACCATCCACACAAACAACACACACCCCACCCACCCACCCCCCCCCAACCCACGCACACACACACACAAAACACACACACACACACACACAACACCCACACACACCCACACACACACAACACACACACAACACACACACACACACACCACACACACAAAAACACTAAAAAGTCAATCTTTTTTACAGCTTAAGTATGACCCCTAACGAATCATCACCAGCACAAAACACAAAAGCACACGGGACACACACCACCAACACACAAGCACACCACCCCAAAACACAAACACACACACACAACACACGCACACACGGGGACACACAAAACACACACACCAAAACACACACACACACGCACACACACACGCACTGTTTACATATATCTTTTTATCCCTATATTATAAGATTTTCCTGTAACTTGTGTATTTTAATCTAATGTAATCTAGCGTGGTAATAGAGATTTTTAGGATGCATCATAAATAAAAGGGGAAATTGGGGTAAAGTGGATAGAGTTTTGGGAAGGGAAGGGGAATTGAGTGGGAGATGCGGGTATTTTTGGGCTGTATTTTTTTTTTATTGGTAGTCTGAGAAAGTAAAAATAAAAGAAGAAAAAATATTGGCAGATAGCGAGCGGGCTTTTTGATGTCTGTTTTTTTCTTGTCCAGTCTAGAAAGTAAAAAAAAAAAAGGGAAAAAAATATATAGGTCAGGGTATGATGGGTGACTGGTGAGGTCATTGTTTTAACATTTTGAGTCGCGTGGTGAGGTCATTGTTTTAACATTTTGAGTCGCGTGGTGAGGTCATTGTTTTAACATTTTGAGTCATGGTCCGTCTTTTTTTGTTTTTGTTTTTTATTATTATTTTTTATACATAATTTTTTTCTTGACTAAAAAAAAGTTTTAAAAAAATAGAAAAGAAATGAGGTGAGGGTCTGTTGCTTTAGGGAAAGGAGGGGGTCCTTAAACTTTGGGGCACGTAAAAGTTAAAACCCCGGGTGTTGTGTGTGTCTGTGTGTCCGCTGGGTCGTTGTCGCGCGTTGAAGGGACCACTTTTTTTTTTATTGTTACCATACTCACTTTTTATTTACTCGTTCTTGACCACTTTTTGCCTGATTGATTGACATTTATTTTTACTTCATCTTGCCTTTTTTAAATTTTTTATATATTTTTCTTTATCTTGGGTCACGTATGTATGCATGTTGTCCATGTTGTATTTTTTTTTTTTTTTTTTTTTTTAGATCTTGGGTCACGTACGTATGTTTTTATATATTTTTTATTTTTTAGATCTTGGGTCACGTACGTATGTTTTTATTTATTTTTTATTTTTTAGATCTTGGGTCACGTACGTGTTTTTTTTTCTTTTTTTTTTCTTTCTCTTTTACTTTTTTATATCTTGGGTCACGTCTGTCTGTCTGTGTGTCCCCAGGGTCGTTGTCGCGAGGTTGAGGGCGTGATGGTGGCGCAGATTGACGCCCTGGTGGAGGCCCTACAGCAGAGGCGCGGTGACCTCATCAACTGGGTGCGACGACAGCGGGACGCCAAGGTGGGTGGCTGAGGCCTTCAATGTTTTGTGTCCAGGCTTGTGTGACTACCTCTTTTATTATTTTATTTTTCACTACTTTTTATTTTATTTTTTTTTTTTTTTTATTTATTTATTTTTTTATTTTTTTTTTTTTTTTTTTTTTTTTTACTCTCACTTTTTTATTTTTTATTTTTTCTTTTATCTAGATAAAACGTTTTTTTTTTTTTTTTTTTTTTTTTTTTTTACCTTTTGACTTTTTTTTTTCTCCATTTTAACCTTTTTTTTTTTACTCCATCTTGACCACTTTTTTTTCCATTACGACTTTTTCCCTCGCCATTTTGCTTTTTTCCCCTCGCCATTGTACTTTTTTTTTTTAAATACTTTTGACTTTTTTTTAACTATCTTGTGACTTTTTTTTTAACTATCTTGTGATTTTTTTAAATATCTTGTGACTTTTTTTTAACTATCTTGTGACTTTTTTTTTTCTAACTATCTTGTGACTTTTTTTTAACTATCTTGTGACTTTTTTTTAACTATCTTGTGACTTTTTTTTAACTATCTTGTGACTTTTTTAACTATCTTGTGACTTTTTTTAACTATCTTGTGACTTTTTTAACTATCTTGTGACTTTTTTTTAACTATCTTGTGACTTTTTTTTAACTATCTTGTGACTTTTTTTTAACTATCTTGTGACTTTTTTAACTATCTTGTGACTTTTTTATAA
>JACEEZ010003619.1:115000-122500 GCA_016584305.1 Chionoecetes opilio | reverse complement strand
AGTTAACCCCTTGAGACCCAGAACGTAATTTTCATTGTAATTTGGGTACCATTAGACGATTTTTAGTTAACCCTTTGAGGCCCAGAACGTAATTTTCATTGTAATTTGGGTACCATTAGACGATTCTTAGTTAACCCCTTGAGACCCAGAACGTAATTTTCATTGTAATTTGGGTACCATTAGACGATTCTTAGTTAACCCCTTGAGACCCAGAACGTAATTTTCATTGTAATTTGGGAACCATTAGACGATTTTTAGTTAACCCCTTGAGACCCAGAACGTAATTTTCATTGTAATTTGGGAACCATTAGACGATTTTTAGTTAACCCCTTGAGACCCAGAACGTAATTTTCATTGTAATTTGGGAACCATTAGACGATTTTTAGTTAACCCCTTGAGACCCAGAACGTAATTTTCATTGTAATTTGGGAACCATTAGACGATTTTTAGTTAACCCCTTGAGACCCAGAACGTAATTTTCATTGTAATTTGGGAACCATTAGACGATTCTTAGTTAACCCCTTGAGACCCAGAACGTAATTTTCATTGTAATTTGGGAACCATTAGACGATTTTTAGTTAACCCCTTGAGACCCAGAACGTAATTTTCATTGTAATTTGGGAACCATTAGACGATTCTTAGTTAACCCCTTGAGACCCAGAACGTAATTTTCATTGTAATTTGGGAACCATTAGACGATTTTTAGTTAACCCCTTGAGACCCAGAACGTAATTTTCATTGTAATTTGGGAACCATTAGACGATTCTTAGTTAACCCCTTGAGACCCAGAACGTAATTTTCATTGTAATTTGGGAACCATTAGACGATTTTTAGTTAACCCCTTGAGACCCAGAACGTAATTTTTCATTGTAATTTGGGAACCATTAGACGATTTTTAGTTAACCCCTTGAGACCCAGAACGTAATTTTCATTGTAATTTGGGAACCATTAGACGATTTTTAGTTAACCCCTTGAGACCCAGAACGTAATTTTCATTGTAATTTGGGAACCATTAGACGATTTTTAGTTAACCCTTTGAGGCCCAGAACGTAATTTTCATTGTAATTTGGGTACCATTAGACGATTCTTAGTTAACCCCTTGAGACCCAGAACGTAATTTTCATTGTAATTTGGGAACCATTAGACGATTTTAGTTAACCCCTTGAGACCCAGAACGTAATTTTCATTGTAATTTGGGAACCATTAGACGATTTTTAGTTAACCCCTTGAGACCCAGAACGTAATTTTCATTGTAATTTGGGAACCATTAGACGATTTTTAGTTAACCCCTTGAGACCCAGAACGTAATTTTCATTGTAATTTGGGAACCATTAGACGATTTTTAGTTAACCCCTTGAGGCCCAGAACGTAATTTTCATTGTAATTCGGGTACCATTAGACGATTTTTAGTTAACCCCTTGAGACCCAGAACGTAATTTTCATTGTAATTTGGGAACCATTAGACGATTTTTAGTTAACCCCTTGAGACCCAGAACGTAATTTTCATTGTAATTTGGGAACCATTAGACGATTCTTAGTTAACCCCTTGAGACCCAGAACGTAATTTTCATTGTAATTTGGGAACCATTAGACGATTTTTAGTTAACCCCTTGAGACCCAGAACGTAATTTTCATTGTAATTTGGGTACCATTAGACGATTCTTAGTTAACCCCTTGAGGCCCAGAACGTAATTTTCATTGTAATTTGGGAACCATTAGACGATTTTTAGTTAACCCCTTGAGACCCAGAACGTAATTTTCATTGTAATTTGGGAACCATTAGACGATTCTTAGTTAACCCCTTGAGACCCAGAACGTAATTTTCATTGTAATTTGGGAACCATTAGACGATTCTTAGTTAACCCCTTGAGACCCAGAACGTAATTTTCATTGTAATTTGGGAACCATTAGACGATTCTTAGTTAACCCCTTGAGACCCAGAACGTAATTTTCATTGTAATTTGGGTACCATTAGACGATTCTTAGTTAACCCCTTGAGACCCAGAACGTAATTTTCATTGTAATTTGGGTACCATTAGACGATTCTTAGTTAACCCCTTGAGGCCCAGAACGTAATTTCCATTGTAATTTGGGTACCATTAGACGATTCTTAGTTAACCCCTTGAGGCCCAGAACGTAATTTTCATTGTAATTTGGGTACCATTAGACGATTTTTAGTTAACCCCTTGAGGCCCAGAACGTAATTTCCATTGTAATTTGGGTACCATTAGACGATTTTTAGTTAACCCCTTGAGGCCCAGAACGTAATTTTCATTGTAATTTGGGTACCATTAGACGATTTTTAGTTAACCCCTTGAGGCCCAGAACGTAATTTTCATTGTAATTTGGGTACCATTAGACGATTTTTAGTTAACCCCTTGAGACCCAGAACGTAATTTCCATTGTAATTTGGGTACCATTAGACGATTTTTAGTTAACCCCTTGAGACCCAGAACGTAATTTCCATTGTAATTTGGGTACCATTAGACGATTTTTAGTTAACCCCTTGAGGCCCAGAACGTAATTTCCATGGTAATTTGGGTACCATTAGACGATTTTTTAGTGACTATAAGCAATATTATATAGACATGACCTGTTTAGTATCCTTGTCCACTAACTAATTTGGTATATTCAGTGACTTTTCGTAATTTTATGGCTAACAACAGACAATTTTATGAAGCAAAGGAAAGATCTGGGCTTGAAGGGTTTATCTAAAATGTACCTATTCTTATTATTGGATCTATAGTAACATGATGATGCAACAAATGTGTCCATATATATTATACTACCTTATTATATATTACTTACTACTACTTGTTATGTTATCCACACCGTGTGATGATATTAATTGCTATTATTATTATATTTTCCTTCTGGTTGCAATTTTTTTTTCTATGGTTCTCTCTCTCTCTCTCTCTCTCTCTCTCTCTCTCTCTCTCTCTCTCTCTCTCTCTCTCTCTCTTTCTTTTTTTCTCTTTCTTTTTTTCTCTCTCTCTCTCTTTCTTTCTTTCTTTCTTTCTTTCTTTCTCTCTCTCTCTCTCTCTCTCTCTCTCTCTCTCTCTCTCTCTCTCTCTCTCTCTCTCTCTCTCTCTCTCTCTCTCTCTCTCTCTCTCTCTCTCTCTCTCTCTCTCATCCACCTCAAAACATCCACTAACTCCGCCATATCCACACCGTATGATGATATATATGTGTTATTACTATTGTCTTTCTTCCCTCACATTTTTTCATCCCTCTGTTCTTATTATTATTTTCTTATATACTTGTTATTACTATTATTATTATTCCCACGTTACAGGTGCACGCATTAAGGGAGCAGGTGACGGACTACACCCACACGCTGCAGTCCACCACCGCCACCATCCACTTCTGTATCGAGGCCCTCAAGGAGTCCGACCCGGCGTCTTTCATGGAGGTCAGTAGTAGTAGTAGTGTTAGTACTACTATAAACCTAGTAGTAGTAGTGCTTAGTGTTGGGGGAAGCCACCACCCCGGGAGGCGGGTCACAAACCTCCGACTAACACCCGGAACCCACTCACTGCTGGGTGAAACAGGGGCTCGGGTTTTAAGGAAACAACCCATCTATCTCCGCTCCGCCCGGGGATCGAATCCGGGACTTATTGGTTGTGAACCGAGCGTGCTACCACTACACTACGGAGTACCCATGTGTGTGTGTGTGTGTGTGTGTGTTTACATTATTCGCTTCACCAGACCGGCTGTGTATATACAAGTGTGTGTGTGTGTGTGTGTATGTGTGTGTATGTGTGTGTGTGTTAATGACCTTCTTGACTTACATGTGTGTGTGTGTGTGTGTGTGTGTGGAGAAGAATGAGGGCAAAGTAACATGGATCACGTAGGCCAAATTCACTCTCTCTTCACTTACCAATATAAATAAACTAACTAATAATAACTTTTACAAAACACCAGCTGAAAAAACCGAACTCAAATACGTAGCAGAATTAATAGTACGCAGATGAGAGAAAGACAAATTAGCATAGATACCCACACTCATACTCATCACAAACAAAGAGAATGGATAAACAAACAAAACTAAAAGATTAAGAAAACATTAAGAAACATTTAACTTACCAAATTTCATTGTGTCCCGAACTAAATTGTCCCCCCCCCCCTTTCTTTATAGGGACTGTCTTCTTTATAGGGACTCTTCTATAGGGAGTGTCTTCTTTATAGGGACTGTCTTCTTTATAGGGACTCTTCTTTATAGGGACTGTCTTCTTTATAGGGACTGTCTTCTTTATAGGAACTGTTTTTATAGGGACTGTCTTCTTTATAGGGACTGTCTTCTTTATAGGGACTGTCTTCTTTATAGGGACTGTCTTCTTTATAGGGACTGTCTTCTTTATAGGGACTGTCTTCTTTATAGGGACTGTCTTCTTTATAGGGAGTGTCTACTTTATAGGGACTGTCTTCTTTATACGGAGTGTCTTCTTTATAGGGACTGTCTTCTTTATAGGGACTGTCTTCTTTATAGGGACTGTCTTCTTTGTAGGGACTCTTCTTTATAGGGACTTCTTTATAGGGACTTCTTTATAGGGATTTCTTTATAGGGACTTCTTTATAGGGACTTCTTTATAGGGACTTCTTTATAGGGACTTCTTTATAGGGACTTCTTTATAGGGACTTCTTTATAGGGACTTCTTTATAGGGACTTCTTTATAGGGACTTCTTTATAGGGACTGTCTTCTTTATACGGAGTGTCTTCTTTATAGGGACTGTCTTCTTTATAGGGACTGTCTTCTTTATAGGGACTGTCTTCTTTGTAGGGACTCTTCTTTATGGGGACTCTTCTTTATAGGGACTTCTTTATAGGGATTGTCTTCTTTATAGGGACTCTTCTTTATAGGGATTGTCTTCTTTATAGGGACTGTCTTCTTTATGGGGACTTCTTTATAGGACTGTCTTCTTTATAGGGACTTCTTTATAGGGACTTCTTTATAGGGACTGTCTTCTTTATAGAGACTGTCTTCTTTATAGGGACTGTCTTCTTTATAGGGACTGTCTTCTTTATAGAGACTGTCTTCTTTATAGGGACTGTCTTCTTTATAGGGACTGTCTTCTTTATAGGGACTGTCTTCTTTATAGGGACTGTCTTCTTTATAGGGACTGTCTTCTTTATAGGGACTGTCTTCTTTATAGGGACTGTCTTCTTTATAGAGACTGTCTTCTTTATAGGGACTGTCTTCTTTATAGGTGTCTTGCACGTGACGTCACAGCCCTCGCTGTGCAGGCGAAAAGCGCGGGAAATGCGAGCTGGAGGACCAACAAACTCCACTTGCCGCCCGTGTTTGCCAGCTTATGGTAATTTTCCCCTACAAAATATATGTTTATCAGTATAAAAGATATACTGTTATCTTCGGAAATGTTTGTTCTATAATATTATCAAATAAAAAACCGTAAAACACACTAAAGAAATGCCATTATGAGACTCAAGAAATATGCATGAACTTAATATTCTATTAAACTCTTCGTCATTTAATATTTTGCTCGAAAACATTTTACATGGAGACTAGGAATAGAAGCGGAATTTCATTAGCTTGCCATTGATACATTTCGTTATCTGATAAATGAATTAGCAGCATGCATAAATTAGCGTTAACTAAATAAATAACATGAAATCGGGTAATTTTTCCCGATTGATGGTGTTATTTATTTACTTAACGCTAATTTATGCATGCTGCTAATTCATTTATCAGATAACGAAATATATCAATGGCAAGCTAATAAAATTCTGCTTCTATTCCTATTCTCCATGTAAAATGTTTTCGAGCAAAATATTAAATGACGAAGAGTTTAATAGAATATTAAGTTCATGCATATTTCTTGAAAGTCTCATAATGGCCTTTCTTTAGTGTGTTTTACGGTTTTTTATTTGATAATATTATAGAACAAACATTTCCGAAGATGACAGTATATCTTTTATACTGATAAACATATATTTGGTAGGGGAAAATTACCATAAGCTGGCAAACACGGGCGGCAAGTGGAGTTTGTTGGTCCTCCAGCTCGCTCCGACGGGCGGCATTTGGTTTGAAGACGGCGGCATTTGGCTTGAAGACGCTAGATCGTGACGTCAGTGCAAGACACCTATAGGGACTGGCATCTAAGCGGTGTCTTGTTACCTCAGTTTTTTGCTCTTGGCCAGTCCTTTGTGATGTAAAATGAATACAGACTATATGACTCGATTCTCCTTCAATATTCTTGCAACACGCTATCAATGCTAACTACTAAATTACCCCCACTTTCCTTTCCTATTTTAAGCACTGTCACTACTTCTCTATTACCCACCCCTCTTTTTAACGTGTCAATTCCATTCTATTTCAGACAATATCTCTATTCTCCTCAAGCTCAATTTTCTTGCAATGCGATATCAAAACTTAACTACCACATTCACCCTCACTCACCCTTCCTATTTCAAGCACTTTTTTTTTTTACTATTGCATATTTTTGGGACCTACAGCACTTTTTTTTTACTATAGCATTTTTTTGGGGACCTACAACACTTTTTTTTTTTACTATTGCATATTTTTGGGACCTACAACACTTTTTTTTTTTTTACTATTGCATTTTTTTGGGACCTACAGCACTTTTTTTTTTTTACTATTGCATTTTTTTGGGACCTATAGCACTTTTTTTTTTTTACTATTGCATTTTTTTGGGACCTACTGCACTTTTTTTTTTACTTTTGCATTTTTTTGGGACCTACAACACTTTTTTTTTACTATTGCATTTTTTTGGGACCTACAGCACTTTTTTTTTTTTAGTATTGCATATTTTTGGGACCTATAGCACTTTTTTTTTTTTACTATTGCATTTTTTTGGGACCTACTGCACTTTTTTTTTTACTATTGCATTTTTTTGGGACCTATAGCACTTTTTTTTTTTTACTATTGCATTTTTTGGGACCTACTGCACTTTTTTTTTTACTATTGCATTTTTTTGGGACCTACAGCACTTTTTTTTTTACTATTGCATTTTTTGGGACCTATAGCACTTTTTTTTTTACTATTGCATTTTTTTGGGACCTACAGCACTTTTTTTTTGCCTATTGCATTTTTTTGGGACCTACAGCACTTTTTTTTTTACTATTGCATTTTTTTGGGACCTACAGCACTTTTTTTTTTACTATTGCATTTTTTTGGGACCTACAGCACTTTTTTTTTTACTATTGCATTTTTTGGGACCTACAGCACTTTTTTTTTACTATTGCATTTTTTTGGGACCTACAGCACTTTTTTTTTTACTATTGCATTTTTTTGGGACCTACAGCACTTTTTTTACCTATTGCATTTTTTTGGGGCCTACAGCACTTTTTTTACCTATTGCATTTTTTTGGGACCTATAGCACTTTTTTTTGGGACCTATTGCAATTTTTTTGGACCTACAGCACTTTTTTATTTTTTATTTTACCCCTCCTATATTTTAGCACTAACTTTTTTCTTTCTTTTTTACGTATAACACTTTTTTTTGGCCTATATATAGTAC
>JACEEZ010003619.1:22500-110000 GCA_016584305.1 Chionoecetes opilio | reverse complement strand
AGTACATAATGCCCTACAATATCATCTCTCAGTCAAACACCACAGTCTCCACCATTATCCTTAGTCACACCCAAACATTATTCCTCTAGCTAACTGTCTTAACCCCCACAGTATCATTTAGCTAGCAATCCACTCAGCTAACTAATTAATAGATACATTAATAGCCCTACAATAATATCATCTCTTCAGTAAAACACCCACAGTCTCCACCATTATCCTAACTCACACCCAAACATTATTCCTCTAGCTAACTGTCTTAACCCCCACAGTATCATTTAGCTAGCAATCCACTCAGCTAACTAATTAATAGATACATTAATAGCCCTACAATAATATCATCTCTTCAGTCAAACACCCACAGTCTCCACCATTATCCTTAGTCACACCCAAACATGTCCCTTCATGTCTGTCTCTCTCCTACCCATGCTGCCCCAGGACCCCAGCCTCCCCCCCAGCCTGCCCAGCCTCCCTTAGACAACACAGGTGACTCCTAGCCTAGCCTATGTACTGACCTCTATAGGGGATCATATAGGCACGGGTTATAGCCTATGTACTACTTTATTCTTATTCTTATTCTTACATTGAGTCATTCTTTATTGTTGTTATGTGTATTGTGTGATTGTTAGTAGAAATGTCTTTGTTTTGTCTTTGTTATGGTAATTTTTTTCTATTTTAGTACAGATACAGATTGGTAAAGTACAGACAGACAGACAGACAGACAGACAGACAGACAGAAGACAAAAGAACATTAGACAGTAAATACAATTAGTAATACAGACAGACAGAACAGACAGAGACAGAAGACAGAGACAGACAGAGAGACAGACAGACAGACAGAGAGACAGACAGACAGAGAGACAGACAGACAGACAGACAGACAGACAGAGAGACAGACAGACAGAGACAGAGAGACAGACATACAGACAGACAGACAGACAGACAGAGAGACAGACAGACAGACAGACAGACAGACAGACAGACAAAGAAAGAAAAAAACTTAAATGAACACGAATTTAATTTAATAACAGAACAACAGATTTAGTTAACAGGATTTCACGAATTTTCACAGTTAATAACAGATTTAGTAACAGAATTTCATGTCCTATATAAACACATTAGATAAATACACAAAAGGTACCATAATATCACGTCCTTAGTCCCACACAAAGAAAACCCATCAGATAGATACACAAAGGTACCATGATATCACGTCCTCAGTTCCACCCACACACCTGGCTTAGTAATTACCTGAGTCACCTGTGTGTGTGTGCCTGATGACTACACGTGAGGAGGGATTACCTGGCCTCAACGTAATCCCCTGGGCCGCCCTTATCACAGGTGTGCCGGTGATAAGGGCAAGGCTGAAGGGTGGGGAGATAAGCTGATAACAGGGACTCATAACATACACTTTATTGACCCCTTTTTTATTTGATTGTATTTCTATTATTATTATTATTATTGTTATTATTATTATTATTATTATTATTATTATTATTATTATTATTATTATTATTATTATTATTAGTTCAAGTGTTTATGAATGTATTTATATGTGGTCCAACTCTTTTATGTTTGTTTATATTCCATAGATAGAGGTATTTGTGGTCCAACTCTTTTATGTTTGTTTATATTCCATAGATAGATATGTATTACTGCTTGTAGTACTTATTTTTGGCATTGATTTCTGCTACGCTACCTAGAGGTGGTTTTTTTCCTATCTAAATACTTACTTATTTATTTCCACCTCTCTTATGGTTTTCCAATGACGAAATGTGTTTTGATCAAGACACACAATTTTATCCACGACATGCAATAACCTAAACATTATTATTTGGTCGTGTACTCACTCCTCATTTCACACCCTCACCCCATCACCCCTCTCTGCACCCCAACACCCCTCTCCTCACCCCATCACCCCATATCACCCCTTTTCCTCACCCCATCATTCTTCTCCCCCCATCACCTTTTCCTGACCCCATACCATCCCTTTGCACTCCTATCACCCCTCCCATCACCCCAGCCCCTTTTCCTCACCCCCATGACCCCTCTCTTCACCCCTCTTCTTTCCACACACCCCTTTCCTTAACCCCCATCACCTTGTCTTCACCCTATCACCTTCTCCTCACCCTAACACCCCTCTTCTCACCCCATCATTCTTCTCCTCACCCCAACACCCCCCTTTGCACCCCAACACCCCCCTCTGCACCCCAACACCCCCTCTGCACCCCAACACCCCCCCTCTGCACCCCCATCTCCTCACCCCATCACCCCTCCTCACCTATTCCTATCATTTACCACCCTATTTGTGAACCAGTTTCTCCCTATTTCTTTTGTATATCTTCGGTTTTTCAGTTTGTATCAGCTACTTGACATTACTTTTTGTTCTACCCTGATTACTATTCCTTCCTCCTTCTATAACTTCCTACTACTACACCTCCTCACCCCAACACATCACCCCTCACCCCATCTCCTTATCCTCCCCATCACACCTTTCCTCACCCCATACCATCCCTTTGCACCCCACCAACACCCCCTCACCCCTTCACCTCACTCACCCCAATGCTCCTCACCCCATCACCTCACTCACCCCATCACCCCTCACCCCATCACCCCTCACCCCAATGCCTCCACCCCATCACCTCACTCACCCCAATGCCTCCTCACCCCATCACCTCACTCACCCCAATGCCTCCTCACCCCATCACCTTCTCACCCCATCACCCCTCACCCCATCACCTTCTCACCCCGACCCACCACCCCAACACCCCCCTCTGCACCCCCAACACCCTTTCCTCACCCCAACACCTTCTCATAAAAACATTGACCACCCTATTTGTGAACCAGTGCCTCCCTATTTTTTGTTTAAATCTACGCTTTTCAAGTTCTCACCCCCCTCATCACCCCCAACACCCCAACACCCCCTCACCCCAACACCCCAACACCCCCTCACCCCAACACCCCAACACCCCCTCATCCCAACACCCCCTCACCCCAACACCCCCTCACCCCAACACCCCCTCACCCCAACACCCCAACACCCCCTCACCCCAACACCCCCTCACCCCAAACACCCCCTCACCCCAACACCCCCTCACCCCAACACCCCCTCACCCCAACACCCCCTCACCCTAACACCCCTCTCCTCACCCCCCACAGCTCCCGGCACCCCCTCTATGATCCCAGAGGAGTGCAGCGCCGAGAACAACAGCGTCACCATCGCCTGGACCCCCCACCCCACCTCCCTCATCAAAGGCTACACCCTGCAGATAGACGACGGCTCGAACGGTCCTTTTAGGGTGAGTAGGGTGGTAAATAGGGTGATAAGAGTGCTGAATAGGGTGTTTAGGGTGGTAAATAGGGTGATAAGAGTGCTGAATAGGGTGTTTAGGGTGGTAAATAGGGTGATAAGAGTGCTGAATAGGGTGTTTAGGGTGGTAAATAGGGTGATAAGAGTGCTGAATAGGGTGTTTAGGGTGGTAAATAGGGTGATAAGAGTGCTGAATAGGGTGTTTAGGGTGGTAAATAGGGTGATAAGAGTGCTGAATAGGGTGTTTATGGTGGTAAATAGGGTGATAAGAGTGCTGAATAGGGTGTTTAGGGTGTTGAATAGGGTGATAAGAGTGCTGAATAGGGTGTTTAGGGTGAGTAGGGTGTTGTAATAGGGTGCTGTCATGACCTCCAACCTATTTTATCCCATTTTCATTGACCTATTTTACCCTATTTTCATTGACTTGGGTAGGGTGTTGAATAGGGTGCTCTCTTGACCTCCACCCTATTTTACCCTATTTTCATTGACTTGGGTAGGGTGTTGAATAGGGTGCTCTCTTGACCTTCAGCCTATTTTACCCTATTTTCATTGACTTGGGTAGGGTGTTGAATAGGGCGCTCGCTTGACCTCCACCCTATTTTACCCTATTTACTCTTCTGCCTAGCTGGTGTGAAATGGAATAGAGCAAACAATAGGAAATTGAATGGAAAAGCAATAACCTATTTTACCCTATTTACACTTCTGCCTAGCTGGTGTGAAGGAGAATAGACCAAACCCGGAAAGAAATTGAGCGGAAAATAAAAAGATGACGGCACTAATAGTAATGAAATCTGTGTGTAGTCGTGTGTGTGTGGAAAGTAGAACAAGAAGTAACGGATTCAAACTAAAAGAACGTATATTTGAAAAAGAAATAGGGAGAAACTGGTTCACAAATAGGATGGTAGATGATTGGAATGGCCTCAGTCATCAGGTAGTTAGTGCTGGGTCAATAGGGAGCTTTAAAATAAGGCATGGATAAATTTCATGGATAGGAATGAAAGGTGGATGTAGGTAGTGTTAAGTAACAGGAACTACCACGTGTAGGTCTCACGGCCTCTTGTAGCTTCCTTATTTTCTTATGTTTTTTCATTTAAATTAAGTGGAAAAGCAAAAACGACAACAGTAATAGTAATAATTATAATGAAATATATGTGTAGCTCTTTGGATTATTTATGTGTGCGTGTAAAATATATGTGTACGTCACTGTACGTGCTATGGGTTATTCGTGTGTGCGCATAAAATCTATGTGTACGCGCTTTGGGTTATTCGTGTGTGCGTATAAAAAATGTATGCTCTTAATTTGTGTGTGCGTGTAACCGTATGTGCGCGTCTACAGAGTGTACAGGGGGAGAGCGGTGTGTACATCGACGGCTTACTTGGTCATTCAGGCTCGTGTGCGCGCCTTCAACAACACGGGGACGTCGGCCTTCTGTGAGCCCCTGTGCCTCCAGACTGCACAAGGTGGGGAGAGACAAGGCTAGAATAATAAAGACTAAAATACAGAAGGGTGGAATAATAGAGAATAAAGTCACCGATATTAAGGTGTCACCCATAAAATACCTTACTAACACATATCTTCACCCATGAATACCTTTACTACACCATGTTCACCCACAAAATGCTATATAACACCATAAAAACTCAACAACCATAAAATACCTACTAACACATTCATCCACAAAAGGCCTTCCTAACACCCATAAAATACCTTACTAACACATATCTTCACCCATGAAATACCTTACTAACACCCATCTTCATCCACAAAATGCCTTCCTAACACCCATAAAATACCTTCCTAACACCCATAAAATACCTTACTAACACCCATCTTCATCCACAAAATGCCTTCCTAACACCCATAAAATACCTTACTAACACCCGTTCTTCACCGCAGTGGCTTGGTTCACCCTGGAGAGCAATCACCCGGACATCAGCCTGGGTGAGAACGGGTGCACCATCGCGTGTGACTCCTACGAGCAGCGGGTGGCCCTGGGCTCGGTGGGGCTCTCCAAGGGAACGCACTACTGGGAGTTCAAGATTGAGAGATACGACGGTAATGCAGATATCTCCTTTGGCCTGGCACGGGGAGATGTGTGTCGGGAGGTGATACTAGGTGAGTGTGCGTGTGTGTGTTTACCTAGTGTTTTACAAGGCCTGAGCAATACTCGTGTGGGTCCCGTCTCCGTATCTACATTTATCCAGTCTTTCCTTCAACTGGTGCACATTTTTGATACTAGGTTTGATACTAGATTTTGTGATACTGGGTGAGTGTGTGTGGGGATGTGTGTGGGTGTTTACCTAGTAGTATTTACCTATAGTTTTTTTTATTAACAAGGCAAAAATTCCATTCTATTTTAAGGCCTCATACTTCAAATGATGCTTATGTTTACCTGATATATGGTTAACTATGATAAAATACAACTGTAATTAAGAAGAACTGTACTATTCCCTTCTCCTGGCATCAAATATCAGTCAGTAAGCAGCAAGGGGGCACCATTTTTCACCTCATAAAAAAAAACAGTATAGTTGTGATATACGGGAAATGAGTTTATACATTGTGGGGTCCCGTCTCCTTGTCTCAATGGGTCAATCTTAGCTTTAAAAACATGAATACTTTTGACATCTATAATTTCACTGTCCAGGCTATTTCAGGCTGTCCAGGTGTGGGTGGGTGTATCCCTACCCTTATACATACCCCCTTACCCTTAGATACCACCCCATCCCTCACACACACACACACATAGACACACACACACTTATTTCTATCTCTCTACATCCTCACTAACCACCACCACCACCTCTTCCTTCTCCAGGCAAGTGTGGGGGCTCTTGTAGCTTCCTTATTTTCTTATGTTCTTATGCTCTTATGTCTCACGACCTCTTGTAGCTTCCTTATTTTCTTATGTTCTTATGCTCTTATGTCTCACGGCCTCTTGTAGCTTCCTTATTTTCTTATGTTCTTATGTCTCACGGCCTCTTGTAGCTTCCTTATTTTCTTATGTTCTTATGTCTCACGGGCTCTTGTAGCTTCCTTATTTTCTTATGTTCTTATGTCTCACGGCCTCTTGTAGCTTCCTTATTTTCTTATGTTCTTATGTCTCACAGCCCTTGTAGCTTCCTTATTCTTATGTCTTATGTCTACAGCCTCTTGTAGCTTCTTATTTCTTATGTTCTTATGTCTCACAGCCTCTTGTAGCTTCCTTATTTTCTTATGTTCTTATGTCTCACGGCCTCTTGTAGCTTTCCTTATTTTCTTATGTTTAGTCTCACAGCTCTTGTAGCTTCCTTATTTTCTTATGTTCTTATGTCTCACGGCCTCTTGTAGCTTCCTTATTTCTTATGTTCTTATGTACTCCTGCAGGCAAGTGTGGGGGCAGCTGGAGCATGTACATAGACAGTGAGAGGTCCTGGCTGATGCACCGCGGGGAGCACTTCAGCCGGGCGTCTGGGGGCGTGAGGGCGGGCGACACAGTGGGCGTGCTGCTCTGCTTCACCGACCGCACCGCCAAGTTCTATGTGGGCGGGGAACTGCAGGTGTGTATAATTACCTATAATCAATGGTATAGGTGTAGGGTTGTTACAGGTGTATGTGTCTGTATTTATATAATAGTTGTGATATACGGGATGTTTCACTGGTGGGGTCCCGTCTCCTTGTCTTAATTGGTCAATTTTAGCTTTAAATACATGAATACTTTTGGCATCTATAATTTCACTGTCCAGGTGTGTGTGTGTGTGTATTTACCTAGTTGTGATATACGGGATGTTTCACTGGAGGGGTCCCGTCTCCTTGTCTTATTTGGTCAATCTTAGCTTTAAAAACACGAATACTCAAGTTCTATGTGGGTGGGGAAAAACTGCAGGTGTGTGTTGTGTGTGGGTGTGTATTTACCTAGCTGTGATGTACGGTATGTCACCTTTCCTATGTGTTACGATGTGTCATCTTTACGATATGTGTTATTACGATATGTGATTTCCTATGTGTTACGATATGTCACCTTTCCTATGTGTATTTACTTTGTTGTGATATACGGGAAATTAGTTACACTCGTGGGGTCCCGTCTCCTTGTCTCAGTTGGTCAATCTTGGCTTTGAAATCATGAATACTCAAGTTATATGTGGGCGGGGAACTGCAGGTTGTTGTGTGTGTGTGTGTGTGTGTGTGTGTGTGTGTGTGTGTGTGTGTGTGTGTGTTACCTATAGTTGGACCGGCTCAAACTGGCATTCTGACAGTCATCATTTACAGGAAGTACCACATGTAGGTCTCACGGCCTCTTGTAGCTTCCTTATGTTCTTATGTTCTGATGTCTGGGCGGGGCACTCAGAAATGCGCTTTTGCCACATGATGAAAATAATTGAGCTTAAAACTTTTGTTATATTTGTAAAGGCATCACAAAAGAGACATACCTACACGTATTGATACACTTTTAAAGTTCACGTTCTCAAATTTATAAAGAAATAGGGAAAAACTGGTTCACAAATAGGGCGGTGAATGATTGGAATGGTCTCAGTAGACAGGTAGTTAGTGCGGAGTCATTAGAGAGCTTTAAAAGGAGGCTGGATAAATTCATGGATGGGGATGAAAGGTGGATGTAGGTAGAGTTAAGTAACAGGAACTACCACGTGTAGGTCTCGCGGCCTCTTGTAGCTTCCTTATTTTCTTATGTTCTTATGTTCTTATTTTCTTATGTTCTCACTTTCTCTCCACACCTATGGTCATCCACCTCATGCCTGTCATCCACCTGTCATCCACCTCTCCTGCCTGTCATCCACCTCATGCCTGTCATCCACCTCTCATTTGCTGTCATCTACCTCTCCTGCCTGTCATCCACCTCTCCTGCCTGTCCCCACCTCTCCTGCCTGTCATCCACCTGTCATCCACCTCTCATGCCTGTCATCCACCTCTCCACACAGGGCACCATCTCCCTGGCCAGCGTGTCTGGCGTCCTGCACCCGGCCATCAGTCTGAACCGCAGCGTTGTCCTGACAGCTCGCAGCGGCCTCCACCCCCCCAAGCAGTACCTGGCCGCACCCTCCGACACCCTGGCTTAGACCCCCTTCCCCACACACACACAGGTATGCACATTGGCGTAGTAAGGCCTGGGCATTGGGGGCTGCAGCCTCGAATGTTTTATGTATAACCCCGGATCTATTATTTTTATATTTTTAAACATACCGCAGTTTTACTCCTGATGAAAATACAAATAATACTGAATTTGAACCCAACTCAGATTGTCTTGATTTTTTTTATGTTTCATGCTCCGAAAGTTATCTCAGCAAATGATCGGATCCTTCCAGTAGAGCACATGTAGTGTCTCACATCATATATTTATCATACTCTTAATCCCTTGAGACCCAGACTGTAATATTCATTGTAATTTGGGTACCATTAGACGATTTTTAGTGACTATAAGCAATATTTTATAGCTATGACCTGTTTAGTATCCTTGTCCACTAACTAATTTGATATATTCAATTACTTTTCGTAATTTTATGGCTCGACAACAGACCATTTTTTATATCAAAGGAAAGATCTGGGTGCGAATGGGTTGAATATATTGAAAATCATCCGGTAAAAATCAAAGATCTCTAGTCTGATCTAAGCCCCAAATTTTCAGGATCCTACACGCCGCTGGGCTTACAGACAAGAATGATGAGACTAACCCTTAGGTCTCCTCTGGGTAAGGCCTATTTCAGAGTGAGGGCAGCTGTGGGTCTGTTCTGTCTGTCCATCGCACTGTATCATGTATGAGTGTTGTGTCTGTAAATAGGTCTGTAGGAAGGACAGGTAAGGATGTTCAGTAGAGTGTAGCCTTGCATTCTGTGGCTGCTCTGTTTTTTTTATTATTATTATCGTTCTCATTATTGTTAAAGCTGTTTATGTAAAGCCTTTTTTCGTCATGTTTTTGAGGTGGTGTGTTGAAGGTCATGCAGTCACCCCTTAAAGGAGGATGGTTTTCTGTGTTACCCTCGTGTTCTTTTGTGTTAAATGAATCATAATCATTCCTTTAGGGACCAAGAAATCTCCCTGGTTCATTTTTATTCTTGTGATTTTGTGAAGACATTATAAGCAGTGTTTTTTGTAGTGGAAAGTAGATAGAGTTGCTGCTTGCTGTCAATAGCAAATAAGAAGAAAGATAATTGTTTCTTCTATGTGAAATTGATAGTCATCATTTTTTGTTCCCTTCAACAACACTCGGTCGCCACTGCACTAATGTCGCCAGGCGCCATATATTATGAACTTTAGCATCACTACAGCCTTGTATGTGCCACTAAAGACAGGTACATAGTATAAACTACTGTGCATGCCTCTTTAGTGGCACATACAAGTCTAGTGATGCTAACATTTGTAATACATGTATGGCGCCTGGCGACATTAGTGCAGTGGCGACTACAGTGTTGTTGACGGTAAATAGTCTTGCGGATTTATAGCTGGTGAATATTGTTTACCGGTGAGACAGAAAATCTTAACCGAAATTCCCGATGAATTATAAATTATTATATCTTGAGTTTAATAAGAATAGTGTGGTTGACTGACAGGCTGACTCAATGCCAAAATGTGAGAGAGAGAGAGAGAGAGTTTTGTGGTTGGATAAGTCAGCTGGTGAAATCATATCTAGTTTAATTTAACTGATTGACTGGCCGCTGACTGTCTCCTAAAATGTGATGAGTTTTGTGGTTGGTTGACTGAGCTGGTTGTAGAAATCATAACAAAGTTTAATTTAACATCTGTAAGAATCTAATTATATTGACCGAAAATGAAAATTGAATGAAATCGAATGATGTAGAAATGGTTATAAATGTAAATGGCTGTAGAAATCATATCATGTTTAATATAACATCTGTAAAAATAGAATTAAATTGATCAAAACTGAAATAGATGGAAAGAATCAATCATATCTGTGTGAATCCAGAGATGTTAATTTTTTAGTCATTAATTTACCAACTACAAGAATTGGACTCAAGCTTTGAAATTCACTGTTTGTGTGTGAGGATTATGCCCGTATTCGTAGTCACATACCATCATTGTACGTGGTCATTGTTCACTTTTTGTCTTGTCCTAATTAAATCAATATGTCATGCCAGGCTCTGTTGTGATTGCAATAGGAGTACTGTAGGATTGCTCTAGTACTTTCCATGGCAGCTACAAGATCTCTGTTGTGATTGCAATAGGAGTACTGTAGGATTGCTCTAGTACTTTCCATGGCAGCTACAAGATCAAGTGAATAATTTTGACTGAGTAGAAATGGAACAAAATCATAGCAATTACCACGAGCAATCATGGTGTGTGACTACGAATACGGGCATGAGAGACATGTGGATAACTTATTTCTTTGTCAGTTTAATGATAATTATGGTTTGCTTTACTGTGGTTGGAATATGAAGGGATTAACAATATGATAATTATGTTAAGTATCACTGGTTTGATAAAGAATACCAATAATGATAACTGGTCATAATACTGATCATAATGTGGGAAGTTGTAATATAAATGGTTTTCATAGAGATGAGCAAATTCCTGTCAATGACTTAATCTTTTTGACAAGACAAAGTTCAGTTTACATTTACTTACAGAAACTATGTACTAATAGGGTGTATGTTTTATATAGCTGAATTCTTGTGTTAAAATGCTTAATTGAATACTAATGACTGATTCACTTGTTGTCTGAGCATTATAGAGACATAAGAGACCACTTAGTTCTATTCCTAAGTAATGTTCAGAATATGAAGAAAAAAAAACCTGTATGTACATTTATCCTCATTTAACACCCATTGCAATGTTACACCACTAACGACTAACACAATCATATCACAAAACTCTAGTATATAAACACATCAACTTGAGCTGCCTCCATCAACTAGCAAAATACAAAAGGCGTCGAATGTCTTAACCCCTTCACGCCCAGATCTTTCCTTGGCTATATAAAATCGTCTGTTGTTAGCCATAAAATTACGAAAAGTGACTGAATATACCAAATTAACTAGTGGACAAGGATATTAAACAGGTCATAGCTATAAAACATTGCTTATAATCACTAAAAATGGTCTAATGAAAGCCAAAATACAATGGAAATTACGTTCTGGGCGTGAAGGGGTTAAGCCACACAGTTATAACCCAGCAATTCAATGTGTAAAGCCACGACCACACTGAAGGTGATTTGCTGGGAGGATAGCGGGTAGCGGGTAGAAGCAAGCGATAAACGTAAGCTTGACGGGAACCCACTACTCGTATGGACAGTCGCATTAGATCATGTGTGTTCGTTCTTGCCTCTCACCCTCATGAGCCTCAAGTTATCTGCCTCCAAAAAACTTTCCTTACTCACCCCCCTGTCCCAATTCCCAATTTATGATATCCTTCCCCAAAGAAATACACATCCTTCCTCTGATCTAACCCTACTGCTATAATGTTCCGTGCCTTTCCCCTTCCCTCACCGTTTCACTCTTTCTCTCTAAATTTTCCAGGGAGAAGGAGGGGGATTCCGGGAGAATGTCCGGAATCCCCCTCCTTCTCCCTGGAAAATTTAACCTCCTTCCTCCAACAAATCCACATCCTACATCTGATCTAACCATCCTGCTGTAACATTCCGTTCTTTCCCCTTCCCTCATCGTTTCACTATTATTCTTTAACCCTGACCCTTTATATGCTTTGCCATAGTGCCATAGGACCTCTGATGTCTGTCTGGCACATTTTCCCGTCTTTAGCATTAATTCAATTCAATGATCACCCGCTAGGCAGCCCGCTACCCTCTACCCTCCCAGCAAATCGCGTTCAGTGTGGCCTAAAGGAGGCAAGTGTAGAGAGAAGCCCATTGTTTACATCCAGTCAGTCTTCCACAGGTGTCTATAGTAGAACCAATTTATGAAGACCGTTTTGGGTAGGTGTTTTAAGAAGCCTTGATCTCAGTGTTGTGAAAAAGACCGAGTGAAATGAAGTGGAAGGATGTCCTAGAATGGATGTTATTGTGTGTGTGGAAGATGTAAAGGTTGTAGCCAAGTTGTAGTTATTGAAAGTGATCTGTTTTTTTGTACTGATAACGAGGAATAGGATAGTGTACTAGGAGAATAGGATGTGAAGGATGCAGTTATGAGAAGGGATCTGGTTTTTTGTACTGATAATGAGGAGGAGGAGGAGGAGGAGTGTGAGTAGAAGAGGTAAACAAGAGATAGTGAGGAGCATGAGAAGTTGTGAAAAAGAGGGAGATAACGTAGATTAGATAAGGAGGTTAAATTATTGAATTGTGTGTTAGTGAATATGGTAAGAAATGTGCATGGAGGATGAAATATGCGTTTAGGATGAAAAATATTATGTAGATGAGACTTAGAAATGAGAAAACAAGGATATAATATGAAGGAGGAGAAGGAAGTACAAGAATAGTAAGACATTAAGTAGAAGAAGGGAGAGAACAATGTGAAGAAGAAAGGGAATTAGGAAAAAGAAGGTAGAAAGAAATGATAATAGTGTTGAATGATTGAAAAATTATTATGGAAACTATAATGATGGAGAAATTATAATGATTGAGAAATTATAATGATGGAGGAATTATAATGATGGAGAAATTATAATGATGGAGAAATTATAATGATTGAGAAATTATAATGATGGAGAAATTATAATGATGGAGAAATTATAATGATGGAGAAATTATAATGATGGAGAAATTATAATGATGGAGAAATTATAATGATGGAGAAATTATAATGATGGAGAAATTATAATGATGGAGAAATTATAATGATGGAGGAATTATAATGATGGAGAAATTATAATGATAGAGAAATTATAATGATGGAGAAATTATAATGATAGAGAAATTATAATGATAGAGAAATTATAATGAGGGAGAAATTATAATGAGGGAGAAATTATAATGATGGAGAAATTATAATGATGGAGAAATTATAATGATGGAGAAATTATAATGATGGAGAAATTATAATGAGGGAGAAATTATAATGAGGGAGAAATTATAATGAGGGAGAAATTATAATGATAGAGAAATTATAATGATGGAGAAATTATAATGAGGGAGAAATTATGATAGTGTTGAATGATTAGGAATTTAGCAAGAGGAGGCGAGGAATGAAGATAATTAAGGATATGTAGTCAAATAAATAAGTGAGTTAATTAAGGAAGAGGATACAGCCCATTATCCAAGCCTGTAAATAAATACTGTACATATATCTACACAAGTGTCAACACATAACAAACAAAAACCTCCACTAATCATTTGTCTCATATCAATATTATAACTACTACTTATTATTATTAGTATTAGCATTAGTACTCTTATTTCTAGTCCAATAAGCATTTACTAGGAAGGAAACAAGGTAATATTTCTCTTAAGTTGGTTATCCAAATATTTTTCTTCAGAAGCCTGCAATATGTTTTTAATTTCTCGCCATTTTGTATATTTTCTTGTATATTTCTTTTTCTGGAGTGTTTTTATAGTCTACTTTTTTAACGAGGCAAAAATTCCATTCTATCTTAAGGTCTCTTGCTTAAAATGATGCCTGTGTTTACCTGATACTATGGTTAACTATGGTAAAATACAACTGAAATTTAGAAGAAGCGTAGTATTCCCTTCTCTTGCTTAAAATGATGCCTATGTTTACCTGATAATATGGTTAACTATGATAAAATACAACTGAAATTTTGAAGAAGCGTAGTATTCCCTTCTCTTGCTTAAAATGATGCGCGGTACCGAATATGGTTAACTTGTAAATAAATGAAATTGAAGAAGCGTAGTATTCCCTTCTTGCTTAAATGATGCTTTTGTTACTGCAATATGGTAACATGTAAAATACAACTGAAATTTGAGAGCGATATTCCCTTTCTGATCAATATCAGTCAGTAAGCAGCAAGAGGCACCATTTGCTGTAAAAAAGATATAGTTGCAGTTTGTGATCTTATGTCTTGAGTCTAACAATGGCCCAACTCCTTTTATATCTAATGTCTCTTAAGGACTGCAATCAAGCGACTTTTATTACTTTTTTTTTTTTTTTTTTTTTTTTTTTTTTTTTTTTTTTCCGCCCTTGGACAGTCCTTTGTGATGTAGAAATATAAAGTCTGAAGGGCCACTGGGTCGAAAAAGGACATTAATTCATATAAAACTGACCCTCAAATGTGTTTCCTCAAGGGATAAACACTTAAGTCTTCAAATCTATTACGTATTTGAATGGTTATTGAAATATTGAGTCACTTGTTATCACAAGTAAATACAATGTTTGAGCTCTTTAGTTCGTCACATAATCACAATCCCAAAATAATCAAGAAAAAAGTTCAGAACAAGTAATTTTTTTCCGTTTTGAAAGAGGTTTATTTGTCTTTTTTGAACTGGCACATTCTCCCCTTTTTGGCATTAAATCAATCAATCCGTCTTTTTTTGTAGGTTGAAAAGTACAATATTTGAGGTTTTTTATCGTCACATTCCCAAAATAATCAAGAAAAAAGTTGAGAACAAGTCATTTTTTTCCGTTTTGAAAGGTATATTTGTCACTTTTTTTTTAAGGTTGAAAAGTGCAATATTTGAGTTCATGGTTCGTCACATTCCCAAAATAATGAAAAAAGTTCATAAATCATGTTTTTTTTCCGTTTTGAAAGAGGTTTATTTGTCGCATTATTTCCTTGAAGGTTGGTTGAGTGAGGTTTGAAGGTGGGAGAATGACCTGTTTTTAGCCTTATTATTGAAGGCTTGAGGTTGACCTAGGCTGAGGATGACCTTGTGTGGAGGGTCAAGTTGTCAACACATGAATTTTTGTTGCAATTCATTATTATTATTATTATTATTATTATTATTATTATTATTATTATTATTATTATTATTATTATTGCTAATGTATGTATTGAGGAGAGACAGGCAGAAGATCTTTTATTTGAGTAGACCAGATCAGACCAATCATTAGAGGTCACATCACGTCCAAGACAGGTCAGGTCAAGCAGCTTCCGTCCTAACTTTCTTGGCAGTTAGCAACACACACACACACCACACACACACACACACAGTAATTAACCTTCCCTATACGTGGCATTTCCTTATGTTAATATTCTATAGGACAAATTTTTATACCACTTCGTAACTCTGATGGTGAAATAAAGGAGAAAATAAGACCTGTGTCCTGTTTTCTTTGCTTCCCTGGGGCTTAATTTTCAGAAAGTTAATGAAAAAAATTGACGGAAAAAAGGCTAGAATGACGCCACCTTTCGGTAATTGTAATTTAATTTAATGCTTCCTTAACTGTTATGATTTAGTAGTATTGTAAGATGGGTAAGCAAGACGTGTGTGTGTTTAGGAAGTTAATGGTACTCTGAAGAAGCCAAAAAAAAGCCTAGCAAACACATATTTATAATAACTTTTTTTGTTAGATACATTTAATACTTTAACTACTTTTAGACACTTTTAATGATGGATAACTGTTCAATGGTAAATGGAAGTATGTAGTATTGTAAAGATGGGTGTGTGTGTTTAGGAAGTTAATGGTAGTTTGAAGAAGTAAAAAAAAGCAGGAAATACATATATAGGATAACTTTTCAATGATAACTTTTCAATGGTAAATAGAAGTAGTATTGTAAGATGGGTAGGCAAGACGTGTGTGTGTTTAGGAAGTTAATGGTACTCTGAAGAAGCCAAAAAATCGCATAGGGAACACATATATATGATAACTAACTTTTCAATTGTTAAATAAATGTAGGTAAGAAATGCGAAAATACTTCCCGATACCACGGTTTATTTCTGTGTCATTCATTACCTTCAAGACATGACGCTATTTGCGGGCAAGGTTGGGCTGGTGGAAAAAAAATAGTCAACAGGACATCAGAAGACTGGTTGTTGGGTAGCTCGCCTCGATATTGGCGTTATGTTATATTCGCGAACACTTATTTCAAGTCCTTCCACAGATTAAATTCCCATGAAGATTTGTAGTCAATATTTATCTCTTAAAAAACACATGGTATACAACATGTTTTTGTGAAAGAATTATTATAAAGGAGAGTGACGCCAAAATATTTCTCTCCAAAATGTAGCAGGTATAGCAAGTCGAGAGAGAGAGAGATAGACGTACACAGTCAGTCTGCTTGGCTGGCATTCATGGTGCACACACGTTCGCTCCTGGATTAACGCCTATACACCTTGGCCAGACTCTCCATCTCCTGTAAACTCTTATATATTGTAAGATTGGTAAGTTAGACACGTGTTTGTGTTGAAGGATTATAAACAATTTATTTATATGTATTTTTTATTAGGGGGCGTTTTGATTTTGGTGTTGGATCAGGTTTAAGAGGATTCCATTATTTGATTTGTTTTACTGTGTAGACTTAAAGACAGACATACAGACACAGAGAGAGAGAGAGATGATTAACAAGTCCTATCTCTCTCTGTGTACGTCTTTCTCTTGCCACGCGATAACTAGTACTACATTTTGGAGAGGAATATATGTGCCTGTCACTCAATTTTATAACTTTCACAAACATGCTGGATATCATGTAATTATTTAAAAGCTATAATTGGCTACAAATCTTCATAAGAACTTAATATCTGGAAGGACTTCAAATAGTGTTCGCGAATATAACATAACGCCAATATCGAGGCGAGTTACCCAACAACCAATCTTATGATGTCCTGTTGACGAATTTTTCCCCCATCTCACTTTTTTACCCCTGCTCGGCAAATAGTGTATGCGTTTGAAGAAGGTAATTAATGTATATAATAACTGAGCACATGATATAAATAATAGAATCTAAATAGTAATAGTAAATAATAATATACTTACCTACTTAGAACATGAACTGAGCTAACAACATTTTGGAGGGATATATTTCGTTCGTTCTAAATTAACTCCTTTTCCATAAGAAGACCAAATAACAAAATATTATTATTAAATTCTTACATTTATCATGTATACTTCAGTTCTAAAATATATCCTCTCTTTTTACACATAACTATCTCTCTAAGCACTTCAATATGTATCTCAAATATACTTACTTATTTCCTTACTATCCTTATCCTATTTTCTTATCTTCTTAGTATCCTTATCTACTTCCTTCCTTATCTTCTTAGTATACTTATCTTCATACTATCCTTATCCCACTTCCGTCCTTATCTTCTTAGTATCATTATCTACTTCCTTCCTTATCTTCTTAGTATCCTTATCTACTTCCTTCCTTATCTTCTTAGTATCCTTATCTACTTCCTTATCTTCATACTATCCTTATCCCACTTCCGTCCTTATCTTCATACTATCCTTATCCCACTTCCTTCCTTATCACATTACTGTTATCGCCTTCCTTCCTTCCTTATCGCCTTACTAATTTCGATACGTTCTCCCATCGAGTAAAAGGAGGCGCAACAACCAGGCCTTATGATGTGCTATTCAATGAGCCCTGTATTATTATTAGCTGGATCTCTTGCCATTCAAATACCTAATACCATGCAAAGAAAGTTATTATAGTATGTCTGTTTCAAATGCCTACTTTAATACCATAGAAAGATAGTTATTGTGTGCGTGTTTTTCAGCTATTTCGATTTCTTGAGACGATCAATGCCATACTAATAATGATTTCTCTCTCCCTTTCACTTTCTTTCATCTCTCCCTTTCATTCTTTCTCTCTCCCTTTCATTCTTTCTCTCTCCCCTTCATTCTTTCTCTCTCCCCTTCATTCTTTCTTTCTCCTTCATTCTTTATCTCCCCTTCATTCTTTCATTCTCTCCCCCCTTCATTGTTTCTCATTTTTATCTCCTGCATTCTTTTTCATTTTTTATCTCTCCCCTTCATTCTTTCTTTCTCCCCTTCATTCTTTCTTGCTCCCCTTCATTCATTCTTTCTCTCCCCTTCATTCTTTCTCCCTTTCATTCTTTATCTCCTTCATTCTTTCTCTCTCCCTTTCATTCTGTCTGTATGTCTGTATGCGTTCTCTCTCTCGCCTCATAATAACTGCTACATTTTGGAGGGACATATTTTCGCGTTACTTACCTTTTTGATAACTCTTGCACAAACACAGGCTGGATATTATGTGATTCCCGTGATGAATAATATTGGCTTCACACTTTTATCAGATTTCTCTCTGGAAGAACTTAAAATATGTTCGCGAATATAACACAACACTAATTTCTAGCAGAGTTCCTTCAACAACCAGACCTTATGATGTCCTGTTGCTAGAGTATGTGAAAGGAAGGAGGGTTATTTATGATGTCCTGTTGCTAGAATATGTGAGAGAAGAGAGTTAAACAACCTAAAGAAGATAGGGAATTAAGTAAGATCCGCAGTGAAATAGCCAAGGGAAGAGTTGACAAGACTGTTAACTAAGGAGACGAAGTTGAGGATCTATGAAGCGATATAAAACATAAAATAAAAGTAAAATCATGTACATTCTGAAACCCTGAGGCCCAGAACGTAATTTCCATTGTAATTTGGGTACCATTAGACCATTTTTATTGAATACATAAGCAATATTTTATAGCTATGACCTGCTTAGTATCCTTGTCGACTAACTAATTTGATATATTAAGCTACTTTTCGTAATATTATGGCTAACAACAGACAATTTTATGTATTAACTTAAAGATCTGGCGTGAATTAAGGGGTTAAGACCTCAAGACAGCACAGAGGGTCAAAGGTCAAAGAGAGGTCAAATAAACTAAAATATTACCCAGACCAAATTTTATAACCTTAACGTCAATTTTGGAAATATAAAATAACTGGATGGATTTGCGTTCAATTAACCGTACTTGAACCAACCCTCTTTTGCTATTATAGATATCTTACAGGTGTAACTATAAGTGGAGATTTATATATATACAGTACATTTGAAAAGTCATTAGATTAAAATGTCAATCAGTCCAACATGCCACCCCTGAGTGTGGGTAAAATGTCATTCATACACACACTCATACACCTTGGCAGACGTAATAATAAAACAAGCTAGGACAATAAAATGATAAAATTATAGCTAATAGAATCCTTTGTGATGGGAATAAAAAAAACAAAAAAGTTAAAAAAAAAAAAAAAAAAAAAAAAAAAAAAGATAAAAAGTACAGGTTACGATTTACTCTTTTAACACCACACACTCCAGCTTCTTCCTACCTAACAGTGCCACGGTGTCCACAACTTACTACTAGTGTTCATTAGACACTGCACACAAATCACCCAGGCTACACACATCATGAGGGAACTTTTGTACTATCCTGGTGGTGGCTTAGCACACACACACACACACACACACACACACACACACACACACACACACACACACACACACACACACACACATACATACATACATTCATACACACACTTCTTGAGCAGAGAAGAGAAAAGAGGAGACTTAATAACAAATTTTAAACTGATAACTTAAGATTAAGAAACAGACAATGAGAGATTACTGTCTCGGAAACAAAGAGAAGGTCGCTACCCAAGAAGTCCACATACACACACACACACACACAGACACACACACAGACACATACACATACACACACACACACACACACATAGCTGCACAATAAACTGAATTCTATGTATGGAGCTGGTGCCTGCAGAGTCAGAGCCCCCTTACTCTCAACACCACCCAGGTTTTTGCTATTGCTGTTGCGATAAAATTTGACAGAGGAATAAATTGATGGGTTCCTCCGAATCTTCTTCTTTCTGTTTAATGTCAGATTTTTCCACATGTTTTGAGGTTAGACGGCCGATGATACGCTTCCAACAATCTCTATCCACTGCCTCTACTTGCCTTATACTTCTTCAATGGGTTCCCTGAAGCTCAATAAGAAATACTAAATGAACTGAAGACATCCATGACCTGTAGACAGTTGCATCCTTGGATAGATTGCATCACTAGAGTCTATTATTTTTATTAGGGTCAAAATGCAGTAAGGAAGCCACGCCCCCTGCCTCCCCTTCTATTCTACGGGGCAGCTGATTGGTGCATTCCTCCTATCATCACCACCAATCACAATATCCTCACTACTTAACAGCGGCGTGACCATTGGACAGAGCAATCTTCACTACAGAGGGTGACAATATCAAAACACCCTTTGTAGTGAAATTGCTCTGTAGTGATGATACGAGGAATGCACCAATCAGCTGCCCGTAGAATGGAAGGGGAGGCAGGGGGCGTGGCTTCCTTACTGCATTTTGACCATAATACAAAAATTAGACTATACTAAATGGACTATAACATCCATAAGGCTAGACAATTTCACAGATGGGCATGAAAGGTGGGGTTAGGTATTGTTAAATAACAGGAACTACCACATGTAGGTCTCCACGTGTAGGTCTCGCGGCCTCTTGTAGCTTCCTTATTTTTGGATGTTCTTAACTGTATCTTCCCCGTGACTGGAAGCGGTCGACAGAAGGGACATATTATACAGGAACCACCACGTGTAGGTATCATGGCCTCTTGTAGCTTCCTTATTTTCTTATGGTCTTATATTCCAACATGGAAGCGCCCAGTACAACACCCAAAATAAGGGCATCGGAACACCCAGGGGAAGGTTAGAGAGAGAGAGAGAGAGATGTACACAGTGACTGATAGAATGTAAAAAGAGAGAGAGAGAGATGTACACAGTGACTGATAGAGATGTAAAAAGAGAGAGAGAGAGAGAGATGTACAGTGACTGATAGAGATGTAAAAAGAGAGAGAGAGAGAGAGATGTACACAGTGACTGATAGAGATGTAAAAAGAGAGAGAGAGAGATGTACACAGTGACTGATAGAGATGTAAAGAGAGAGAGAGAGAGAGATGTACACAGTGACTGATAGAGATGTAAAAAGAGAGAGAGAGAGAGAGAGAGAGAGACTGCTAGAGACACACACACACACACCAAATGTTTCCTTCTCTAATAAAAAACCAAAATAGAAAAAAAAGACAACCATAATGGCAACAGATGGGCAGCGTGGTGTGTGGGACCTCAGCCCAGCCCTGTGGCGAGGTGTACGTACGCCTGCCTCACCCGGGCATGCCAGGGGGGGGAGCTGGGCCCTCAGTAGTAGGGGCCGCGGGCATAGTTACTGGGGGCCGTGCTGTATGCCTGAAGGGGGGAGGAAAAGACTGTTAAATTTTTGTCAATAACTCAAACTACTGTATAAAACTACTAGCTCTAACTAACTACTAACTAACTAACTAACTAACTATGTAACAACTAGTGTGCTGGCTGGGTCTAATTTACAAACAACCTGCACAATAAACTAGTTAAATCAAAGAATATGCCAGAATTAATGGCTATTTAAAAGTATTCAAGAGTTTATGTATAGTCGAGAGAGAGAGAGAGAGAGAGAGATGTACACAGTGACTGATAGAGATGTAAAAAGTGACAGAGAGAGAGAGAGAGAGAGAGATGTACACAGTGACTGATAGAGATGTAAAAAGTGACAGAGAGAGAGAAAGAGAGAAAGAGAGAGATGTACACAGTGACTGAAAGAGATGTAAAAAGTGACAGAGACAGAGAGAGAGAGAGAAAGAGAGAGATGTACACAGTGACTGAAAGAGATGTAAAAAGTGACAGAGAGAGAGAGAGAGAGAGAGACAGAGAGAGAGAAAGAGAGAGATGTACACAGTGACTGATAGAGATGTAAAAAGTGACAGAGAGAGAGACAGAGACAGTAACTCCTTTCCAGTTTGTCCCCGCTTGGTAAACACAGAAAAAGTAGAAACGTAGAAGTTTGGAATGGACTAAACGAGGAGGTGATATCGGCCAAGAATGTGCACCAGTTGAAGGAAAGACTGAATAAATGTAGATACGGAGACGGGACCCCACCAGTGTAGCTCAGGCCCTGTAAAACACTACTAGGTAAACACAGAATCCTTACCCGGGGTTTGTTGTCTGGCTTGACGGAGTGTTGCGCCGAGCTGACCACGGTGGTCTGGGAGGAGGGGGGGGCCGAGCGCACTGGGAAGCCCGAGGTTATACTGCCACTCTTAGCGCCCTGGTGGGGGGAGGACGGGGAGGAGGGGGAGGAGGAAGAGGAGGAGAAGGAGGGTGAGTAGGAGGAGTTGGAGGGGGGGAGGGGGAAGAGGAGGAGGAGGGTAAGGAGGAGGAGGAGGGTGAGGAGGAGGAGGAGGGTGAGGAGGAGTAGAAGGGAGAGGAGGAGTAGAAGGGAGAGGAGGAGTAGAAGGGAGAGGAGGAGGAGGAGGAGGGTAAGGAGGAGGAGGAGGAGGGTAAGGAGGAGGAGGAGGAGGAGGAGGAGGAGGATTAGGATTAGGATTAGTGTTTCAGGAATACTATAAAAATCCTTTCCCTTAAATCACATGCACAAAACCTCACTATTCGCAGTTTTTTTTAATTATTTATTATTATATTATTACCTATGTTATATTTGCTACCTATTATGTTGTCTGTGGGGGTTCTTCTTTACTCCTGATACATGTTTATACGTGGCCTTCAGGAGACATGAAGTAAAGGAAGGAGAAAGACTTACATGCAGCTTCCTGGTATCAATCACAGTAGTTGGCACTATTTATCCACACAACTAATCCCTCCTTCAATCATTTCACGACACACCATCACACTGCAGTCCATACTTACCCCCGGGTGAGGCTGCTGTACTACTACTACTACTACTACTACTACTACTACTACTACTATATACTCTACTACTACTACTACTACTACTATACTATATACTGTACTACTACTACTACTCCTATACTACTACTACTACTACTTCTACTATATACTACTCCTATACTATATACTGGACTACTACTCCTATACTATATACTACTACTACTACTACTGCTACTATACTATATACTACTACTCCTATACTTACCTCTTTTATATCACTACCTTCCCCTTTCATCTCTCTTTTTGATCCTCCACCATCTGTTCTTGCTCTATATGACCACAGTCTTTCCTCTCTTACTTACCCATAGTCTTTCATTACAATCCCTTCAGCTTTCTTTCTGCCCCTTCCTCTCTCTAACGTGCGGTGAATATAGTTAGCACATATACTGACATACCATCACACTTCAGTCTGTACTTACCCCCGGGTGCGGCTGCTGTACGGGCAACACCGCGGAGTGGAGGGCGAGGTGGGATCGCACGGGGGCCTGGTGGAAGTACTTGTCCTGGCCCGCCCCCGCCTCCCCCCCCGGCAGGAAGGCTCCTCCACCCCCCGGCTTGCCCTTGTGTTCCATGGGCTGGTGGAGGGAGGACACGTGGCTGCCTGTGGAGGAGTGGAGACATGTAGTGGATCAGTGAAGACATGTAGTGGAGGAGTGGAGACATGTAGTGGATCAGTGAAGAAATGTAGTGGAGGGGTGGAGACATGTAGTGGAGGGGTGGAGACATGTAGTGGAGGAGTGGTGACATGTAGTGGATCAGTGAAGACATGTAGTGGATCAGTGAAGACATGTAGTGGATCAGTGAAGACATGTAGTGGATCAGTGAAGACAGACATTAGGATTATATGTGTTAACCCCTTGAGGCCCAGAACGTAATTTCCATTGTAATTTGGGAACCATTAGACAATTTTTAGTGACTATAAGCAATATTTTATAGCTATGACCTGTTTAGTATCCTTGTCCAATAACTAATTTGGTATATTTAGTTACTTTTCGTTATTTCATGGCTAACAACTGACGATTTTACATAGCCAAGGAAAGATCTGGGCGTGAAGGGGTTAAGAACATGAGAACATAAGACAATAAGGAAGCTACAAGAGGCTGCGAGATGAGTTGGTGGTTGAAGGTGAAGTCAATTTTGTGAACATATTGAGAGAGAGAGAGAGAGAGAGAGAGAGAGAGAAATCTGAATTAACCTCTCACTCTCTCCATCATCACACTATCAACAACAACAACAACAACAACAACAACAATACTACTACTTCTAACTACTACTACTACTACTACGAGAGAGAGAGAGAGAGAGAGAGAGAGAGAGAGAGAGAGAGAGAGAGAGATAGGAATCCAAATTAACCTCTCACACTATCAACAACAACAACAACAACACCAACTACTCCTACTACTACTCACCCCTACTACTGGGCAGATACACAGGCTGCAGGTGCTTATCCTCCCGGGGCTGGGGGGCCTGCTGGGGCTGGCTGGGGGGGGCGCCGGGCGGGGTGGGGTGCGAGGCGTTGGAGGGGGGGAGGTAGGTGACGCCCTGGGGGGTTCTCTGGTACTGGGGGGCGGTGTGAGGCTGGGACCCGTGGTAGTAGGCATTCTGACTGGTGACGTAGACGCTGGTGTTGCTGGGGGTTTCTGGGAAGAGAGAGAGAGAGAGGAGAGAGAGGGGGGGGTGTGGAGGGAGAGAGAGAGAGAGAGAGAGATAGTAGAGAGTAGTAAGTTTTAGTTGTTACAGGTTTAGTAAGTGTAGATGAGAGAGAGAGAGAGAGAGAGAGAGAGGAGGAGAGAGAGAGAGAGAGAGAGATAGTAAGTTTTTAGTTTTAGTTATACAGGTTTAGTAAGTGTAGATGTCAAAGAGAGAGAGAGAGAGAGAGATGAGAGGGAGAGAGAGAGAGAGAGAGAGGAGAGAGAGAGAGAGAGAGGTTAATAATAATAATGATAATAGTAATAATAATAGCTTTATCGGTGTTGCTGGAGGTTTCTAGGGGAAGGGAGGAGACAGTGAGTTAATAATGATGATAATAATAATAATAATAATAATAATAATAATAATAATAATAATAATAATAATAATAATAATAATAATAATAATAATAATAGTAGTAGAGGGAGGAGGGAGAAAGAAGGAAGAAGAGAGAGAGAGAGAGAAATAAAAATAAGGTATGTACATTTGGGGGTTTGATAGTTAGGAAAATAAGGTGTATTATCTCTAGCAGGAGGGAGGAGAAACAGGCTAATAATAATAATAATAATAATAATAATGATAGTAGTAATAGTAGTTTAATTTCACCTGAAGGCATAGACAGCAAAAATAAGAGCCTCAGAAAATACAGAAAATATAATAATAATAATAATAAAAAACGAAAAACTTGGTTCTGAAGGGAAATTAGTTTTTTCAATGCATTCACTAAAACAGGAATAAAACGTGGTTCTTGTTGATATGGAGACGGGGCCATACGAGTGTTGCTCAGGCCCTGTAAAATACAACTAGGTGAATACATACACACACACACACACCCACACACAGACATCGCCACCCCCACACCCACCACCCACCCACCCACACACACACAGACTCAGACTCACACCCACACCCACACACAACACACCCACCCACCCACACCTACAGACCCACACACAACCACCCACCCACACCCACACACACATACAGACCCACACACCACACCCACAGACCCACACACACATAACACACACACAGACCCACACACCACACCCACACCCACCCACATACACACAGACCGACCCCCACACACCCCTACCCCCACCCACACCCACACACACCCTTACTTGTGGTTGGAGGGGTGACAGGTACGCTCTGTGGGGCATGTGCAGGGAGGTTCTTGAAGGTGTAGGGGATCTGCTGGTAGGTGGGCTGCTGAGGGGGCGGGGAGGGGGTGCGCGCCCGCTTGAGGGACGCCTGCTGGGGGGGTGAAGGGGGGTATAGGAGAGAGGGGGGGGTGAAGGGGGGTATAGAGAGAGAGAGAATAAAAATATAGATTAAAACACAATGATCAATCGTACAGAAGGATTACAACTAAATAAGTATAAACACAACAGAATGCCGCCGTACTTTCATCAAAATAACATTCGTAAACTCGTAAACCTTTCCAACGCCACACTGGTTTACTGCAACAGCACCACTTGGTTAAAACTTCTACCGTAGACAACAGTATAGTCGCCACCTGCAATAATGTCGCCAGCCGCCATATATTACGAATTACAGTAAAACCTCTCGTATTCGGACACTCATTATTCGGACTTTGACATTATTCGGACCTACTTTTTTTTTTTTTTTTTTTTTTTTTTTTTTTTAGGGGTCGAAATTTCCTAGCTATATAATTTATACACACCTAGAATTATTATTATTATTTTTTTTTTTTAAGGGGTCGAAATTTCCTAGCTATATAATTTATACACACCTAGAATTATTATTATTTTTTTTTTTTAAGGGTCGAAATTTCCTAGCTATATAATTTATATACGCCTAGATTTTTTTTTTTTGGGGGGGGGGGGGGGGGGGGTCGAAATTTCCTAGCTATAAAATTTTTATACCTAGAATTTTTTTTTTTTTTTTTTTTTTTAATAACCTATCCCCCCATTATTCGGATCCTTGCATTACTCGGACCACTCCTTGGCCCAATTAGTCTGAATATGAGAGGGTTTACTGTATAGCCTCACTACTGCTGTGTATGTGCCACTGAAGATGATACACAGTAGTTTATATCATGACTGTATAATCTACCCTGTTTCAGCGTTGTTTTATGCTTTGTAGCTGCAGGTATAGACGGTTTAAAATTTTGCAACTCGTTTTTTTTTGCGCGATGACGACGGCGGGAGGACACTCAGAACATAAACACTAGCTGGCGATCTTAAGTGTTGGTCGCCATTCGGGTGATATTTTTGCAATTTGTTCATTTATAGCCACAATATGACACAGATGAAGACACAAAATGACACAGACTCTCCAGATAGCCCCTTCTAACTGTCCTGAAATCATGGATGTAGAAATGTAAGTATTAACGCCACCAGACGCCTGTACATCGAAAAAAACGTTGTTTAGGCGCGGGGGACTTTTTAGCTGTTATCTACTGGTTACATTTTAAAGTAGTAGTAGTAACCTAGAATATCAGTTGTAACCACAGTATTCTAACATATGTTCTACAAACCTGCTCTAGATGCCACTATACTGTTACTCAAGGTTCCATGGATGCTGAACTCTCCATTGCTTGTCTTATTTATGTCTATGGAGCTCCGTGCCTCAATGTCTGCCTCTATATCAACACTTCCTCACCAGCCTGTATTCAATCACAACTATATCACCACTACCTACACCTTCATCTCATCATTTAATCTTCACATTCTCCTTTCAGTGTCCTTATGTCATGTATGTATCTTTCATATTTTGTAACTTCTACCTACTGTCTTCCAAAAAAAATGAATCATCTGTAAACAAAACCTGACTAATATATCTTACTATTTCTCCCATTTAAAGATACTGTACAGCCATGGTCGCATTCCTACCTTAGACCAGGGTTTTATCTTAGCCTCCAGTCTAAACCCGCCAACAAACCACAGACCAGCCATAAAACATACACTCACATCACTCAAACACGCGTACAAACATACTACACACACACACACATTTATATCTGCCTCTACAAACTAAAACCTCCAAAAAACAACCCTAAAAAAAAAACCTCTCTAAACCAGTGATAAAACGGACACTTATACTACATATACAGAGGAGAAGACACAACCGAGAAGTCCCGGGTTCGATCCCCGGGCGGAGCGAAAGATAGATGGGTGGTCTTTCTTAAATCCCTAGCCCCTGTCCACCCAGCAGTGAATGGGTACCGGGTGCCAGCCGGGGGCTTGTAACCCCCCCCCCCCGGGGTGGTGGCTTCGGCCAACACTAATATGCAGCAGCGGTAGATCACTATGGCTCTGAGGCATTATCCTCTAAACAAAAACAAACAAGAAACAAGATACATACATACATACATACATACATACTTACACTACATACATACATACCAACTTACACACACACATTTACCTATGCCTCCACAAACTAAAACCTTAAACCAGCCATAAACCAGCCATAAAACGAACACTTACACTCAAATCACACACACATGGACTTCCCACACACACACACACACACTTCCTACACACACACACACACACACTTCCTACACACACACACACACACTTCCTACACACACACACACACACACTTCCTACACACACACACACACATTTATCTCAGCCTCCACAAACTAAAACCTTAAACCAGCAATAAAACAAACACTCGTATCACTCACGCAGACTAACTTCCTACACACACACACACGGCCTTCCTACACCCACCCACACCCACACACACATGGCCTTCCTACACACACACACGACCTTCCTACACACACCCACACCCACCACACACATGGCCTTCCTACACACACCCACACCCACACACACATGGCCTTCCTACACACACACACGACCTTCCTACACACACCCACACCCACACACACATGGCCTTCCTACACACACACACGACCTTCCTACACACACCCACACCCACACACACATGGCCTTCCTACACACACACATACGACCTTCCTACACACACCCACACCCACACACACATGGCCTTCCTACACCCACCCACACACACATGGCCTTCCTACACCACACCACGACCTTCCTACACACACCCACACACACATGGCCTTCCTACACACACCCACGACCTTCTTACACACACCCACACACACACATGGCCTTCCTACACACACCCACACACACATGGCCTTCCTACACACACCCACGACTTTCCTACACACACCCACACCCACATGGCCTTCCTACACACACCCACACCACACATGGCCTTCCTACACACACCCACACACACATGGCCTTCCTACACACACCCACGACCTTCCTACACACACCCACACACACACATGGCCTTCCTACACACACCCACACACACATGGCCTTCCTACACACACCCACGACTTTCCTACACACACCCACACACACATGGCCTTCCTACACACACCCACACCACACACACAACATGGCCTTCCTACACACACCACACACACATGGCCTTCCTACACACACCCACGACCTTCCTACACACACCCACACACACATGGCCTTCCTACACACCACCCACACACACATGGCCTTCCTACACACACCCACGACCTTTCCTACACACACCCACACACACCATGGCCTTCCTACACACACCCACGACCTTCCTACACACGCCCACACACACACACACATGGCCTTCCTACACACACCCACACCCACACCCACATGGCCTTCCTACACACACACACACACACACACGACCTTCCTACACCCACCCACATGAACTTCCTACACACACACACGCACACACACACATACTGGCGGCACTAGTGGCTGAGGGAGTGAGGGCGGCACCTTGTAGCTGTGGATGGGGCCGCGTCCGCCCACCAGGTTGGACTGGAACAGCATCTGGGGGTGGCCGCCGAGGGGGATGGTGCCGTGAGGGTAGGAGTGCACCGCCATCAGCTCACTGCAACATAATGGAGGGAGGGAGGGATTTAATGAGAAAAAAGAAGAAAAATTTGATTGATTTAATGCAAAAAAAAAAAAAATTTGATTGATTTAATGCAAAAAAAAAAAAAAAAAAAAAATTTGATTCGCATAATGCAAAAAAAAAAAAAAAATTGATGGATTTAATGAGAAAAAAAAAAAAAAATTGATGGATTTAATGAGAAAAAGAAAAGAAAAATTTGATTGATTTAATGAAAAAAAGAAAAAAAAAAGTGATGGATTAATGCAAAAAAAAAAAAAAAAAAAAGGTGATGGATTTAATGCAAAAAAAAAAAAAAAAAAGGTGATGGATTTAATGCAAAAAAAAAAAAAAAAAAATGATGGATTTAATGCAAAAAAAAAAAAAAAAAAAAGGTGATGGATTTAATGCAAAAAAAAAAAAAAATGATGGATTTAATGCAAAAAAAAAAAAAAAAAGAGGTGATGGATTTAATGCAAAAAAAAAAAAAAAAAAAGTGAGGTTGTATCAAAAAAAAAAAAAAAAAAAAAAAAGGTGATGGATTTAATGAGAAAAAAAAAAAAAATTGATGAATTTAATGCAAAAAAAAAAGAAAAAAAAGAAAAAAAGGGGAATGTGCCAGATATCCGAGGTCACATGGCACACTGCAAGATAAGGGGTTTGTATCCATGGACTGCAAGATAAGGAGTTTGTATCCAAGGGGAGTTGAATAGAGGTGTTACAAGTGGGTGGAAAGACGGCAGGAAAAGATAACTATAATTTCCTGTATATGAAAGAAAGGATGTTTTCTTCTCCTCTCTCTCCATCTTCCTTCTCTCTCTTCCCTCTCCTCTTCTCTCCTTCCCTCCTCTCTCTCTCTCTCTCTCCTCCTCTCTTCTCTCTCTCTCTCTCCTCTCTCCTCCCTTCCCTTCATATTCTCTCATTTCCCTCTTCCTCCTTCTCCCTCCCTTCCTTCTTCTCTCTCTCCTCCTCTTTCCTTCCCTTCCTTCCTCCTCTCTCCATCTCTCCCTTCTCCTCTCTCCATCTCTCCCTCTTCTCCTCTCCTTCCTCCTTCTCCTCACCTCTCCTTCCCTCCCTCTCTCCTCTCTCCCTTCCTCCTCTCCCTTCCTCACCTCTCCTTCCTCTCTCTCCATCTCTCCCTCTCTCTCCTCTCTCTTCTCCTTCTCTCTCCTCTCATCCTCTCTCTCTCTCTCTCTCATCTCTCTCTCTCTCTTACCTCTCCTCTCCTCTCTCTTCCTCTCTCTCTCTCTCTCTCTCTCTCTCTCTCTCTCTCCTTCCCTTTCTCTCATACCTCTCTCCACTCTCTCTCTCTCTCTCTCTCAAACCTCTCTCTTCTCTCTCCCTCTCTCTCTCTCTCCTCTCTCTCTCCTCTCTCTCTCTCTCAATTCTCTCTCTCTCTCTCTCTCTCTCTCTCACCTCTCCTTCAAATAGTTCTGCTGCTGCTGTGCCCGCTTCCTGGTGTCATCCTCATTCAGCACCACCTTCAGTTCCTGGAAGAGCTGGTGCTTCTGCTTCTTGAGGTCGTGAAGGTCCTGCTCCATCTGGGTGATCTTCTCTCGCGTCTCCTCCAGCGTCATGGCGTGCTGCTTCTTGCGTGTCTCCCTCTCCTTCCGCAGCCGCTCCTCCTCTGCGTCCGCCTCTTGCTCTGGGGGTGGAGGAAGGGGTGAGGCAGGGGTTACAGTAGGCTAAGGGGTTAAGTTACAAGGGTTAGGTTAAGACTGGGGGTGATGGAAGGGGTGAGGCAGGGGTTACAGTAGGCTAAGGGGTTAAGTTACAAGGGTTAGGTTAAGACTGGGGGTGATGGAAGGGGTGAGGCAGGGGTTACAGTAGGCTAAGGGGTTAGTTCAGTTGTCTGGGGGTGATGGCAGGGGTGAGGCAGGGGTTACAGTAGGCTAAGGGGTTAAGCTGGAGTTACAGGGGTTAGGTTACAGTATCTAAACAGGGGTGAATCAAGGGTTACAGAAGGTTAAGGGGTGAAGACAGGGTTACAGTAGGCTAAGAGTTAAGTTACAGAGGTTACTTTAAGGGTGGAAGGGTTAATAGGGGTAGGAAAGAGGGTTTGACAGGGGTGAGGCAGGGGTTGACAGGGTTAGTTAGGTATTTGTAGGGTCTGTTAGTTTTCTCTGGGGTGAAAGGATGAAGAAAAGGTTGTGGGTGATTTTGGAATGATTTTGATTTGGATGATTTGGGTGAGGTGTGAAGAGGTGGTGATGAAATTTAATGTGTGGGTGAAGGAAGGGGTGAGGTGGAAGGGTTGACAGGGGTAGGTATTGAGGGACTGATAGGGGACTTAGAAGAAGTGAAATGTTGGCCTGACAGGGCTTCGGAGACGTCGTTAGGGAATGGGAGGTTGTTGACAGAGGTTGGCAAGGAATCATAGACTAACACACACACACACACACACACACGGGTACTCCGTGGTGTAGGGGAAGTCCCGGGTTCGATCCCCGGGCGGAGCGGAAAACAGATGGGTTGTTTCCTTAAAACCCGAGCCCCTGTCCACCCAGCAGTGAATGGGTACCGGGTGTTACCCGGGGTTTGTGACCTGCTCTCCGGGGTGGTTGCTTCCCCCAACACAAAGCACTAAGGATGAATGATAAAAATGTTGATATGGAGACGGGGCCACACGAGCATTGCTCTGGCCCTGTAAAATACAACAACTAGATGAATACACACACACTCATACACACACACACACACACACACACACACACCCACCTTCCTTCTTCCTCTTCCTGTCCCTGATGATGTGAGCCTTGAGGGACTCCCACATGGCGCGGCTCATCTTGGCGCGCTCCACCATCACCACCGGGGTGTACCGCCTGTCGCCCCCCTCACCCCCGCGCCCCCGCTTCTCAGCCTCGGCAAACTTGACCATGGCATTCGGGGGGGTGAGGACGAGGGCTGGGGGAGGTGGTGGGGTGCCTGGGGGTTAGTGGGGAGGAAGGGCTGTTAGACGTGTGGGGTATTTAGCATCATTTAATATTTTTTGTGTCATATTTAGATATTTTCCGTGGAGTCAATAGCACCTGCAGGGTTTTTTTTTTTTTTTTTTTTTTAATTTTTTATAACTTTTTCACCAATAGTCCTATTTTTCAGCCTATAACACCTGTTGTGAATTTGAGGGAGGATGGGGTGAAAGAGGCATAGGGTATTTTTTTTTACATATTTTTTAATACAGTATATGGGAACGGGTGAGAGAGATTTGCACTATTTTTTTTTTTTTTTTTTTTTTTTTTTAATAGTATATGGGAACGGGCGAGAGATTTTTGTGCTATTTTTTTTTTTTTTTTTTTTTTTTTAATAGTATATGGGATCGGGCGAGAGATTTTTGTGCTATTTTTTTTTTTTTTTTTTTTTTTTAATAGTATATGGGATCGGGCGAGAGATTTTGTGTTTTTTTTTTTTTGTTTTTTTTTTTTTTTTTTTTTTTTTTTAATAGTATATGGGATCGGGCGAGATTTTGTTTTTTTTTTTTTTTTTTTTTTAATAGTATATGGGATCGGGCGAGAGATTTTTGTGCTTTTTTTTTTTTTTTTTTTTTTTTTAATAGTATATGGGATCGGGCGAGAGATTTTTGTGCTATTTTTTTTTTTTTTTTTTTTTTTTTAATAGTATATGGGATCGGGCGAGAGATTTTTGTGCTTTTTTTTTTTTTTTTTTTTTTCAATAGTATATGGGACGGGCGAGAGATTTTTTGTTTTTTTTTTTTTTTTTTTTTTTTTTTTAAATAGTATATGGGATCGGGCGAGAGATTTTTGTGCTATTTTTTTTTTTTTTTTTTTTTTTTCTAATAGTATATGGGATCGGGCGAGAGATTTTTGTGCTATTTTTTTTTTTTTTTTTTTTTTTTAATAGTATATGGGATCGGGCGAGATTTTTTTTTTTTTGTTGTCTAAGACTTAGTTTTTTTATCTTTCTTCCATTTTTTTTTTAAGGAATGTTTTATATATATATTTTTATATGTAGAGCTATAGTACACGATAGCTTATTATTTTTTTTTTTCTAGGCTTTTTTATAGGGATAGTATTTCTTTTTTTTACGTTGGAGCCTATAGTGCCTGTACGTTTTTTTTTGTTTTTTCTATCTTCCTTTCATAGGCTTTTATTTTATTTTTTTATTTATAGGACCCGTAGGTTTTTTTTTATCTTCCTTTCATAGGCTTTTTTTTTTTTTTTTTATTTATAGGACCTGTAGCCTTTTTTTTTTTTTTCCTTCCAGGTTTTTTTTTTTTTATTATAGGACCTGTAGCTTTTTTTTTCTTTTTCCCTTCATAGGCTTTTTTTTATTTTTTATATTATAGGACTGTAGCTTTTTTATTATTTTTTATTTTAGGACCTTATCCTTTTTTTTTTTTTATTTTTATAGGACCTGTATTTTTTTTTTTTATTATAGGACCTGTATCCATTTTGGATTATTTTTTCTTCCTAGTTTTTTTTTATTTATAGGACCTGTAGCCTTTTTTCTTCCACTTTTTTTATTTTTTTTTATAGGACCTGTAGCCTTTTTTTCTCTCACTTTTTTTTTTTTTTATTTAAGGACCTGTAGCCTTTTTTTTTCCTTCCACATATTTTAATTTTTTTATTATAGGACCTGTAGCTTTTTTTTTTTTTATTCATAGTTTTTTTTTTTAGACTGTACTTTTTTATATAGGACCTGTAGCCTTTTTTTTTTCCTTCCACAGGCTTTTTGAATTTTATTTTTATGGGTGATATGTATTTCTTTATTTTATTTTGACGTTGGAGCCTATAGCATCAGTAGGCTTTTTTTTGTCTTCGATATTCCTTCCTTAGGTTTTTTTTTCATTAATTTTTTTATAGGCCTATGTGAGTGAAAGGTTCAAAATGTTGTGTAATTTAATGTGTTGGTTATTAGTACGTATTACCATTTTGTTGTTCAGTTCAGTTCAGTTCAGTTGTGGGTCGGGAGTCTGGCCTTTTTCATCGGCACTCCCTGACGTGTTTCTTCTTGCTGTCTGGGTCTTTAATTAGTTGTCTTCTCTTATTCTATCTTATTAGTTTCTTTCTTTTTCTTTCTTCTTATTTTCTCTGGTCATCCAAAAACTGTTGATTGTTCTTTTTGTTTCTTCCTCATTCCCCTCTCCGAACAAACACTCCCCCACTATAGCCTCCTCCTCCTCTAGGTAAGGTTGTTGTAGCCTCACACTTTTCTTTCTTTCATTACTGTAGGTTGGACACCTTCACTCTTCCTTCCTTCTTTCCTCCTCCTTCCTCCTCTAGGTAAGGTTGTTGTAGCCTCACACTTTTCTTTCTTTCATTACTGTAGGCTGGGCACCATAACAGAAAATGTTTTAAGTCCTCCTTTTCTGCCCCACACAAATCACATGTTATTTCTTCTCCCCAGAATCTCCTTCTGTCGTTTAGTTGTAGGTAGTTTGTCCTGCACTTAAACAGTAGTTCTGAAGCTTGGTCATTACTGTATACTTCTTCTTGGCCTCCCTTGTTGTTGTTGTAGGTAATTACGTGTGAGTGTGTCATTAACTTACAAATAATGAACAAGGTGGAAGGGCAGTTAGCTAATGAGCGGTACTTTACTTACTTAGACAGGTCATGTAATGGTAAAATAGGTCATCCGCCTTCTGTGTGTTATAATAAAAAGTTCATAAAAACATTCATATCATAAAAACAGTTCAAAATTACGCCCGTCTCGGCAAATAAAAAGGAAAAGTAGGTACTAATCCACCAATATCCACTTGTATAATCCACTAGTATCCAATATCCACTAGTATCCAATATCCCCTAGTATAATCCACTAATATCCAATATCCACTAGTATAATCCACTAGTATCCAATATCCACTAGTATAATCCACTAGTATCCAATATCCACCAGTATAATCCACTAGTATCCAATATCCACTAGTATAATCCACTAGTATCCAATATCCACCAGTATAATCCACTAGTATCCAATATCCACTAGTATAATCCACTAGCATCCAATATCCACTAGTATCCAATATCCACTAGTATAATCCAGTAGTATCCAATATCCACATGTATAATCCACTAGTATCCAATATCCACTAGTATAATCCACTAGTATAATCCAGTAGTATCCAATATCCACTAGTATAATCCACTAGTATCCAATATCCACTAGTATAATCCACTAGTATAATCCACTAGTATCCAATATCCACTAGTATAATCCACTAGTATCCAATATCCACTAGTATAATCCACTAGTATCCAATATCCACTAGTATAATCCACTAGTATCCAATATCCACTAGTATCCAATATCCACTAGTATAATCCACTAGTATCCAATATCCACTAGTATAATCCACTAGTATCCAATATCCACTAGTATAATCCACTAGTATCCAATATCCACTAGTATAATCCACTAGTATGCAATATCCACTAGTATCCAATATCCACTAGTATAATCCACTAGTATCCAATATCCACTAGTATCTAATATCCACATGTATAATCCACTAGTATCCAATATCCACATGTATAATCCACTAGTATCCAATATCCACTAGTATAATCCACTAGTATTCAATATCCACTAGTATCCAATATCCACTAGTATAATCCACTAGTATCCAATATCCACAATTATAATCCACTAGTATCCAATATCCACTAGTATAATCCACTAGTATATTCCACTAGTATCCAATATCCACATGTATAATCCACTAGTATCCAATATCCACTAGTATAATCCACTAGTATCCAATATCCACTAGTATCCAATATCCACTAGTATAATCCACTAGTATCCAATATCCACTAGTATAATCCACTAGTATCCAATATCCACTAGTATCCAATATCCACTAGTATAATCCACTAGTATCCAATATCCACTAGTATAATCCACTAGTATCCAATATCCACTAGTATAATCCACTAGTATCCAATATCCACTAGTATAATCCACTAGTATCCAATATCCACTAGTATAATCCACTAGTATCCAATATCCACTAGTATAATCCACTAGTATCCAATATCCACTTCCAGTATGCAATATCCAAATAGTATAATCCACTAGTATCCCAATATCCACAGTATAATCCACTAGTATCCAATATCCACATATATCCCAATATCCAATAGTATAATCCATAGTAATCCTAGTATCCAACTAGTATCCAATTCCACCCCTGTATAATCCACTAGTATCCAATATCCACATGTATAATCCACTAGTATCAACATGTTCCACTAGTATCCAATATCCACATGTATAATCCACTAGTAATCCAAATATCCACTAGTATCCAATTCCATGTTATCCACTAGTATCCAATATCCACTAGTATAATCCACTAGTATCCAATATCCCTAGTATAATATCCACTAGTTTTCCAATATATCCACAGTATAATCCACTAGTATCCAATATCCACTAGTATAATCCACTAGTATCCAATATCCACAGTATAATCCACTATATAAAATCCAATAATCCACTAGTATCAAATCCTAGACCTGTATCCAATATCCACTAGTATCTAATATCCACTAGTATCCAATATCCACTAGTATCTAATATCCACTAGTATCCAATATCTATTAGTATCCAATATCCACTAGTATAATCCATTAGTATCCAATATCCACTAGTATAATCCACTAGTTAAACCAATAATCCACTAGTATCCAATATCCACTAGTATCCAATATCCACTAGAAACAATATCCAATATCCAATATCCACTAGTATCCAATATCCACTAGTATAATCCACTAGTATCCAATATCCCTTTTATAGTATCCAATATCCACTAGTATAATCCACTAGTATCCAATATCCACTAGTATAATCCACTAGTATCCAATATCCACTAGTATAATCCACTAGTATCCAATATCCACATGTATAATCCACTAGTATCCAATATCCACTAGTATAATCCACTAGTATCCAATATCCACTAGTATAATCCACTAGTATCCAATATCCACTAGTATCCAATATCCACTAGTATAATCCACTAGTATCCAATATCCACATGTATAATCCACTAGTATCCAATATCCACATGTATAATCCACTAATATCCAATATCCACTAGTATAATCCACTAGTATCCAATATCCACTAGTATAATCCACTAGTATCCAATATCCACATGTATAATCCACTAGCATCCAATATCCACATGTATAATCCACTAATCCACTGTGTTGTAATAAAAAGGGTGAATAGTCCAGAAAAACATCCGTCTCGGCAAAAAAAGAAATTAAGAATGTTAAAGTGGGTACTATACTAATCCACTAATATCCACTTTCACTTGTATGATCCACTAATCCACTGTGTTACAATAAAAAATAGTGATATGTAGCCCAGAAATACGCCCGTCTCGGCAAAAATTTCCCGGACTCAAGCTGAAAGACATAATTCACTTCATTAGATCTATGGGAGAAATCAGGAAAATAAAAGGTACCTGTTAATATTAAAGAGAACTGGGCTCTCTACCGGCCTTCATACTCACATTTTTCGTATAATTTCTGTGCCAGCATATAGTAGGATTACTAGTCACTTCTGCAAACCAAAAATAAAACATTCATTTTCATATAATAATGGCTAGGTTAGGTTTAGGATACGTGGTGCTTAGGTTAGGTTTGGTAACTTTGGTTTAGGCTGGCTTTGGATTCAGTTATTTAAGCTATTGGGTATATATTTTATCATGATCTTTTGGTTTAACGTCAGATTTTCCCATACGTAATATCTTATGAGGTTATACGGCCAATGATACACTTCCAACTATCTCTATCCATTGCCTCAACCTCTTCAATTTAGCTTATACAAATAACGTCAACAAACTATAGTCGCCACTGCACTAATGTCGCCAGGAGCCATATATTACACATTTTAGCATCACTACAGACTTGTATGTGCCACTGAAGATACGTACATAATATAGACTACTGTGCATGCCTCTTTAGTGACACATACAAGTCTGTAGTGATGCTAAAATTCGTAATATATGGAGCCTGGCGACATTAGTGCAGTGGCGACTATAGTGTTGTTGACGGTATGAGGTTAGACGGCCGATGTATACACTTCCAACTATCTCTATCCATTACCTCAAGCTCTTCAATATACGTAGGTTATATATCAAATAGTGCAAATAACGTCGCACTTTTCACCGCTTCAGTCAATGGTAATAAACTTCTGTTCTTCTTATCATTATTATATTATTCTGATATTCTTGTGATTTCCGGCGAAGATAACTATTTTATTTAGGTTTCAGGAAGGTAATACTATCTCCACTGGTTACAGGGAGTTTCGTACACAAGTTGTTTCGTACCCAGGTTTTGTAAGTTGTTTCGTATACTGATTTTGAGTTTTTTCGTACATACCTGGTGTCGTTTTGTAACTCTAGTAGTCAAGTTCAACTCTGAGCTGAGTGTACAAAACGACTATGGTTTCATATAGACTACGAAACAACTTTTTGGTGTACGAATCTACTGGTGTACGAAACAACTTGTGTACGAACTGACTGCACCCACTACTTGCTGGAGCAGACAGTAGACAGGTGACGTGAGTGTTAAGGTCGGCAGAGCAAAGTTCTCTTCCATAGCTAACTAACAAACTAATCATTTAATCTCACCAAAGCTGCCAAATAAAGTCATAAAATAACTAATATTATCGTGAATAAAATAACAAATAAGCTTTTCGGTCAATTTATAGTTTCACCCAACCAACGATTTTCTGATGCGCCTTATGTTTTTCTGGTGTGTTTTGATGTGTTTTGAATGAATCTGCTAACCGTTTCTGTCGCAATTTTTATTTTTATTTTTTATTTTGCAATATTGACAAAAACAAAACAAAAACCTAAACCTAACCTAACCTTTACCTATACCTATCCTAACCCATACCTATCCTATCCTAACCTAACCTATACCTAACTAAAAAACAACAACAACAACTAACCTTTATCTATCTTAGAAAAAAAAAAAAAAAAAAAAAAAAAAAAAAAAAAATTGCGACAGAAACGGCTAGCAGATTCATTCAAAACACATAAAAACACACCAGAAAAACATAAGGCGCATCAGAAAATCGTTGGTTGGGTGAAACTATAAATTATCCATTTTTTCTACTCTATTCCTCAAGTCTTCCTTGGTAACGTTCTAGTCCTTTCCCGCCCTTAGAAGTGGTTTTTGGTAAATTTCCAGATGAACACCGAACTTCCTTTGGTGGACGAAACTATTTTTTTCTGGTGAGTTTTGATGTGTTGTGAATTAATCTGCTGACCGTTTCTGTCGCAAATTACTTTTTTTTTTTTTTTTTTTTTTTTTTTTTTTTTTTTTTTTATTATTTATTCCTATGTGGTTTACAATAAAAATGAAAAACAAATTGAACCTAACCGAACCTATACCTAACCTAACCTTTACCTAACCTAACCTTTATCGAACAATAAAAATAAAAAATGATTTGCGACAGAAACGGTTAGCAAAATTGTTTCGTCCACCAAAGTGAATTTTGGTGTCAAACTGAAATAATACTTTTTATCTCCAGACCTTCACAGATCCCTTCAGATGGGGTGCAGTCAGTTTGTACACAAGTTGTTTCGTACACCAAAACAGTTGTCTTGTAGTATATAGGAAACCATAGTCGTTTCGTACACTTAGCTCAGAGATGAACTTGACTACTAGAGTTCAGAGCTGGGCGCGCAAATTTTTGTCCTTAGTCCGCAAAGCGCAAATTTTCGCGATAGAGTCCGCAAAGCGCAAAATTTTCGAAAAAAGGCGGAACGCAAGCACAAAAGCGCAAATTTCTAGCGCAAAAAAACAACTAGACTGCAAATAAAAAAAATTAAAGCACAAACATAAAAGTTAAAGTGCAAACCTCATTTTTTAGTCTGCAAACTGAAAAATTCTGTTAAATTAATATAAAGTGTATAAATGATTAAAAGATTGAATGTTTACAGTATTTGAAGCATTTATTGAACACAAGTTTATATAAAAAATAAGATAATACTGTCAAAACAACACAAAATAGTTGATAAATGAAAATACACAATAGTACTATTAGTCCTCCTCCACCCACCACTGACAGGCTACGAAGGCACTGGCTGGCACTGCTTGCAGCTCTCTGTGTCACACTCAACCGTGGCATGAGCTTGCTCTTTTCTGCAGCATTTTTTAAATAAAAAGTAAACTTGAATATAAATGCTATATTTGACGTATCTTTTAATTTTTTTATTTTACGTCATTTGAGTTTCTCGGCAAAGTTTTTCTGCTAAGTTTGCGCATTTGTGGACTTATAAAATATCGAGAGCGCAAACTCCAAAAGCGCAAATTTTCGGCGTTTAGCACAAAGTGCAAATATTTTATATGGAGCGCAAATTGCGCTTTTGCGCATTCGTTTGTGCTCCGCCCAGCTCTGCTAGAGTTACGAAACGACACCAGGTATGTACAAAAAAACTCAAAATGAGTGAACGAAACAACTAACAAAACCTGCGTGCGAAACAACATGTGTACGAAACTCCCTATGACCCCCTTCAGATACCTCTAAAACGTAATTATAAAGTTGGGGAGACATGCCCCCCTCAACCCCTTCCCCCCTAAACGACCCCCCTTAGAGCTTAAAACAATAGGGTTATTATTACTAACCTAACCTTATAACCTAACCTAACCAAGAACCTCCTAGCGAGTTTGGGTTAAGTTATAGTGAGGTTAGGAATATTTTTTGGGGAGGGGGGTCCAGGGGAGTCATTTAGAGGGGGAGGGGTTGAGGGGGGCATCTCTCCCCAACTTTATAATTACGTTTTAGAGGTATCTGAAGGGGGTCACAGGGAGTTTCGTACACAAGTTGTTTCGTACCCAGGTTTTGTTAGTTGTTTCGTTCACAGATTTTGAGTTTTTTCGAACATACCTGGTGTCGTTTCGTAACTCTAGTAGTCAAGTTCATCTCTGAGGTAAGTGTACGAAACGACTATGGTTTCCTATAGACTACAAGACAACTTTTTTGGTGTACGAAACAACTTGTGTACGAACTGACTGCACCCCATCTGAAGGGATCTGTGAAGGTCTGGAAAAAAAAACCATAACACTACCGGAGATAACACTATAGTCGCCAGTCACTCGCCACTGCACTAATGTCGCCAGGCACAATATATTACGAATTTTAGCATCACTACAGACTTTTATGTGCCACTGAAGACATGTAGTGTGATGTACATAATATAAACTACTGTGTATCATCTTCAGTGGCACATGACAAATCAGTAGTGATGCTAAAATTCGTAATATATTGTGCCTGGCGACATTAGTGCAGTGGCGAGTGACTGGCGACTATAGTGTTATCTACGGTAATAAGGGCGGGAAAGGACTCTAGAATTATACCTGTTCCTTTACCAGGCTGTGTAGGGTGTAGGATATGAGGTGATGTATGCTGTCTATTAAGAACTAAATTAATACTAAAAAGCTCTTATAATCAACGACCCAAATCATACCTCTTAGAAAAGTTAGAATACGAAGGATGTGTCAAAACTTCATTACCATACCTTATATCTCCTCCCAATCGTATATCACAGCATCCAGACGGCAATATATATGATGTAGGGTTATTAAGGAATGTATGTAGAGTACCCAGGGCAGCGGGGAGATGCTAGGTAGTCGGGGAATCAAGAAAATGTATAATTATTGCGTTGTCTGTCAGCCGCCATCACGGGGCGCTACGGAGGTCGGTCTGTTTATGTTTATTTTGATTATTTTTCATTATTATTTTTTTTCTGTAAGTTAGATAAATATTAACCAAAAAGTATCATTCGTAATTATAAATGCTTTTCCTACCCCATTAATTGTCATACTATTGAACATTCTTATATTAATTTCTATGAGTGAAAAAAAAAATATATATATATAAATGCATACGACCTAATTATAAGATACAATTACATATCAAAACTCATCTATTTTTATATATTCAGAAATAATTAATAAAGTCATGAAAACAATATATAGGAAATAATGTTTACTATTTTGAGGCCAATATTTACCTAATTTTAACACCAAATTAACCTATACAACCATAATTAGGTTAGATTTAGTAGTATTTTTAGCTTATGTATATTATGTTGTTCATGTGAATATACAGCAAAAATTATTAGTAATATTATAATTAAATAAGGCGAATATATAATAGGCGTTGTGGTTACTCTTGTTTACTATTGCTAGACACGTGTTGGGGCTGAGGGCTGTCTATGGTCCTAACACCCCTTTAAGCCCCCCGCCCCGCCCCCATGCCTGCCCCCGCCATGAAGCAGGGCAAAAAACGCCACAGGGCTAATAAAACATCCGTCACGGCCATTAAATCTGAGGTAAGCCATGAGCAATTCGAATACACGACCTTTCGACCGAATGACTTTTCAAGCGGAGGACCACTCGGAGGACCCAATTGTGTGTGTGTGTGTGTGTGTGTGTGTTGCGTGTGTGTGCAGGTGTATACAAAGAGACAGACGCCGTAGTGACAGGTGTGGTGTGTGTGGTAAAGCGAGAGAGGCTAAGAGTGAGGTGTTAGCCCCCCAGTGTGTGTGTCTGACCTAAAGAGCGAACGCGCAGTTCTCGTCCACTATAACGGCGTCAGTCCCGTATCGCCGCGGCCACGGGTACGGCGCGGGCCACATTGGTCCATAGAAGCTAATCTCAGGCACGCGGAATTCGAACCTAGGATCAGCGCATCAAGGTATACCCTGGGTACGTCTCTGTAGTATTCAGCGGGAGACACTTAGCGTAAACACGTCAAAATATTCCATTTACTGGCTTCAAATAAGAGCCGTCATATATTTCAGGGAGAATATGACGATGAAAGGCTAATATGGCGGTAATTATTATTGTCCCACCTACATATATCACTAACAAATCTCTTAGCATCACTAATATGCCATAAATAAGGTATTTAAGGGTAAATCTCGCCTTATTTCCAATTAAATAAGTATATATCTTGGGTAAACAACAAACATGGCGGCCCAGTTCCCGAACGCTGATTGGCTGTCAATGTAGCGAGGCCCCTGATTGGCCCTTGGCTTGCCGCAAAGTTACGAGTTGCCGATACGTATTTAAAACAAATAATAACTTTTTTATTCGTGCACTGATAAAGGATTGCATAGCCTTGTTGAAAATCCCAGCTTTTTTTATGACTTTTCATTAAAAAGTCTCTGAGTTTAAGGCCTACGTAAAAGAAATATGGCTCAATCAGTTAGTAACACCGTAGATTTTAGTGATTTTTTGTTGATAATTCTTCTTATACACTAAATATAGGGGGATTTTTGTGTGTTTTAATATATTCAACATTTCCGCATCGTTTTATGTAGTAATCGCGAGCTTGGTGGATGTATTTTGTTTTTTTGTCTGAGGGGGTTTCTGTTTATAATATAACGTCAATCTTGTTCCTCCTTGTATATGAGCTGTGAGGTTATTTGTGTGTGATTAGCTATGCCTACAGGCGCAGTGTGTTTGTGTGTGCCTATGTGACGTGTTTCTCGCGTTTTTAGTGAAGGAATACATCTGACTCAGTGGTCTAAAGGGTCAGATTATCGAAAAAACAAAGCATGTGTTGCTTCTTGGTTTCAACACTGAACTAGGATCTGTTACTGTTTATAAGATACACACATCATATACTATTTGCCCATATTTTTTCACGAATTATAGAACCTTCGGTAAAAAGTCGATCTGTGTTGTGGTGAATTTCAGTTTATTTCGGGCATATTTTGATACCCAATATTTCATTAATTCCTCGTTATTTCATTGTTTTTTTCGGCTTATTGTGTCCTATTTATCATTATTTTACTTTATCCGCGTTGATTTATTCATTAATTGATGTATTTGATTAATGAAGGGAATAGTTGTAGCCTCGAGTTGGATGTCAAGATCAAGAGGAGCTCTGATACAGCTCTTGATGACGTCACAGCGGCCATATTGGAAATTTATCCTTATTCTTACATTTATACCTCAATTTACGGCTTCCCGTGCAATATTGAAGGCTATGTAAGGGATAAGAAAGGGTATGGGGCTGTATTGCATGATATTACCCATTGACAAAGGCAATATATGCACGATAAATAGATAAACACTGGGTATTTCTGGCTTCACTTACCTTATTTCTCTTATTTTCTTATGCTTATTACTTCAATTTACGGGTTCCCGTGCAATATTCAAGGCTATGTAAGGGGTAAGAAAGGGTGTGGGGCTGTATTGCATGATATAATACCCAAGCAAAGGCAATATATGCACGCTAAATGGGTAAAAATGGGGTATTTTTGGCTTCACTTATCTTATTTTCTTCTGCATTTTACCTCAATTGACGGGTTCCCTTGCAATATTCAAGGCTATGTAAGGGGTAAGAAAGGGTGTGGCGCTGTATTGCATGATATAACACCCAAGCAGAGGCAATATATGCACGCTAAATGGGTAAAAATGGGGTATTTCTGGGTTCAAAACTCCGCTATTATAAAAACAAGCCTTTTATTTATATTCTAATAGATTTTGATGTGTTTGTGTCCTCACAAATAACTTCTTGGTCTAAATCATCGTTTTTCATAATGGGGCGAGGCATAGTGCAGAAAACAAGGGGGGGAAGGGGGGCTAAGAGAGTATGGAAGTATTATTAATATTGTACCATATAAACTATGGTAGAATGAAGTAGTAGAGTACGTACCGTAGATAACAGATTAACACTATAGTCGCCACCTGCCCTAAAGTCGCCAGACGCCACATATTACGAATTATAGCATCACTGCTGATTTGTATGTGCCACGGAAGATGGTACACAGTAGTTTATATCATGACTGTATAATCTACCCTGTTTCAGCGTTGTTTTATGCTTTGTATCTGCAAGTATAGACGGTTTCAAATATCACAATTTTTTTTTTAGAACAACAGTTACTGAAGTCTGGATAGTAAACATTTAGGAAACATTGTTTCCAACCTTTGGAAACATTTAGGAAACATTGTTTCCAAACAAAGTTTCCATCAATACTACGGCAGTGAGAAGCGGAGCAAGGTTTGCCGGGCGGGAATCCCCACACATGTAAACAAAAATTTGTTTCCGACAAATACGAGTGCCAGATTAATTCAATACACATCAAAACTACTCAGGAAAACTAAGTTCAAAATCGTTGAAAGCCCACTACCAAAATTATACCAAAAATGTATTCGCTCGAATGGTCCTCCGCTCAAAAAAGTATTCGCTTGAATCGTCCAGACACCAACAATTCGCTTGGATGTATGAGTGTTTGTAAACTTAAATATAAGTGTTTCTTAAGCTATTTGGCCATTTACTGAAACTTGAATACTCCACATTCGAATATTCATTCCATTTCACATTTTCCGAATTATACCGAAATCAGACACCGCTTTACACGGAAGATATTTGCTGGCTAATTTTTCTAAGTTATTCTAAGCATTAGCACGTTTATCTAAAGAGGACAAAGAAGTAATTTTATACATTCTAGAGAACCAAACGTTTTTAGTTTATATTAAGAGAGAAAAAAAAAAAGTTTGTATAGTGTGCAGTAGTATCACGGAACTACCCAGTAGGCCTGGTATATTATTTTTCTAAAGTTCTAGAGTCCTTTCGCGCTCTTATTGTTTTTTTTTGGTATAATGGACGAGAACTGCGCGGTCTTTTCCTGAGACACTGACTAACTTAACCATTTTGGTAAATATTCCTCAGAAGTTGGCGGTGTTGTACCAAATTGGTCACTAAAAAAAAAAAAAAAAAAAAAAAAAGGGTATTATTCCAGATGAACACCGAATTGACTTGGGTGGACAAAACTATTTTTTTCTGGTTTTTGATCGTTTTGAATTAATCTGCTCACCGTTTCTGCTTTTTGTCGCAAATCTTTATTTTTTCATTTATTTAGCAATTATTTTTTAGTTAGGTAAAGGTTAGGTTAGGTATAGGTTCGGTTAGGGTCAATTTTTTTTTTTTTTTCATTTTTGTTTCAAATCTAAAAAAGAAAAAAAAAATGATTTGCGACAGAAACGGTTAGTAGATTAATTCGAAACACATCAAAACACACCAGAAAAAAATACTTTCATCCACCAAAGGAAGTTCGGTGTTCATCTGGAAATTTACCCAAAAATATCACACAATTTTTTTTTTCTCCCCTCAGCCCAAGATGCCGCCCTCCACCCCTGCCTCCACCTATGCGCGTCCCTCAAGGTGGAGAGTGTGGACTTATCACCGCTGTGGGAGAATTATTATGCACACTCCACTATACTCTTCAATGGCGGAACAAAGTGGTATTCCTCGGTAAGCTTTTTTTATTTACATTTTATTAGATTTTTATATTATTTTACTGGTTCACTGGATATTATTTTTATATTAAGTTATTCTATCTATTTTTATTTATTTAACTTATTTATGAACAAACTCCTTTCCCCCCTTCCTACTTCAAATAACTCCTTTTCCCCCCTCCCCAAATCAAATAACTCCATTTCCCCCATCTCTACTTAATATAACTCCATTTTCCTCCATTTCTACTGAATATAACTCCATTTCCCTCCATTTCTACTTAATATAACTCCATTTCGCCCTCCCCTACTTAATATAACTCCATTTCCCCCTCCCCTACTTAATATAACTCCATTTCCCCCTCCCCTACTTAATATAACTCCATTTCCCCCTCCCCTACTTAATATAACTCCATTTCCCCCTCCCCTACTTAATATAACTCAAATCTAATAACTCCCTTTCCCCCTCTCCTCCCTTCCCTCTTCCCCCCCCCAAATAACTCCATTTCCCCCAAGGTTGCTGAGGAGTCTAAGGGCATCCCGGACCCCACACCCCGCCCTACCAAAGCTACCCTGAAGGACCTAGCTGGCAGGATACTACAGCAAGAGGTCCTCAATTATAACAAGGGTGAGAGGGAAGAGGGGGAGGGAGTGGGGTGGGGTGGCAATCATAACAAGGGTGAGAGGGAAGAGGGGGAGGGAGTGAGAGTGTCCTGAATTATAACAAGGGTGAGAGGGAGGAGTGGAGTGGGAGTGATGTTTGGAGTGGAGTGTGTTGTTTTGTGGATGTTTTGGTATAGGAGTGTTTGTGTGAGTGTGAGAGAGAGTGGGGATGTGTGTGTGTATGTGTGTGTGTGTGTGTGTGTGTGTGTGGAGCTTATTTGAGGGAAGGTAGATGAGTATAAAGTGAGAGAGAGAGAGAGAGAGAGAGAGAGAGAGAGAGAGAGAGAGAGAGAGAGAGAAGAAGAAAATTATGCCCCCACACACAAAACACTCAGAAACAATAAAATTCAAACCAAAACAAGAAATATAAACAAAACAAAAAAGCTAAAAAGCACACACACACATAGGAGTGACCTTACTATCTACCTATTCCTATCTTACTACTACTTACTACAGGTTGAAGTTCCCAAACTCGGCAACCTCGGGACCAGCGCCGAGCCGAGTAATGGAATTTTCCGACTTTTAGAGGTCTAGAGGTTTCGCCATCCAACTTCTTCAAAAGGTCAATTTTCTCAGAAATAGTTAACACATTGTTCTTCCTTTTCTTTTCACTTCCACCAGTAGGTGTTCCTGGACGTTTGGGAGCCATAATACCAATAACAGACCTGTAGAAGTACACAAAATAACAGTGTACACAACTCTAGTCACAACACCACTGAACAATAACAACAAACAAATCGGCGGGAGAAACCAAGCGGCCTAGTGTGGTGGCACCCAGCGGCCGACCCGGCAACTACGCGCCGGGTTTTGGGTGTTCTGCCGTGTTTTGGAAAATCCGGAACCATAGCCGAGTTTTGGGTGTTGCCGAGTCTTGGGGTGCCGAGTTTGGGAACTTCAACCTGTATCTGACCTTACTACCTGTCGTAACCTCTCTCTTTTCCCTCTTCACCCCTACAACAGAAGCCACAATTTGAGGTATTTGTATTATCATTTGAATACTTAACTCTTGTATTTATTGGCACTAATATCACTCGCACTAACCTTCCCTTCTCCCTTCTTCACCCCTACAGCAGAAGCCACAGGAATGAAGGGGCGCGACGTCAAGTTCCGCCAGACAGTGTTCAGCCACGGGACGTCCCGGGACAAGGTGGCGGCCCATGTGCTGAGGTGTATGGAGTCCCCGGTCCACTCGCTGAGCAACCTGCGGGCCCTGGTGGCTATGGTGACGCCTAAAGCAAGGGGCACTTTTGAAGAAATTCTGTGTAGGTATTAGTGTGTGTGTGCGTGTGTGTGTATGTATGTATTAGTAGTGTGTTTACCTAGTTCTGTGTAGGTATTAGTGTGTTTACCTACAGCCAAATTCCCAACATCCGACCTCCAAACATCCGACTTGTCCAAACAACCGACTTTTTTCACCACCACATTGTGTCTTGTTTTGGCCATTTATTTGACGTAGTTGTTTTTTTTAGCTTTTAGAAAACATTGATTTGTGGCTTTATTTATGCATGAATTTTACTTTCGCGTCTACCACTGGATCGGCCTTCAAGAGCTGCATCTTTTATGTTCTATACCATTTTGTCCTTACGTTTATGGTTACTGTGATATCCGAACATCCGACTATTCCAATTATCCGACCTACCTTCGGTCCCCTCAAGGTCGGATAATTAATACTTAGCTGTAGTTGTATTTACCTATACTCCATTCATATGAGGAAATTCTGTGTAGGTATTAGTGTGTTTACCTAGCTGTATATACCTATAGTCCATTCATATAGTCATTCATATAGTATCTGGTGGCTATGGTGACGCCTAAAGCAAGGGGCACGTTAGGGGAGATTCTGTGTAGGTATTACTGTGTGTGTGTGCGTGTGTGTGTGTTATAGTGTATAGGGCCTGAGGTATACTGGTGTGGTCCTGTCTATGTATCTCTATCTATCTCTATGTATGCTCTCTATGTATCTATATACCAAACTTTATCTTTATTTACCTTCATATATGGCCCTTGGTCGTTACATAGCTGTATATGTTCGGTGGGGCTCATGGGAGTTGTTATATCCGAAATTTGCTGTATATAGGTTCGTTATAGCGAGGGTTTACTGTCTATACATTCTTTGCTCTATAACTTCTTTCTCCCTCACTCCCTTCATTCCCTCCCTCATTCTTCTCACTCATTCCCTCATCCTAAAATATCCCTGATTCTCTCATTCTCTAACTTCTCTCATTCACTCCCTTATTTCCTCCCTCTATCCCCTCATTCACTCCTTCATTTCCTCACTCCCTCCCTTACTCAAATTGTACTCAAATTGTAACCGAAGAGACAAATTGTAACCCAAAAGAGACAAATTGTAACCCAAAAGAGACAAAGTGTAACCCAAAAGAGACAAGTTGTAACCCAAAAGAGACAAGTTGTAACCCAAAAGAGACAAGTTGTAACCCAAAAGAGACAAATTGTAACCCAAAAGAGACAAATTGTAACCCAAAAGAGACAAATTGTAACCCAAAAGAGACAAATTGTAACCCAAAAGAGACAAGTTGTAACCCAAAAGAGACAAATTGTAACCCAAAAGAGACAAATTGTAACCCAAAAGAGACAAGTTGTAACCCAAAAGAGACAAATTGTAACCCAAAAGAGACAAATTGTAACCGAAGAGACAAATTGTAACCCAAAAGAGAAATTGTAACCCAAAAGAGACAAGTAACCCAAAAGAGACAAATTGTAACCCAAAAGAGACAAATTGTAACCCAAAGAGACAAATTGTAACCCAAAAGAGACAATTGTAACCCAAAAGAGACAAATTGTAACCCAAAAGAGAAAAGTTGTAACCCAAAAGAGACAAATTGTAACCCAAAAGAGACAAATTGTAACCCAAAAGAGACAAATTGTAACCCAAAAGAGACAAATTGTAACCCAAAAGAGACAAATTATAACCCAAAAGAGACAAATTGTAACCCAAAAGAGACAAATTGTAACCAAAAAAGACAAATTGTAACCAAAAAAGAAATTGTAACCCAAAAGACAATTGTAACCCAAAAGAGACAAATTGTAACCCAAAAGAGACAAATGTAACCCAAAAGAGAAATTGTAACCCAAAAGAGACAAATTGTAACCCAAAAGAGACAAATTGTAACCAAAAAAGACAAATTGTAACCCAAAAAAGACAAATTGTAACCCAAAAGAGACAAATTGTAACCCAAAAGAGACAAATTGTAACCAAAAAGAGACAAATTGTAACCAAAAAGAGACAAATTGTAACCCAAAAGAGACAAATTGTAACCAAAAAGAGACAAATTGTAACCCAAAAGAGACAAATTGTAACCAAAAAAGACAAATTGTAACCCAAAAGAGACAAATTGTAACCCAAAAGAGAAATTGTAACCCAGAAGAGACAAATTGTAACCCAAAAGAGACAAATTGTAACCCAAAAGAGACAAATTGTAACCCAAAAGAGACAAATTGTAACCCAAAAGAGACAAATTGTAACCCAAAAGAGACAAATTGTAACCCGAGACAAATTGTAACCTGAGATAAAGTGTAACCCAAGATATAAATTGTAACCCATCCCTCACTCCCCCCTCACAGCCTCCCTCACCGAGCTCTTCACCACCTCCTTCCTCCCGCATGGCCACGTGGCTATGAGGTTTGAGACCCACTCCTGTGCCTCCCTCATGGACAAGGGGGCGGAGGGGGCACACAGACAGCTGGCACTATGGTATTTTGAGGACCAGCTGGCAGCCATCTATCATCACCTTGTTCACCAGCTGGCGGAGGTAACGGTGGTGGTGGTGTTGATGTTGACTATTATATATTTTTGATTTTCATTTTTGATTTTCAGTTTTTTTTCCAATTTTTTTTTTCATTTGCAAGTAATAGTGGATATTATATACGAGTGATTTTTATTTTATTTTGTATATATTTTATTTTTATTTTACACCTCATCTTTATTTGTTTTATTTTGCTAATTTTTCTTCCTCCTTTTCTTATATTTTTCTATTTTTTCTTTTTCTTTTTCTACTTTTGTTTTTTTATTTTCTCCTACTTTTCAATTATTATTATTTTTTTATTTTTTTTTTCTTCATCTCTTTTTTTTCTTTTTTCTTGCAAATATCTCTAACCCTTCATTATCTTTACCTCTCTCTAACCTCCCCACCCTCCTCACTAACCTCAAAACCCCATCCTCACCTCCCTAACCCTCCTCAACCCCCCAACAGGTGTGCAAAGAGGAGGTGGAACACAACAAGATACGAGTTATTTTGATTTTATTATATATTTTTTATATTACACCTCATTTTTTTTTTTATTATTATTATTCATCCTCCTTTTCTTCTATTTTTATATTTCTTTCTTGTTCCCTTTATCCTCACCACCTCCTCACCTCTCTCTACCTCTCTCTAACCTCCCCACCACCTCCCCACCTCTCTACCTCTCTCTAACCTCCCCACCACCTCCCCACCTCTCTACCTCTCTCTACCTCCCCACCTCTCTACCTCTCTCTAACCTCCCCACCACCTCCCACCTCTCTACCTCTCTCTAACCTCCCCACCACCTCCACCACCTCTCTCCACCTCTCTCCAACCTCCCCACCCCTCACTACCTCTCACTAATCTCCTCACCCCCTCCTCAACCCCCCTACCCCCAACAGGTGTGCAAAGAGGAGGTGGAGCACAACAAGATGCGAGGGGTTAGAGCCTTAATAGAGCTGCTGGCCGCCAACCCCAGACAAAACCTCACCCAGATCCTGCAGGTGGCGGCCAACAAGCTAGGTGATCCGGCCCGCAAGGTGGCCGCCCACGCCATGTACTGCCTGCGCACCCTGCTACAGCGCAGCCCGCCCTCAAGGGTCAGGTGCTGGCCGAGGTGGAGGTCATGCTCTACAGGTAATCATTGGGGGGTGGGGGGGGGTTGGTGGTGGTGTTGCTTCTTTAGTATTTTTTTGGGTTAGTATTGATTGTGGTGTTTTTTCTTTAGTAGTATAATTATTTGAGCAAAATAAGATTGTGTAGCATTTTTGGGGGAGAGTGGTAGCAGAGTGGTTAGCGTCTCCGAGTGGCGTTCTCGGTGACCCGAGTTCGATCCCCGATGAGAACCAAAATTTTTCTGCACCGTGGAGTGGCCTAAGAACACCCACATGCTGCCCATTAACTCTGCCTTGGATTGCGAGTGCCTGGGAGGACACGGGGGGGCGGCATGAGCCTCTAATCACAGGCGTCACTATAACAATCCTGCCTGCGCCACCATGGGCGAGGGCCAACCATCACAGCCCTCAAGTGTGCCTCCAGGGCCTACCATCCCACCCCTGGAGCTCACGGCCTACACGCACTATAGGCTGAAATGTAAAAAGAATTTTTTTTTCTCTTTTTTTTTCTTTTTCAATTTTTGGGGTCTATGGTAATACTGCTTCTTCTTTAGTATTACTATACTACAGTTTTCTTTGTGTTGTTTGTGCCAGGTCCAACATCAGCACCAAGGCTCAGTACTACGGCCTGTGCTTCCTCAAGGACATGATCTTCAGGAAGGGCGACGACAAGGTGGCGAGGGAACTGGTCAAACTATACTTCGGCTTCTTCAAGGCTTGCACCAAGAAGGTACGGCGTGTGTGTGTGTGTGTGTGTGTGTGTGTGTGTGTGTGTGTGTGTGTGTGTGTGTGTGTGTGGTGGTGGTGGTGGGTAGATGCATATACATACAGACATCAAAGTTTATCTACATACAGACAGACAGACAGACCTATGTATGTGTGTGTGTGTGTGTGTGTATACCTAAGTGTCATCTTTGTACGTAACCTTTAGTGCCTCGTCTCGTGTGTGTGTGTGGTGTGTGTGTGTGTGTGTGTGTGTGACGGTAGAATTGTTGTTGTTTTTGGTTTAACCCCTTGAGTCCCAGAACATAATTTTCATTGTAATTTGGGTACCATTAGACGATTTTAATTATTATAAGCAATATTTTATAGATATGACCTGTTTAGTATCCTTGTCCACTAACTCATTTGGTTCCTTCCTTCCCTCCTTCCTTCATCCATCTACACCTACCTTCCTTCCACCTTGCATTCTTTCCTTCACTACTCCCTGCCTTCCTTCCCTCCTTCCTTCCTTCATCCAACACCTTTCCTTCCTTCCACCTTTCATTCTTTCCTTCACTCTCTACTCCCTCCCTTTCTTCCACCTTCCTTCCTTCCTTCCCTCCTTCCTTCATCTAACACCTACCTTCCTTCCACCTTCCTTCTTTCTTCCTTCTTCCTTTCCTTCCTTCCACCTTCCTTGCATTCCTTCCTTCAATCTCTACTCCAATCTCCCACCTTCCATTCTTTCCTCTCACTCTACCCTACCTCCATTTCCCCCTCCCCACACACACCCACACACCCACACACACACCACCCACACACCCACACACACACACACACACAGGGGGAAGTGGACACCAGGCTGATGGGGGCACTGCTGAGGGGCCTGAACCGCGCCTTCCCCTACTCTGGCCTCGGGGGCGCGGCGCTGGAGGAGCAGTTGGGGACCCTGTACAAGTTGTGTCACATGGTAGGCTTCAACATTGCCACACAGGCCATGCAACTCGTCTTTCAAGTCCTCAGTAATGCAGACCAGGGACAAATTTCTGATAGGTGGGTGTGCTTGTTTTTGTCTGGTTTTGTAATATATTTTCGTAATGATTTTTTTCTGAATTTTATTTTTGTGTGTGTTTTATTATTACATGCGTTTATTCGTTATTCGTTTTTATTTTCCGCGCGTCTGTATAATTTATCTACTACTCTTTTTTTAATATCCGGCATTTTCTTTCCTCCTTTTCTCCTAATTTATCATCTTTTGATTTCTGATAGGTGTGTGTTTGTTTATGTGTGTATGTGTCTTAAATTCTTGTGTTTAGTAGTTTGTGTTATTATTATTAGTGTTAGTTTTCTTACTTAGGGAATGTTACTCAGAAGAAAGAGAATTAGGTACCGGAATATGTGATTGATGGATTGATAGATAGATGAGGGTAATGCAAGATGTTTATATATCTTTTTATTTCAGTTTTTTTAATGTGTTTAGTTTCAGTTTTTAAAATTTATTATTGTTATTTTCTTAAGGACATCTCCTCTCCCTCCTCCTCTCCTCTTTCTGTGTTTAGTAGTTTGTTTACTGTTGCCACGTATTATTATTATGTCTTCTCTCCTTCATTATTCCTCCTTCAGGTTTTGTGTTTAGTAGTTTGTTTACTGTTATCATTTATTATTATTATGTCTTCTCTCCTTCATTATTCCTCCTTCAGGTTCTGTGTTTAGTAGTTTGTTTACTGTTATCATTTATTATTATTATGTCTTCTCTCCTTCATTATTCCTCCTTCAGGTTCTGTGTTTAGTAGTTTGTTTACTGTTATCATTTATTATTATTATGTCTTCTCTCCTTCATTATTCCTCCTTCAAGTTCTGTGTTTAGTAGTTTGTTTACTGTTGCCACGTATTATTATTATGTCTTCTCTCCTTCATTATTCCTCCTTCAGGTTCTGTGTTTAGTAGTTTGTTTACTGTTGCCACGTATTATTATTATGTCTTCTCTCCTTCATTATTCCTCCTTCAGGTTCTGTGTTTAGTAGTTTGTTTACTGTTATCATTTATTTTTGTTATTCAAAGGACGTCTTCTCTCCTCCTCTGCCCTTCAGGTTCTACCAGGTGCTGTACAAGTGCCTCCAGGACCCCTCCTTCGGTTCCTGCACGGGACCACCGCCTTCCTCAACCTGGTGTACAAGGCTCTCAGCACAGACACCTCAGACCCCAGGACACTCGCCTTCTTCAAGAGACTCCTGCAGGTGAGAGACTCTTTCCTTCACTCTACTCCCTTCCTTCCTTCCCTCCTTCCTTCAACTAAAACTTCCAATCTCTCCACCTTTCCTTCCATTCTTTCATTTTTTACTCCCTCCCTTCCTTCCCTCCTTCCTTCATCCATCTAACACCTCCTACCTTCCTTCTACCTGCATTCTTTCCTTCACTCTCTACTCCCTCCCTTTCTTCCACCTTCCTTCCGCCTTCCTTCATCCATCTAACACCTCCTTCCTTCCTTCTACCTTGCATTCTTTCCTTCACTCTCTACTCCCTCCCTTCCTTCCACCTTCCTTCACGCCTTCCTTCATCCATCTAACACCTCCTACCTTCCTTCTACCTGGCATTCTTTCCTTCACTCTCTACTCCCTCCCTTCCTTCCACCTTCCTTCCATTCCTTTCACTCCTTTACGCCAGGGTGTTCGTGTTATTGTTTTCTATTGTTTGTGTTGTTTATTTGATTTATTTGTGAGTTGTGTTATTATTTGTTCGGTTTTATTCGTATTTTGTCGGCATTGTGCATTGTTATTGTTGTTTATTCATTCTTCAAGAGGCTCCTGCAGGTGAGAGGGAGGGAGGGAGGGAGGGACAGGGTGGTATTCTTGTTTATTTATTCAGTTTTATTACCTTTTTTTTTTATTTCACTCATTTGTTTGTGTTGTTATTGCGTTGTTTATTTACACTCACTCGAGAGGCATAGAGTAAGGGGCGATCTGATCATAGAAGTTTTTAAGTGAATAAAGGGACACAATAAAGGAGATGTAGGAAAAGTTTGTTCCCTCCAATTTGTTAGTTATAGCAAGGGTTTAATGTATATAAACAAAATTAAAAGAAAAACTAGATGAACATACGTAGATACCCAGAGACAAATAGCAATAATGATAATGATAATGGTGTTTGCAGGTGAGCCAGTACCAGGTCACTATTAGGGTCACTATTACTATAACTAGACAAATAGTAGTGATAATGATAATAATAATAATGATGGTGTTTGCAGGTGAGCCAGTACCAGGTCGCTATTAGGGTCACTATTACTATAACTAGACAAATATAGGTTGATGTGTTTGCAGGTGAGCCAGTACCAGGTCGCTATTAGGGTCACTATTTATATAACATCAGACCTAATACATGGTATGAGATCCGTTATACGAGCATTCGGTAATACGGATTTCCATGATACGAGATGGTAAACTTAGGGATTCAATATGGGGTGTCAATATCAGTCGGAATAATGCTACACATGTGCAAACTGGGGTGAGTACAAGTCCCCTAGCAAGTCCATGACCTGAAGGTCATTAAGCATATGGCGCGGCCTGACATTAAAGGGGTAATTAGCAGTGTGACGCCCCAACCTTGGACCGCAGTCGTCCCCCTAGCAAGCTGACCTGAAGGGTAATTAAGCATATGGCGCGGCCTGACCTTTAGGGGTAATTAGCAGGTGTGCGGCCCCAACCTTGGGACCGCAGTCAGGTCACCCCTAGCAAGGCGTGACCTGAAGGGTAATTAAGCATATGGCGCGGCCTGACACTTTAGGGGTAATTAGCAGGTGTGCAGCCCCAACCTTGGGACCGCAGTCAGGTCACCCCTAGCAAGGCTGACCTGAAGGGTAATTAAGCATATGGCGCGGCCTGACCTTTAGGGGTAATTAGCAGGTGTGCAGCCCCAACCTTGGGACCGCAGTCAGGTCACCCCTAGCAAGGCGTGACCTGAAGGGTAATTAAGCATATGGCGCGGCCTGACCTTTAGGGGTAATTAGCAGGTGTGCGGCCCCAACCTTGGGACCGCTACACTACCTTCTCTTGTATACGCGGCGTCCCCCTCCATTACAACGTCTTTTTTGCTTGTTATGCATGTTTTATATTTAATTAATGTGCAGTTATGTTATTTTGTGTGCTATTTACTCTTTCAGAATGCTTTTTCTACAGAATAGGTAGTACAGTGTGGGTAATATAGACGCTGTGTGTTTGTTGTGTTTGCTATAGTTTATTTTAGCTTGAAAAACATGTCCTTTTTTTTTTTCTTTTTTTTAATTGATGGTCCTGGAACCAAACCTATACAGTATTTTACCATTAGTTATGTGTTTCGTTATACCAGATTTCGCTTTACGAGTATGCCAGGTGGAACCTAACTGCTCGTATCTTCGGGACCTCCCTGTAATAGTGATAATGATAATAATAATGATGATGGTGTTTGCAGGTGAGCCAGTACCAGGTCACTATTAGGGTCACTATTACTATAACTAGACAAATAATAATGATAATAATAATAATATATGTGATGGTGTTTACAGGTGAGCCAGTATCAGGGTCCCAGCGTAGCGTGTGGGGTGTTGTACCTTGTGTCCGAAGTGGTGAAGGAACGCCCCTCCCTCGCACACACCCTCTCCGCCCTCCTCCGTACCCCCTCCACAGGCCATGGGAAGGTGGAGGACGATCTTGAAGCCTTCCCTGATGTGGAGGAGGTGGAAGAGGATGAAGTGAAGGAGGAGGAGGAGGGGAGTGAAAATGGAGATATTGATGAAGTGAAGTCTGAAGATATGATGATGATGATGATGATGATGACAAAGAAACAGAAGGGAAAGAAGAGGAGGTGGTTGAAATAAAGGAAGAGGAACTAAGTGATCAAGAGGAAACAGACATAAAACAAGAGGACGACGAGGACGACAAAAATAACGACATCACAGAAATTAAAACAGAAGGCGACGATATTAAACCCGCCTCCTCCTCCTCCTGGCATCATCTTCTTAATGTTGGGGGGGCGGGAGGGGGCGGAGGGGGGGCGCACCGAGCTCACTATGACCCCCACCACAGGAGCCCCCTCTACTGTGGGGCCCAATACTCATCACTGTGGGAATTTGGGTATTTAAAGGTAAGGGTATTTAAAGGGTATTTGAAGGTAAGGGTATTTAAATGTATGTATGTTGTGGTGGTTGTTGTTGTTATTTATATATATATATTTTTTTTAAGGGTAAAGGGAATTTAAATTTAAAGGTAAGCGAAGTGTATGTTCGTATGTCTGTGTTATTATTTTTATTTAATTGATTTAAATATATATATTTTTTTTGGAAAGGTGGAATGTGGAATGTAGTACGTCTGTTTGTATGTCTGTTTGTCGTGGTTATTATTATTATTATTATTATTATTATTATTATTATTATTATTATTATTATTATTATTTTTATTTTTTTTATATAAAGGTGGGTTTTTATGAATATGTGAGAAAAGGTAAAGATTGGGTAGAGAGAGAGAGAGAGAGAGAGAGAGAGAGAGAATGAGAGAGAGAATGAAGAAAAATAGCTCTTTAATTGAATATATCATCATTATTACTATGGTTTTTATCTCCTCCCCTCTCCCATCAATCTCCCCCTCTCCCCCCTCTCACCTCCCTCCTCTCCCCTCTCCCCCATTTCCTTCCATCTCCCCTCACCTCTCTCCTCCCAACCCTCTTACCCCTCACCCCTCTCCCCTCCTCTCCCATCACCTCTTTCCTACTTCCCCTCTCACCCCTCCCTCCCATCCCTCTCTTACTCCCCTCACCCCCCTCTCACCCGTCACCCGTCACCCACAGGCACACTTCCACCCGTCCGTCTCGGTCTTTGCCACCAAGGTGTTGGATGGCAAGTCGGTGGAGTACTCGGGTGATCCACTGCAGGACTTCACACTCATCCGCTTCCTGGACCGCTTTGTCTACCGCAACCCTAAGCGGATGAGCGGATCGGGGAAAGACAGTGAGTGGTGGATGGATGGATGGATGGATGGGGATAGTAATGTGGATGAAAGTTTGAAGCTGAAAAGTACTGTGGATGAAAGTAAGAGTAGGGTTGGAGGTGAAGGAGGAGGTGGTGGAAGAAGAAGAGGAGTATGAGTTTTTCTTCCACTGATGAGAAGGAGGAAGGACAGTGAGTGGTGGATGAATGGATGGATGAATAGATGGATAAATAGATGTATGAATGAGAGACAGAATTTTGCATTTTTTCACTTAACTTTTCAATCACTAATCACAAATATTTTCGGGTCTCATGAAGATCTGCCACCTCAGCTATTTTTTTGGGGGTGACCTAACAGTGGTTGCGGCCCCCTGAACCCCCCGCTAGTTCACTAACTCAACCTGGACATTGATTACGTAACCTAATCTAACTGATGGGTGCATTGAGAGACACACACAACATTTTTAAGCAGTCTGTATTTTGTCACTTCACTTTTCAATCACGAAAGAAAAAAAACTGAAATATATAAAACTTAATGTAAAACCCCTCCCATTTCCCCCCATGAGATCTATAATACCCCCATTGCCCCCCTGTCCTCCCATAGGTGCGGGCGGCAATGTACTGGGCCGCAGGAGTCAGTACGTGCCGCAGGGTGTGAAGGGCATAGCGGTGAACACAGAGGCCTTCAGCGCCCTGGATCCCCACCAGGTGCCCGAGGACGAGGTCTTCTTCCACAGGTGAGACGGAGGAGGGGGAGGAAGAGGTTGAAGATTAGGAAGATTAATAAATACACTTTAGAATGACACTTTAGAGGTTGTGGAGGAAAGGAAGGGGTTAGTTTGAGGTTGTGGAGGAAAGGAAGGGGTTAGTTTGAGGTTGTGGAGGAAAGGAAGGGGTTAGTTTGAGGTTGTGGAGGAAAGGAAGGGGTTAGTTTGAGGTTGTGGAGGAAAGGAAGGGGTTAGTTTGAGGTTTGGAGGATAGGAAGGGGTTAGTTTGAGGTTGTGGAGGAAAGGAAGGGGTTAGTTTGAGGTTGTGGAGGAAAGGAAGGGTTAGTTTGAGGTTGTGGAGGAGGAAGGGGTTAGTTTGAGGTTGTGGAGGAAAGGAAGGGGTTAGTTTGAGGTGGTGGAGGAAAGGAAGGGTTAGTTTGAGGTTGTGGAGGAGAGGAAGGAGTTAGTTTGAGGTTGTAGAGGAGGAGGGAAAGGGGTTAGTTTGAGGTTGTGGAGGAGAGGAAGGGGTTAGTTTGAGGTTGTGGAGGAAAGGAAGGGGTTTGTTTGAGGTTGTGGAGGAGGAAGGGGTTAGTTTGAGGTTGTGGAGGAGAGGAAGGGGTTAGTTTGAGGTTGTGGAGGAGGAAGGGGTTAGTTTGAGGTTGTGGAGGAGAGGAAGGGGTTAGTTTGAGGTTGTGGAGGAGGAAGGGGTTAGTTTGAGGTTGTGGAGGAGAGGAAGGGGTTAGTTTGAGGTGGAGGAAAGGAAGGGGTTAGTTTGAGGTTGTGGAGGAGAGGAAGGGTTAGTTTGAGGTGGTGGAGGAAAAGAAGGGGTTAGTTTGAGGTTGTGGAGGAAAGGAAGGGGCTAGTTTGAGGTGGTGGAGGAGGAGGGAAAGGGGTTAGTTGGTTGGTTGGATGGAGGTGGAGGAAGGGAAGGGGTTTGTTGGAGATGAGCAGGAGGAGGAAGAAGGTTCAAGAAATACAAATATATAATACAAAGGAAGAATAGGAGGTGGTGGGTAGGTAGAGAATAGGATAGGAGGTGGTGGAGGAGGAGGATGTAGGATGATGATGATGATGATGATGATGATGATGATGATGATGATGCTCGTGCCCTTGTTGTGTTGCTATTATCCACTCTTATTATCCTCTTATTATCTTATTATTATTATTATCCTCATTGTTATTATCCTCTGTGTTGCTATTATCCACTCTTATTATCCTTTATTATCTTATTATTATTATTATCCTCATTGTTATTATCCTCTGTGTTGCTATTATCCTCTTATTATCCTCTTATTATCTTATTATTATTATTATCCTCATGTATTATCTCTGTTTGCTATTATCCTCTATATCTTATTATTATTATTATCCTCATTGTTATTATCCTCTGTGTTGCTATTATCCTCTTATTTTATTATTATTATCCTCATTGTTATTATCCTCTGTGTTGCTATTATCCACTCTTATTATCCTTTATTATCTTATTATTATTATTATCCTCATTGTTATTATCCTCTGTGTTGCTATTATCCACTATTCTCACCTGCACCTTCACCTTATCTCGCCCTCCTGCCCTTGCTGTTCTATTCTATCCTATTCTATTCTGTTTCCTCCTCCTCTATTCTCTCCTGCGTCCTATCATCTCTCGCCCTCCTGCCCTTGATGCTCTCTATTCTATCCTATTCTATTCTGTTTCCTCCTCTATTCTCTCCTGCATCCTGTCATCTCTCGCCCTCCTGCCCTTGCTGTTGCTATTCTATCCTATTCTATTCTGTTTCCTCCTCTATTCTCTCCTGCGTCCTGTCATCTCTCGCCCTCCTGCCCTTGATGCTTCTATTCTATCCTATTATATTCTGTTTCCTCCTCCTCTATCCTCTCCTGCGTCCTACCATCTCTCGCCCTCCTGCCCTTGCTGTTGCTATTCTATCCTATTATATTCTGTTTCCTCCTCCTCTATCCTCTCCTGCGTCCTGTCATCTCTCGCCCTCCTGCCCTTGCTGCTTCTATTCTATCCTATTATATTCTGTTTCCTCCTCCTCTATTCTCTCCTGCGTCCTACCATCTCTCGCCCTCCTGCCCTTGATGCTTCTATTCTATCCTATTATATTCTGTTTCCTCCTCTCCCCTATTCTCTCCTGCGTCCTATCATCTCTCGCCCTCCTGCCCTTGCTGTCTCTATTCTATCCTATTCTATTCTGTTTCCTCCCCTATTCTCTCCTGCGTCCTGTCATCTCTCGCCCTCCTGCCCTTGCTGTTGCTATTCTATCCTATTCTATTCTGTTTCCTCCTCTCCCCTATCCTCTCCTGCGTCCTACCATCTCTCGCCCTCCTGCCCTTGCTGTTGCTATTCTATCCTATTCTATTCTGTTTCCTCCTCTTTATTTATCTTTCGCTCTCTCCCCTATTCTCTCCTGCATCCTGTCATCTCCCCCTCCATTCCTTGCTGTCAGTCATATCTTAATTATTTCCTTTTTTCCTATACCTAACACCCTTTCGATTCCCCCTGTCAGATACTTCACACAGTTCAAAGCAGGGGAGGCAGGGAAGGGGGTGGCAGGTGAAGGCAAGGGAGAGGAGAGTGACAGCGATGAGTCCGTTGATGACGATGAGTTTGATGCCTTCCTGAGCCATTCGAGTGGTGATGGCGGTGGACTGGCTGTGGAGGATGTGGAAGAGGTGGAGGAAGAAGTGGATTTTGCGGCCGGAGCGAAAGCGAAAGACAGTCGGAAAGGTGAGGTTGAATTTTTGTTTTGTTTTTTATTGTTGTTTTTGTTGTTAGTACAGGTTGAAGTTCCCAAACTCGGCATCCTAAGACTCGGCAGCACCCAAAACTCGGCCATGGTTCCGAATTTTCCAAAACACGGCAGAACACCCAAAACCCGGCGCGTAGTTGCCGGGTCGGCCGCTGGGTGCCACCACACTAGGCCGCTTGGTGCCACCACACTAGGCCGCTTGGTTTCTCCCGCCGATTTGTTTGTTGTTATTGTTCAGTGGTGTTGTGACTGTAGAGTTGTGTACACTGTTATTTTGTGTACTTCGACAGGTCTGTTATTGGTATTATGGCTCCCAAACGTCCAGGAACACCTGGACCGTATTAGAATCCAAATAATTTTTTACTGTTATTTTTTTCATGTGATTTTCATGCTTTTTTTCCCCTTAATATATCTACGTTCTAAAAATCGGAAAACTCCATTACTCGGCTCGGCGCTGGTCCCGAGGTTGCCGAGTTTGGGAACTTCAACCTGTAGTAGTATTGTTATTGTTATTTTAATTGTTATTCGGTAATTTTCCCGATTGATGATGTAATTTATTTAGTTAACGCTAATTTATGCATGGTGCTAATTCATTTATCAGAAAACAAAATCTATTAATGGAAAGCTAATAAAATTACGCTTCTATTGATATGCTCCAGGTTAAACGTTGTCTTGCAAAATATTAAATGGCGAAGAGTTTAAGTGAATATTCATTAAGTTTAAGTTCATGCATATTTCTTCAGTCTCATAATGGCATTTATTTAGTGTGTTTTACTATTTTTATTTGATAATATTATAGAACAAACATTTACGAAGATAACAGTATATCATTTATACTGATAAACCATAGGAAGGGAAATGGGAGTGATGTTCGAAAATGTCAGGAATCGCGACATTGGCCTCCACTGGAAATAGCCCAAACTGAGTAGCAAGTCCAGCCAGTATACAGAAATAGCCCAAACTGAGTAGCAAGTCCAGCCAGTATACAGAAATAGCCCAAACTGAGTAGCAAGTCCAGTCAGTATACAGAAATAGCCCAAACTGAGTAGCAAGTCCAGCCAGTATACAGAAATAGCCCAAACTGAGTAGCAAGTCCAGCCAGTATACAGAAATAGCCCAAACTGAGTAGCAAGTCCAGTCAGTATACAGAAATAGCCCAAACTGAGTAGCAAGTCCAGCCAGTATACAGAAATAGCCCAAACTGAGTAGCAAGTCCAGTCAGTATACAGAAATAGCCCAAACTGAGTAGCAAGTCCAGTCAGTATACAGAAATAGCCCAAACTGAGTAGCAAGTCCAGTCAGTATACAGAAATAGCCCAAACTGAGTAACAAGTCCAGTCAGTATACAGAAATAGCCCAAACTGAGCAGCAAGTCCAGTCAGTATACAGAAATAGCCCAAACTGAGTAGCAAGTCCAGTCAGTATACAGAAATAGCCCAAACTGACGCCCTTCCTTTTTTTTCTATTATCATCAGGAAAAGATAAAAAAGGCAAAAATGAAGAAGACGACGATGGTGATGATGATGATGATAATGATGACTTTGAGGAGAGTTTTGGAGGCGGTGAAGATGATGATGATGCGATGGAGTTTGATGGTGATGATGATGGTGATGATGAAGGTGATGGTGATGAAGATGAGTTTGGTTTTGATGAAGAAACGGCAGGATTTTCAGGTAAGATGAGAGAGAGAGAGAGAGAAAAAAAAAAGAGTATGAGAGAGGGAAAAAAAGAGGAAAAAAGAGGGGAAAAAAGAGAGAGGGAAAAAGAGAGAGGAAAAAAAGAGGGAGGAAAAGAGAGAGAGAGAGAGAGAGAGGAGAGAAAATAAGGGAGAGATGGCAAAAAAAAAAGGGAAAAAGAGCAAGGGAGGGAAAAAAGAGAAGAGAGAGAGAGGGAAAAAGAGAGAGAGAAAGAAGAGATGTCATGAAAAATGTAATTGCCTGTTATTTAGTGACCTGATTACAGTATATATTTCTACATGTATTTATTAATTATTACAGAGGATGATTTTGATGACGGGCCGCCCAAGAAGAAAGTGAAAGGCAGTGCATTGGTAAGTACGAAAGAGGCAGAAAATAACCCCTCCTTCATTCCTTCCTTCCTTCCTTCCATCCTTTTATCCTTCCTTCCTTCTTTCCTTCCTTCCTTTCTTTCTTTCTTTCTTCCTTCCTTCCTTCCTTCCTTTCTTCCATCCTTCCTCCCTTCCTTACTTCCTTCCTTTCTTCCATCCTTTTATCCTTCCTTCCTTTCCTCCCTTCCTTTCTTCCTTCCTTTCTTCCATCCTTCCTCCCTCCCTCCTTCCTTCCTTCCTTCCTTCCTTTTATCCTTCCTTCCTTCTTTCCTCCCTTCCTTTCTTCCTTTCTTCCTTCCTTTCTTCCTTCCTTTCTTCCTTCCTTCCTTCCCTCCTTCCATCCTTTTCCTTCCATCCTTTCTCTTCCTTTCTTCCTTTCTCCTTCCTTCCTTTCTTCCTTCCTTCCATCCTTCTATCCTTCCTTCCTTCTTCCTCCCTTCCTTCCTTCCTTCTTCCTCCCTTCCTTCCTTCTTCCTTCCATCCTTCTTCCTTCCTTCCTTCCCTTTCTTCCTTCCTTCCTCTTCCTCCCTTTCCTCTTCCTTCTTCATCCTTCCTTCCTTCTTCCTTCCTTTCTCCCCTTCCTTCCTTCCTTCCCTCCCTCCTTCCTTCCTTCATCCCTCATTATTTCTTACTTATTTTTTACTCTTGTTCTTTCGTTTACCTAACAACGGACATTAGCGTATAATTGATCTCTATACCAATCTGTAAATGTGAATATATAAACGCCTTATTTGGACACAGGTGAAATTTATTGCTTGTAAGTGTCAAAAGCTTTCAGTCATTTATACGTACATTGTCTTTTTTATATATATATATTTTTAATGGTTTTCTATCACATTCAAAACTGAATTATTTCTATATGAATGACTACTACTACTATTATTATTACCACTACTACTACTACTACTACTACTACTACTACTACTACTACTACTACTACTACTACTACTACTACTACTACTACTACTACTACCACCACCACTACTACATCTACTACTACTACTACTACTACTACTACTACTACTACTACTACTACTACTACTACTACTACTACTACTACTACTACCACTACTACATCTATCACTACTACTACTACTACTACTACTACTACTACTACTACTACCACTACTACTACTACAACTACCACTACCACTACCTCTACTACATCTACCACTACCACTACTACCACTACTACTACCACTACTACTACTACTACTACTACAACTACCACTACCACTACCACTACTACATCTACCACTACCACTACTACATCTACCACTACCACTACTACTACATCTACCACAACCATTTCTGTGTGTGTTTCAGGACAAGCAAGGTGGCAAGAAGAAGAGGAGGAGGGGCGGGGGGGATGAGGGTCTGGGCTCCATGTTTGCCAGTGCGGACACCTTCGCTCACCTACTGGAGGAGAACGAGGGCGCCGGCGACCCTGGCAGCGGCACATCACAAGCCCTGGCCAATAAGGACCGTGCGCGTGAGTGTCTTTATTGTTGTTGTTGTTGTTGTTATTGTTGTTGCTTGGAATGCTGCCGAATGCTTTATGAGTCTTATTTATTTTTTTATTTTTTATTTTTTATCATCAACTACTACTTTCACTGCTGTTATATACCAGAAATACTACTACTGCCACCACCATTATCCTTATTATTATGGTAAAGACAATGGCATCACTACTACTACTATACTACTACTTCTACCCCCTCTACTACTACTACTACTACTACTATCAGTACTACAACTATTATTACATCTACCACTATCACAGCAGCTATAATAATGACAAGGAACAATTTTAATATGTTTCTTCTCCACTACTAGTTTCCAAATCATAGAGTATTTTCTTTTCTTCAAACTTCACATTTTTACAACATCTGTGTGTGTGTTTATTGTTTTTTTGCAATGTATAATTTCCAATATTTTTTTCAAATTTCTCTCAATTCTTTTCCTTACACATGAATTCCTCTTTCCAGTTTTATTTTCTCCTCTTCCTTCCTTCCTTTTTTCACTTCTCCTCTTTTACTTATACATCTTTCCTTCATTTTTTCAGTTTTTTTTCTCCTTTTCCTCCTTTATTTTCATCTTCCTATCCCTCATCATCATCATCATTTTCTTCTTCTCTTCTTCTTTTACTTTCATTCAAATCCCTCATCTCTCTTCCTATCCCTCATCATCATCATCATTTTCTTCTTCTCTTCCTATTTTACTTTCATTCAAATCCCTCATCTCTCTTCCTATCCCTCATCATCATCATCATCATCATTTTCTTCTCTTCTTCTTTTACTTTCATTCAAATCCCTCATCTCTCTTCCTATCCCTCATCATCATCATCATTTTCTTCTTCTCTTCCTATTTTACTTTCATTCAAATCCCTCATCTCTCTTCCTATCCCTCATCATCATCATCATTTTCTTCTTCTCTTCCTATTTTACTTTCATTCAAATCCCTCATCTCTCTTCCTATCCCTCATCATCATCATCATTTTCTTCTTCTCTTCCTATTTTACTTTCATTCAAATCCCTCATCTCTCTTCCTATCCCTCATCATCATCATCATCATCATTTCCTTCTCTTCCACTACAGACGCCAAGCAGCTGACATGGGAGGTGGATCGGAGCGGAAGATGAAGGCCCAGCAGTGGAGGAACAAGAAGGCCGGACCGCGGAGAGGAGGTGGGAAGGGAAGGGAGGGAGGGCATAGTGGGGGGGTTTTCCTTCAACCCTCACATTTTAAAAATATCTGTGTGTGTTTATTGTTTTTTTGCAATGTGTAATTTCCAATATTTTCTTCTCTCCCAATACTGAAATCTCTTGAAATTTACCTTTGTTTTCTTCCTCTTTTACTTGCATCTTTTTATCCGTCATCATTAGTAGCATTAAGGTGCGGTCACACGGACAATTTTTCTGGCACTATTACACCCGGCAACGCAAATGTGGCCCAAACTCTGATATAATTGCGAGTTCTAATGACAATTTATGATGACCAACATGTCGGTCTTTCGGCAAGACATATTGCTGCAATATCCTTCCACCAATGCATATTATTTGACATTAATTTTGAATGTACGCTCTAATTCAATATACAGAAGCTGAAATACATAGCTTCAAAGTGGCAAGAACCGATTTCAAGACGAATTGTGAAGTCCTGTACATTCTTGTATGTGTTTTTAAGCGATTTGAAGGATACAAAACACCAAGAAAAATTTAAATGAGTTATGGCTGGTATACATTTTCCTTGTTGACGGTCTATTAATAACTAAATTTTTTAGGGGATACCAACTTATTATTGATCACTTTGATGTTGACTGTTGAATGTTTGATGTCTGACGCACTTCCCATACACAAGAATCCATTTCAATCATTCACCACCCTATTTGTGAACCAGTTTCTCCCTATTTTTCCAAAGACGCTTCTTCAGATACATCTTGAGAAGCCAAAATTGCCATTCAAATTATTGCTACCTCTGAAAATCCGTGTGACCAAAACACGGCAAGGTGTTGCCTTTGCTGAATAATTGCAGCCTGAATACTGACGGAAAAATTGCTCATGTGACCGCGGCTTTATTTTCTTCTTCTCTCTTTGCAGACGCCAAGCAGCTGACATGGGAGGTGGATCGGGAGCGGAAGATGAAGGCCCAGCAGTGGAGAAACAAGAAGGCCGGACCGCGGAGAGGAGGTGGGAAGGGAAGGGAGGGGAGGGAGGGGGGGGCAAGGAAGGGGTCAGGGATGGGGTCAAGGAAGGGGGGGATGGGGGTCAGGTCAGGGGGGTCATTTAAAGGGTCAAAAAGAGGTGGAAATAAGTCAAAGAGAGGAAAGAAGTAAAGTGAATAAATTTTTTGTTTGTTTTCTCGGTTAATAAATTTGAGGAATTGTTTTTTCGTCTTTGAATATTGTTTTTAAGGAATTATTTATTATACGACGATATTTCTGGGTCGTTTCTTAAGTTTAAAATCTCATTCACCTCCATTAAGCATTTCTTGGTTGTCATTCCTCGCGTTTAAATTATCTTATGTGAATACTACGCTTCTTCTAAATTTCAGCTGTATTTTATCATAGTTAACCATATTATCAGGTAAACACAGGCATCATTTTAAGCATGAGACCTTAAGATAGAATGGAATTTTCGCCTCGTTAAAAAAAATAGACTAGTGGTCAGTAAAAATAGGACTCAATAATCTATACAACTTAATTTACGTATTAGATGAAAGTAACTATTTTATATTTTTTTAATTATTATTTACGTTGGAGCCTATAGACCTGTAGGCTTATGGAAAGTCGTCATGTTGGTCGATCTCGCCCATTAGTGGTGCAGGCTGGATTCTTATAGTGACACCTGTGGTCTTAGGTGAAGATCCCGTTTTCTGTGATGTTCGGATCTTCAGTTTAGGCTCATGCTGCCACCTGGTATTGCTCAGTCACACTCGCAGTCAGAAGACAGGTATATAGCTGCATGGTTTCTTCAGCCACTCGACGATGGATTTGACAGTTGCTCTTTGGTGAGACTTGAACTCAAGACATAAGAACATAAGAAAACAAGAAAATAAGGAAGCTACAAGAGGCCGTGAGACCTACACGAGGTAGTTCCTGGGACTTTCTGCTCCCCTACCAGGCTCTAGAAAGAGTTGTCCCCGGCAGGATTCCAACCCGGGACATTGAGTTCACCGCTCCAAGGTGCTAACCACTCGGCCACCGCCTCCCCAAAGGTTAGTGTGATGTACAAGAGTTATTTATTGATTTATTCTTTTATACAATAGGCCTTTCCTCATAACTAGTGAGGCGGCGTATCACAAAAAACTGATGAGTTATTTTTTCATGGGAAGTGATACAACAATGGGCATGATTTATACAATGATAGTGTAATTATAACCATTCTATACATCATTTAAGTATCATTGTCAGCATTAACAACACTTTCTGCCTCTTACCCTTTAACACTACTATGAAAAAAACAGATTTCTTGTTATTTGTATTCATGGGAAGTGACAACAAAGTGACAAGTTTTTTTTCTCTTCCTCTTACTTTCATTTTTCTTCCTTTTTTCACACTTTCTTCTTTTCCTCTTCCTCTTTTATTTACATCTTCCTATCCCTCATCATTATTTTCTTCTTCTTTTCCTCTTTTACTTTCATTCCTATCCTTCATCTCTCTTCCTATCCCTCATCATTATTTTCTTCGTAAGTATACAAAGAGAGAAAGTATCACCATTCTCTACATCATTTAAGTATCATTGTCAGCATTAACAACCCTTTCTGCCCCTCACACCCTAACACTACTATACACACATACATCCACTGTCTTAATGCCAAACTAAAGCTTATTTTTATTGTCTTTCAGCTATAGTCTATTTTTTTTAACGAGGCAAAAAATCCTGACCCTGAGCTGCTTACTGACTGATATTTGATGCCAGAAGGGAATACTACGCTTCTTCTAGATGTCAGCTGTATTTTATCATAGTTAACCATAGTATCAGGTAAACACAGGCATCATTTAAAGAAGCATGAGACCTTAAGATAACATGAGATTTTTGCCTTGTTGAAAAAAATGGACTATAGGAGCACCATTTTTACCATAGGAAATTAATTGCTTCCAGGTTTCTTTTTTCAGACTTTTCCACTTCTTAATATTTTTGTGAGAGAAATAACATCCTATATCAACCATTAATCTTCACAGGGAAGCCTCACTTATTTTTCATTATATCTTAGGCACTAATTAGAGGTCTGTTTGAGTAGTACATATAATTCCCTTAGATATCGATAATGCATTTTGTTGTTATATATAAAAACCGATAATAGACATTTTTCCGTATGTCATATTATTTTTGAAAACTCTATCACTCTTTAATTTTTGACACTACAGCCTTATTCCCAACATCCGACCTCCAAACATCCGACTTGTCCAAACAACCGACTCTTTTCACCACCACATTGTGTCTTGTTTTGGCCATTTATTTTACTTTTTTGTTTTTAGCTTTTAGAAAACATTGATTTGTGGCTTTATTTATGCATGAATTTTACTTTCGCGTCTACCACTGGATCGGCCTTCAAGAGCTGCATCTTTTATGTTCTATACCATTTTGTCCCTACGTTTATGGTTACTGTGATATCCGAACATCCGACTATTCCAATTATCCGACCTACCTTCGGTCCCCCCAAGGTCGGATAATTAATACTTAGCTGTACTGACGTGAACCAAGAGCAACAAATACCCTTAATAGAATCTCTACAATTATCCGCTTGATTTTTTTCATGGAGGCAAAATTATATAGTATTCCAACTTACACTGAACAATTTTCACGTCTATTCATTAACTCGTGGCTTAAATTCATTACTAAAAAAAGAAAAGTAACAGGAACTACCTCGTGTAGGTCTCGCGGCCTCTTGTAGCTTCCTTATTTTCTTATGTTCTTAAATTCATTACTAAAAAAATAACAACAAAAACACAATTGGCGCCGTCTAAGTTGGATCTGAGTCGAGGGCTTTGACGTAGACGGGTTGAGCGCGTTGTTGTCGCTGCAGGTTCCTCTTGCCCCAGGCCCTGGTGATGGTGAGGGGCGGCATGTTGACGGGGCGCGGGAAGGGCGTCCGGTAGTGGAGGGCTGGCAGGGGAAGGCAGGGCAGGGCAGGGTGGTGGAGAAGATAGAGAGAGAGAGAGAGAGAGAGAGAGAGAGAGTGTTAGGAAAGATCACATTTTCTCATTTTCTTTGCTAATTGATGTGTTAGGCCCGTACCGAGTCAGACGAGCGACGAATGACAGAGGAAGGGTAGCGTAAAAGGGATATTTTTTGGACCGAAGAGCAGCGACGACCCCCGTGTCTTCGTGCCGGCCGTCGTCGCTGCTCCTGGTTCCGAAAAATATCCCTTTTACGCTACCCTAACTCTGTCGTTCGTCGTTCGTCGTTCGACCTTCATCATGACTCTCGGCACGGGCCTTAATATTATCTTATCGCCTTATTAACTTATTGTCTTCACTAAGGGAATACTGAGTCACTTTGTAAAATGGATCATAATTGCAACTAAATGATATAATAGTGTATATATATAATACTTGACTTACAAATTAAAGAAGAAAAATGATTACTTATATCATACAGCAAATCATACGGCAAATTAACACCTTAGAAAAATGAATTATACAATAAACTAATTCGAAAGATTCATAAAACTAAAAAAAAATTAGACGTATGCAAAAAATTTCAATTCCTCCACAAATTAAAAAGTATACAGTATGCAAAATATAGTGTATAAAGTAAGTATACAAAACCACACCCACCTATCTCCAGCCTGGACTCCCCCTCTCCCATGTGGTGCCGTATGTCCGCTGGGTGGGTGAGGTGCTGGTTGGCGCGGAACAGGTGTCGCGCCTCCCCCAGGATGTACCCCCGCTCCTCCCCGGTGTGGGCGGGGTCCCGGGCCTCCCACCGATGACCCTCACGTACTATGCGGCGATACAGGGTCAGCACTTGGCGCCTTAATCCCTCGGCCATCAGGGTCTGTGCGCTGTTTGGGGGATAAACCCGGATAAATTAATATTACCCATACTATAACGCACTCATACTATAACCTCTTACTTATTCTCTATTAACCTCTTCACGCCCGGATCTTTCCTTTGCTATAAAAAACTGTCGGTATTATTCCAGATGAACACCGAATTCACCTTGGTGGACGAAACATTTTTTTTTCTGGTGAGTTTTGATGTGTTTTTAATTAATCTGCTAACCGTTTCTGTCGCAAATATTTTTTATTTTTTTTATTTAGGTAAAGGTTAGGTTCAATTTTTTTTTTGTCAATTTTGTTGGGAAAAAAAGAAGTTATTTGCAACAGAAACGGTTATCGGTGGAACGGATATGTTCATCTGGAAATTTACCATTAATATATAACCCTACTTTAACATACTCATAGACGTATATGCCAGTAAGACGCCTTCATCGGCGAAGGACGAGCGAGTCCGTAGAAACCCGATAGCAAGGAAATTTGTCTGTAGGCACGAATAGGGATTGAAGGGGCTATCAGATGGCGAAGACCGCCTGCCAATCGGAAGCGGCCAGCGGGATTCCAAAGATATAAGCTCCTGAAAAGTGTGACGGTCGGTCGGGTCGGGTCGGCCGCTAGATGTGAGAAAAATCCCGTATCCAGTGAGGATTCTCGAGCGCTTCGCACTCGCTCGCAACTAATGCACATGAGTCGAAATTGATCAAATATACACGATGTAGAAATTATCCACCAAAGCCGTCCTTTCTACCGTAGATAAAGTCGCTACCTGCATTGATGTCACCAGGCGCCATATATTACGAATTATAGCATCACTACTGCTGTGTCTGTGCCACTGAAGATGATACACAGTAGTTTATATCATGACTGTATAATCTACCCTGTTTCAGCGTTGTTTTATGCTTTGTATCTGCAAGTATAGACCGTTTCAAATTTCACTACGCGTTTTTTTTTCGGGCGACGACGACAGCGGTAGGACACTCAGTAAATAAACACTAGATGGCGACTTGACTGTTGGTAGCCACTTTGTAGATATTTTTGTAATTTGTTCATTTATAGCCATACTATGACACAGATGAAGACACAAAATGACACAGACTCTCCAGATAGCCCCTTCTAACTTTCCTGAAATCATGGATGTAGAAATGTAACTATTAACGCCACCACACGTCTGTAAACATAAAAAGTTGTCCTGGCGACTTTACTGTTATCTACGGTAATGAAGGAGGGTGGTGTTAGTGGGGTTGTGATGTACCACACCACCACCACCTCCTCCATTCGGAAGGACGGCTTTGGTGGATAATTTCCACACCCGAAGAAAAAATCTCATCTGTCAATATAGTGAGAATTACGAAATCGTGAAGAAAACTCATGAAAGTGATTATCTGGAATTACGTAAATAATGCATAACTAGGCAAAGAACATGTAATTTACTAGTGTTTCCTCACTTTTTATGTCTTATGTTATCAGTGGCAGCGCTGAGATGACTGCGACAACGATGATAACAAGATATTAAGGCTTTTTTTCAAGTTATTCGTGGTTCACCTCGCACAGCCTCGCCGATTTGTTGACGTTCCTGAGAATCCGGATCTCAGAACACAAATCCGGATCATTATGACCTATTTCGCTATAAAAACAACGTATATTAATTTCAATCATATCAAATCAATCTATGTAATTTATAAAAGCTTAATATAACAAGACATTAACATTGTGTGACATAATTCTTATATCAACAAAAGAAAATTGTGATGTCGACAAAACCCGACCACGTGTGGCGAGAGGCGTGGAAGCGGGCTGCTTGTGTCAATCGTGTGTCCTCCCAAGGGCTTGTTGCTGCCATTAGACCACGCCCTTGGCTATAATCTTATCACCAGTGCCTCCTCCCGCAGCCGTGATTAAGGAGATCATCCCGCGCCCATAATATCACCCTCACGCCCGCGCTAGTCACTCAACACGCCCTCTCCTGCACCGCCTTCGTCAGCCCTGTGTCCCTGAAGAAGTTATGTCCCGCCGCTCCTTAACAGCCTCTCAGGACCTATTAGGATGTCTCAAGGGTCCTGGAAGCCCTTAACACCGTCATATCAAGGTATGTGTGTTGTGTTTATCCCTGTGTGGAGGAAATAAGGGTTAGGGTAGTGACTAGTGAGTGACGGAGTTTCGTACACAAGTTGTTTCGTACCCAGTTTTGTTAGTTGTTTCGTACACTGATTTTGAGTTTTTTCGTACATACCTGGTGTCGTTTCGGGTAAATTTCCAGATGAACACCGAATTCACTTTGGTGGACGAAATTTTTTTTTTGGTGAGTTTTGATGCTTTTTGGATTAATCTGCTAACTTTTTCTTTCGCAAATCACTTTTTTGTGTGTTTGTGTGTGTGTGTTTGATTTGGAACAAAAATGAAAAAAGACCTAATTGAGCCTAACCGAACTATACCTAACCTAACTTTTACCTAACCTAACTTTTACCTAATCTAACCTATACCTAACCTAACCTAACCATAATAAACCCAACACCCAACCTATACCTACCTAACTACTAACCTACTCTAACCTACATCCAATAAAGGTCTATACTTAGAGAGCTCCTACCATCTACCAAACTATCCCCAACATATACTAACGAGTATAACCAATATACCACCAAACTCCTCCTCTATACCTAACCTAACTATACCTAACCTAACCATACCTAACCTAACTATACCTAGCCTAACCATACCTAACCTAACTATACCTAACCTAACCATACCTAACCTAACTATACCTAACCTAACCATACCTAACCAAACTATACCTAACCTAACCATACCTAACCTAACCATACCTAACCTAACCATACCTAACCAAACTATACCTAACCAAACCATACCTAACCTAACTATACCTAACCTAACCATACCTAACCTAACCATACCTAACCTAACTATACCTAACCTAACTATACCTAACCTAACCATACCTAACCTAACTATACCTAGCCTAACCATACCTAACCTAACCATACCTAACCTAACCATACCTAGCCTAACCATACCTAACCTAACTATACCTAACCTAACCATACCTAGTCTAACCATACCTAACCTAACTATACCTAACCTAACCATAGTCAGGAAATAAGGTTGTTATTGAGTGAGTGTCCTTACCGGTTATAGGGAGTTTCGTACACAAGTTGTTTAGTCCCCAGGTTTTGTTAGTTGTTTCGTACACTGATTTTGAGTTTTTGGTAAATTTCCAGATGAACACCAAACTTCCTTTGGTGGACGAAATTATTTTTTTTCTGGTGAGTTTTGGTGTTTTGAATTAATCTGCTAACCGTTTCTGTCGCAAATATTTATTTATTTATTATTACCCATTATATTTTTTTGTGATTTGCACCAAAAATGACAAAAAAACTGATTGAACCTAACCTAACCTATACCTAACCTAACCATACCTAACCTTTACCTAACTAAAAAGAAGAAGTGATTTGCGACAGAAACGGTTAGCAGATTAATTCAAAACGCATCAAAACTCACCAGAATAAAATAAGGATCACCTGAAGATCCGTCACCCCAGGATTTCCCACCTGAAGATCCGTCACCCCAGGATTTCCCACCTGAAGATCCGTCACCCCAGGATTTCCCACCTGAAGATCCGTCACCCCAGGATTTCCCACCTGAAGATCCGTCACCCCAGGATTTCCCACCTGAAGATCGTCACCCCAGGATTTCCCACCTGAAGATCCGTCACCCCAGGATTTCCCACCTGAAGATCCGTCACCCCAGGATTTCCCACCTGAAGATCCGTCACCCCAGGATTTCCCACCTGAAGATCCGTCACCCCAGGATTTCCCACCTGAAGATCCGTCACCCCAGGATTTCCCACCTGAAGATCCGTCACCCCAGGATTTCCCACCTGAAGATCCGTCACCCCAGGATTTCCCACCTGAAGATCCGTCACCCCAGTCCACAGTGAATGTAATTTATAAAATGATGATAACAAATAAATTCCTTTGTGTTATGCATCTTGGAGAAATGCATCTTCTGAAATTCGAGAACGGGCAAAAAAAGATCCAATTCTTATAGACTTAGTGGCTTTGTATACTTCAGGCAGTCTTTTGTTTGGCATTTCCACAGCAAACCATCCTTCGATCTGGAGTATTTTGTCAAATTCATCCAGTTATCACAAATATCACACTTAACTTCACGCTGTAAAAGTGTTTTGTTGAAGCCACCGAATAACCTTAGTGGAATCATCACACAACAGTGGTAGGACGGTAGTTTGGAAGGTATTGCGTGCCATGGTCGACTGTCTCCTATGACTTATATTTTTTAGTCAACTTATTTTTATATAGTCCTCTTACCTGACTGGAGGGTCCTGACTCCTATTTTTTACCCATTTGACCTGACCTCATTTGGAAAGTGGTCAGTTCAAGTCTTGACCTCACCTGAAGATCCGTCACCCCAGGATATCCCACCTGAAGATCCGTTACCCCAGGATATCCCACCTGAAGATCCGTCACCCCAGGATATCCCACCTGAAGATCCGTTACCCCAGGATATCCCACCTGAAGATCCGTCACCCCAGGATATCCCACCTGAAGATCCGTCACCCCAGGATATCCCACCTGAAGATCCGTCACCCCAGGATATCCCACCTGAAGATCCGTCACCCCAGGATATCCCACCTGAAGATCCGTCACCCCAGGATATCCCACCTGAAGATCCGTCACCCCAGGATATCCCACCTGAAGATCCGTCACCCTGCCAAACTCTGGGTTGACGGATCTTCAGGTGATCCAAAAATAATTTCGTCCACCAAAGGAAGTTTGGTGTTCATCTGGAAACTTACCATTTTTTGTTTCTTGAAATATGTAATGGTGATTTCTGGACCAAAAATATGCTACTCCAGGACACATTCTGGATAAAATTCTAAATATAAAATTCTAAATATGTTCCTATGTATATATATGTATGTAACATAATATCCTCCCCCCGTCCCTGCCCTGATGAAGGAGTGAGATGGCGCTGTCCAGGTTCACCGAGATGTTCCGCGTGTCCAGGGCGGCTGTGATCGCCATGGTGCACGTGAGGGCCCTGCCAGGTGAGAGAGAGAGAGAGAGAGAGAGAGGAGGCTATTCTTTCCCTCTTTAAATAAAGGAAAGAGGAACGAAAAAAAGAGTGAAGAGAAAATAAGCTGGAACATGAAGGAGAGAATTAAGAAAGTAAAAAAATATTTATTACTATTATACAAAAAGTTAGTTAATATAGTTTGGAGAGAGAGAGAGAGTGTATGTTTTGGAAATTCCTTAAAAATATTTGATATTGATATATACTATGTGTTTATTTGGCCATGTAGTTTTGTACATATGAACATATTACACATAGTGATAAAACCAGGTCCAATAAGCCGAATCTTTTATAGGACCTGAAAGCTATAATACATATATACATAGCAAGGGACTGGTCAGGCCATTTTGAAAATATAACATTTTATACATAATAATATGGAAGTTAACAATAATAAACTAATCATTCTCAATGAGAGAGAGAGAGAGAGAGAGAGAGAGAGAGTAATAACGGTGACAAAAAGTTGAAGTAAGGGAATTTGATCATGACGAGAAGGATGAATAAGAGGAATGAAAAGCTTTATGGTTTGATTAATTAACAATATCTAATAATATATATCTTACTATTATTATCTCCTCTATATATCTTACTATCTCTTATATTATTATCTCCTCCTCTTATCTTATATATAGTTATCTCATTTCTTACTTCATGCCCTAGTCCACTCCCTACTTTACTCCCTACTTTATTCCTTATTTAACTCTCTACTTTACTCCCTACTTAACTCCCTACTTAACTCTTTACTTTACTCCCTATTCCACTCCCTATTAACTCCCTATTAACTCCCTACTTTACTCCTTACTTAACTCTTTACTTTACTCCCTATTCCACTCCCAATTAACTCCCTACTTTACTCCCTTACTTTACTCTTTACTTAACTCTTTACTTTACTCCCTATTCCACTCCCTATTAACTCCCTATTAACTCCCTATTAACTCCCTATTAACTCTACTTTACTCCATACTTTACTCCCTTACTTTACTCTTTACTTAACTCTTTACTTTACTCCCTATTCCACTCCCTATTAACTCCCTATTAACTCCCTACTTTACTCCCTTACTTTACTCTTTACTTAACTCTTTACTTTACTCCCTATTCCACTCCCTATTAACTCCCTATTAACTCCCTACTTTACTCCCTTACTTTACTCTTTACTTTACTCCCTATTCCACTCCCTATTAACTCCCTATTAACTCCCTATTAACTCCCTACTTTACTCCCTTACTTTACTCCATACTTTACTCTTTACTTAACTCTTTACTTTACTCCCTATTCCACTCCCTATTAACTCCCTATTAACTCCCTACTTTACTCCCTACTTTACTCCCTTACTTTACTCCCTATCCCACTCCCTATTAACTCCCTACTTTACTCCCTTACTTTAACTCCTACTTTACTCTTTACTTAACTCTTTACTTTACTCCCTATTCCACTCCCTATTAACTCCTATTAACTCCCTACTTTACTCCCTACTTTACTCCCTTACTTTACTCCCTATTCCACTCCCTATTAACTCCCTACTTTACTCCCTTACTTTACTCCATACTTTACTCCATACTTTACTCTTTACTTAACTCTTTACTTTACTCCCTATTCCACTCCCTATTAACTCCCTATTAACTCCCTACTTTACTCCCTACTTTACTCCCTACTTAACTCCCTACTTTATTCCCTTACTTTACTCCCTATTCCACTCCCTATTAACTCCATACTTTACTCCCTACTTAACTCCCTACTTAACTCCCTACTTTACTCCCTTACTTTACTCCCTACTCCAGGCACTCCTCAAAACACACACACCGTCACAGAGCTGGTGGCCAAAGCTTGCCAAGAGGCTGACATTTATTTGCATGCAGGAGTGGTGGGTCCTCTTGACTTTTAATGGGTGTACTCTTACATTCTTGACTTTATGGGTGTATGTATGGGTGTTATGGGAGTTTTTATGGCATTTGTTATTACTTATGTTTGTTTTGAGTTTTATTCAGTTTTTTCCAGTGTGTGTGTTTTTCCTCGTGTTTTGTTAAGGTTATGTTTTTGTTTTCTGGTTTGTTAAGTATTGCTTCTATCTCTTTGTTGTTTTTTTCCTCATGATCTGAGTTTTTTTGATGTGTGATGTGGATTCTATGATTACGTTGAACTCCTTCTGATGTCTATTTTTTGGAATTCAATCCATTTTTGATTGAAATGAATTATTATTATTATTATTTTGTTTTGTTTTGTTATTCCTCTCTTGAAAGAAAAGTCGTAGGAAGGTGGAAAAATAGAAACAGAAAGAGAGTTCCAGAGGTTACTATATCAATGTATCTATTTATTTACTTCTACGTCCCCCCTCGCAGGATGGCCTACTCATCGAGAACATGTTTGACCTGCCGTACCTCAAGGGTGACCAGCTGGGGCCCGAGGTCACGGCTTGCATGACCCGAGTCTGCCACGAGGTCAGGCGCATCACTGGGGGGGAGGTGCCCTGTGGCGTGCAGGTGTGTGGTGAGAGAGAGAGAGAGAGAGAGAGAGAAATTAATCCCCAGGTAATTTTTTTTCAATCCTATAGTTCCCTTTTTCCCCTGCATATCATTAATGGTAAACAAGAAAACAACAACAATAATAATGATAATAATAGTACAAATACACCCTGTTTACTGCCCAAGAAGAAAACAACAACAATAATAATGATGATGATAATAATGATGAAACACGTCGTTTACTTATAATGATGATAATAATAATGATGAAACACGTCGTTTACTTATAATGATGATAATAATAATGATGAAACACGTCGTTTACTTATAATGATGATAATAATAATGATGAAACACACGTCGTTTACTTATAATGATGATGATAATACAGGGAGGTCCCGAAGATACGAGCAGTTAGGTTCCACCGGGCATACTCGTAAAGCGAAATCTGGTATAACGAAACACATAACTAATGGTAAAATATAGGTTTGGTTCCAGGACCATCAATTAAAAAAAAAAAAAAAAAAGATGTTTTTCAAGCTAAAATAAACTCTAGCAAACACAACAAACACACAGCGTCTATATTACCCACACTGTACTACCTGTTCTGTAGAAAAAGCATTCTGAAAGAGAAAATAGCACACAAAATAACATAACTGCACATTAATTAAACATAAAACATGCATAACAAGCAAAAAAGACGTTGTAATGTAGGGGACGCCGCGTGATACAAGAGAAGGTAGTGTAGCGGTCCCAAGGTTGGGACTGCACACCTGCTAATTACCCCTAAAGGTCAGGCCGCGCCATATGCTTAATTACCCTTCAGGTCACGCCTTGCTAGGGGTGACCTGACTGCGGTCCCAAGGTTGGGGCCGCACACCTGCTAATTACCCCTAAAGGTCAGGCCGCGCCATATGCTTAATTACCCTTCAGGTCACGACTTGCTAGGGGGGACCTCACTGGGGTCAACCAAATCCCCCTTTGTCCAGCCTGGGAGTGGTAGGGCACGCATTTTGAACTTGATAATTTTACTCACCCCAGTTTGAATGTCGTATCATTGGATTTTCGATCTCGTATATTGAAAATAGACCCTAATTTACACATCTCGTATCATCGGATTCTCGTATACTGAATGCTCGTATAACGGATGAAAATGTATAGTATAATGATGAAACACACGTCGTTTACTTATAATGATGATGATAATAATGATGAAACAGTCCGTTTACTTGTAATGATGATAATAGTAATAATAATAAAACACGTCGTTTCCTCCTCAGGTGTTAGCAGGAGGCAACCACGCGGCCCTGGCCATAGCCCAAGCGAGCGGCCTGCAGTTCATCCGGGCTGAGGGCTTCGTGTTTGGCCACCTGGGGGACGAGGGACTGGCCGAGGCGTGTGCCGGCCCCCTCCTGCGCTACCGGAGGGCCATCGGGGCCGAGGAGGTGATGGTGCTGGCCGATGTGAAGAAAAAACATTGGTGAGGACTGTGTGTGTGTGTGTGTGTGTGTGTGTGTGTGTATTCACCTAGTTGTATTTTACAGGGCCTGAGCTACACTGGTATGGCCCCGTCTCCATATCAACATTTTATCATTCATCCTTAGTGCTTAGTGTTGGGGGAAGCCACCACCCCGGGAGGCGGGTCACAAACCCCCGGCTAACACCCGGTACCCATTCACTGCTGGGTGGGCAGGGGCTCGAGTTTTAAGGAGACCGCCCGTCTGTCTTCGCTCCGCCCGGGGATCGAACCCGGGACTTCTCGGTGGTGAACAGAGCGTGTTAACCACTACACTACGGAGTCCCCTACGTATGTGTGTGTGTGTATCATAATTTTTTTTATCATCTCTTTTCCAATCACACAGACAGACGACCCATTCTTACTTATCCTTCTCACCACAACGATTCACTACCACCCCATCTCCCCCCTTCACACCCCCTCACACCCTCACCCCTTCTCCCCCCCGCAGTGCCCACGCCCTCACTGCAGACGTCAGCATCGGGGAGACGGCAGCGGCGGCGGAGTTGTTCCTGGCTGACGGAGTGATTGTGACGGGCTCGGCCACGGGACACCAGGCAGACCCCGGGGACATTAAGGGTGAGGGGAGGGGGGAGAGAGAGAGAGGCAGAAAACAGTTATTTCGAGAATTAAAAGAAGGATAAATGAGTTAAGAGATAATTTAGAGAGAGGGAGAAAACTTATTTAGAGTAGTGAAAGAAGAGAGGAGGTGAGATAATTATGAGAGAGAGAGAGAGAGAGAGAAATTATGTAAACTAGATAATAAGCGATGTTATTTGGTGTGAAGAAAGTAAACATTATTAATTAGAGGAGAGAAAAAAAAATCAAGGGAGGAGTTTTGTAAGGAATTAATGGCCAATATAATGTTGTGAGAGAGAGAGTGAATGATAACACAGGGTACCTTGACTTACGAGTGCCCCAACTTACGAGTTTTCCGAGTTACGAGCAGTCGCAGTCCAGTGCAGTCCAGTCCTATAGGTACAGTAAAAAAATTGGGTGTTTTTTTGGGGGCTGGAACAGAAATTAGGGTGGTTTTTGGGGGCTGGAACAGAAATTAGGGTGGTTTTTTGGGGGCTGGAACAGAAATTAGGGTGGTTTTTTGGGGGCTGGAACAGAAATTAGGGTGTTTTTTTTGGGGCTGGAACAGAAATGAGGGTGGTTTTTTGGGGGCTGGAACAGAAATTAGGGTGGTTTTTTGGGGGCTGGAACATAAATTAGGGTGGTTTTTTGGGGGCTGGAACAGAAATTAGGGTGGTTTTTTGGGGGCTGGAACAGAAATGAGGGTGGTTTTTTGGGGGCTGGAACAGAAATTAGGATGGTTTTTTGGGGGCTGGAACAGAAATTAGGGTGGTTTTTTGGGGGGCTGGAACAGAAATTAGGGTGGATTTTGGGGGCTGGGACGTAAATTAGGGTGGTTTTTTGGGGGCTGGAACAGAAATTAGGGTGTTTTTTTGGGGGCTGGAACAGATTAATGGTATTTCAATTAATTTCAACGGGGAAAACTGATTTGATATACGAGCAAATTGACTTACGAGCTCGATCAATGAAGGAATTAAACTCGTAAGTCAAGGCACCACTGTATATACTAATGATTCTAATAATGATTTTTTATTTATTGAATTTTTTTTATTATTTTTTTTTTCATGACCTTTTGTGCCCCCTCTACAGAAGTGCTGGAGAGCGTTGACCTGCCCGTGGTGGTGGGGTCAGGGGTCACACGGGACAACGCCCACAAGTTCCTGGACGCCCATGGCCTCATTGTGGGGTCACACTTCAAGCAGGGCGGCAGGTGTGTGGGTGTGGGTGGGTGTGTGGGTGTGGGTGTGTGTGTGTGGGTGGGTGTGTGTATGTGGGTGTGGGTGTGTGTGTGAGTGTGTGTGTGTGTGTGTGTGTGCATGGGTGTGTATAATAGTAATAGTAATAGTAAATTTATTGCCATTATTGTTACATCTATAACTGTATAAACAAACCTGTAGATACCATGTCTATTAAAGGGCATGGTCTGTCGAGTAAGTGTGTGTGTGTGTGTGTGTGTGTGTGTGTGTGTGTGTGTGTGTGTGTGTGTGTGTGTGTGTGTGTGTTATGGCTTTATTTATTATATTTATTTATTGTTATATTTTGTTTGATTTATATATTTATTTATTTTTGTTTTATTTTGTTATATTAAGATTTTTTTTTTTTTAATCTAGATTTTTACTTTTTTTTTTTTTTTTTTTTTTTTTTTTTTTTTTTGAGAGAGAGAGAGAGAGAGAGAGAGAGAGAGAGAGAGAGAGAGCAAAGAGAGAGAGAGAGAGAGAGAATATATAATGGTAGTAACATAAGAAAAACAAAATCTAAGAGGTAATAGTCTCATAGATCTAATAGAGTAATGACATCTTTTCTCTTTTGCAGATGGGCGGGTGAAATAGAGCCACTTAGAGTCAAGGAGTTTATAGAGCACGTGAAGGCTCTACGAGGAGACTGAGTACAGGTAATGGAAGTAGTTAATGGGGTGTAAAGGTAGATCAATTGGGTAGTTAATGGGAGTAATTATGGGTAGTAGATGTAGTAGCAGATAGAATAGAGTTGTTAATGGGTGGTAGTTGTGAAGGTAGACCAATTGGGTAGTTAATGGGAGTAATTATGGGTAGTAGATAGTAAGGGAGTTGTTAATGGGTGGTAGTTGTGAAGGTAGACCAATTGGGTAGTTAGTGGGAGTAATTATGGGTACAGAGTGATAATTATGGATAGAGAATACAGGGAAATAAAGTAGTTAATTGGGTGGTTAGGTGTGAACGTAGACCAATTGAGTACAGTACATAACACTATAGTCGCCACTGCACTAATGTCGCCAGGTGCCATATCATACAAATGTTAGCATCACTACAGCCTTGTATGTGCCACTGAAGACAGGTACATACTATAAACTACTGTGCATGTCTCTTTAGTGGCACATACAAGGCTGTAGTGATGCTTTAGTGGTGGTATTCGTAATATATGGCACCTGGCGATATTAGTGCAGTGTGGCGGCTATAGTGTTGTTGACGGTAAAGGTAGATCAATTGAGTAGTTAATGGGAGTAATTATGGGTGGTAGATAGAAAGGGAGTAGTTAATGGGTGGTAGATGTGAAAGTAGATGAATGTGAGTAAATTAATGGGTGGTAGATATAAAAGTAGATCAAATGGGAGTAATGATGGGTAGTAGATAGAAAGGGAGTAGTTAATGGGTGGTAGATGTGAAAGTAGATAAATGGGAGTAAATTAATGGGTAGTAGATATAAAAGTAGATAGAAAGGGAGTAAATTAATGGGTGGTAGATTTAAAGGGAGTAAATTAATGGGTAGTAGATTTAAAGGGAGTAAATTAATGGGTAGGTAGTAGATAGAAAGGGAGTTGTTAATGGGTGGTAGATATAAAAGTAGACTAAAATGGAGTAAATTAATGGGTGGTAGATAAATATGGGTGATTAATGGGTGGTAGATAGAATGGTTGATACAGATTAATGGGTGGTAGATAAACAGACAAGACATAGTGCTGATAAATTGACAGATTGATAGATAGATAAAATAGGTACTTAAGGCATTAGGTACAGAGACATGAAATCGATAGACAGATGACTGGAAAAATACACAATAGATAGATACATTGACAGATAGATAGACCCAAAATTGACAGATAGATAGACATTAGACATTGACAGACATAAATAAAATAGACAAATAGATACAGACAGGAATAATACACAATAGATAGATACATTGACAGGTAGATAGACAGATAGACATTGACAGATAGATACACATTATTGACAAATAGATAGACACAAATTGACAAATAGATAGACAGATAGACAGGAATAATACACAATAGATAGACATTGACAGATAGATAGACAAATGGATAACTATAAATAACAAAATTAATAATAAATAAATATATAATAACATACAAGAAATTATATTGACAGACATACAGACATGTCTATTATATATTGACAGACAGACATACAGACAGGTAAACATAAGGTCATTATATATATTAATTATCTTAACTCATGTACCTTTATATAAGTACTACCAGAGCTGGGCACTAAATACATTGAATGTATTTAAATACTAAATACATTTTATGAATGTATTTAAATACTGAATACTAAATACATCAATTGTATTTAAATACATTTATAAATACATTTTAAATACACATAAATTTTAACATGTCCGAAAAAAATGAATTTCCGTAGATTTTACGTTTCCTTAGAAATTTCCTTGAAATCAGGACATTTCCTTGGCCGTGGCAACCCTGGTTCACTGTAACATCAGGGTTGCCTTGGCCGTGGCAACCCTGGTTCACTATAACATCAGGGTTGCCAGATAGTGGGGCGGGTTTATGGCCAAATTAACTGATAAAAAAGTATTTACATTTTTATATTAAATTATTTAAATACTCATAAAAGTATTTAAATACTGTATTTAAATACATGACAACCAATGTATTTATAAATACTGCATTTCTAAATACACAAATGTATTTAAATACGTATTTAAATACTGCCCAGCTCTGAGTACTACTACGACTGCTACTACTACGACTGCCACTACTACTACTACTACTACTACTACTACTGCTACTGCTACTACTACTACTACTACTACGGTACAAGTGTGTAGTGTAAATTAGACTATATATCTGTATTAATATATAAACCTATATATATATATTAGTATGGTTTGTATTGTGTCCTGTTCGTAGTGTAGTTATTATGTTATTATGTTATTATGTAGTTAGTGTTTTGTTATTGATTTATTATAATTATTTGTTTGGGTGAGGAAGAGGAGGAGGAAAGGTAAGAGGTAAAAAAATGTCCATTACTAAGGAGTAGAGCAGTGATCCCCAACCTTTTTACTGTTGTTGTTTGCCTGTCTACTCGTTGTGTTTACTGTTTACCGTTGTGATGGGAAAAAAAAAAAAAAAACAGTTCAACCATCCGGATTTCCCCGTTCATGTGGACAAGGAAAAAGTAGCCAAAACACAAAATTGACTTGCTTAATGACACAAGCATATAGACACTTTCCTCTATCTATATATACTTCAAGAAAAGTCAATTGCCGCATTCTAAGATTTTTTTTTTTTCTGTCGACTAAATGCTAGTAATTTAGATGTCCCTCAGGATAAATTTCTCCCAGGTTAGGAAATGCTGGAGTAGAGTATAAGAACAGAGGAGAGGAGGAGGAGGGAGGAGGTGGGAAAAGGAAGGGAGGAGAGGAGGAGGAAGAAGGGGAGGAAATGGGAGGAGGAAGAACTTTTTTTAAGTATCTTTCGCTTTGTATACAATCCTTGAGTCCTTCACGGGCCTTTTCGCTCCTTCACGCATCCTACAGAAGTCATGGGAGGGCATTAGAAGTCCCACAGGATTGCTATAGTATTCCTAGGTTTTTATAGGTACTTTGACAATCGAATGGGTGGCTCAAATAGGGATTAATAATACTAATACTAATACTGATCGTTGTATTGAAGTCATGATTAATCTAGCAATGCCTAGCATATTGTTATGTCTTGTAGTAAGTTTTGTCTAATATGTGATTTTTAAGGAATATCTGGAAGTATGTCATTGTGAATTGGCTGAAATAGGGACTTCTAATCATTGTAACTGAAAACTGACTCCAGATTCGTGTTCAGCATGCCCGATAACTGCTAGGAACAAAATTTCAAGCAAATCTATTTTTCAAAAAGTATTGCAAATTTTGCAAGGGGGTAGAACTTTATTATTATTTTTAATCACTTTTCAATAACTAAAAAACTATGGCAGATTCGTGCAACATGTATAGAGAAGTAAATATGCAGTAGATCAAGGGCTATCATTTGGCGTAAAGCAAAAAAATATTGTTTGGTAAATAACCGAGAAAATAGCATATTCGTACATTTATACAAAATATCAATTTTCCCGACAACCATGAGGTGTTTTGACAAGCCGATTACTGCATCATGTAGAACACATCAAGATGAACATTTGTTACTTCGATAAGTTTTCTTCCACGACTCATAGTTTTGCGGCAAAATAACAAAAACTTGATTTTCGTCAATTTTGGAATATTTTTGAGCAGCCAGAAATCCGGATTTTTTTTTTTTCGCTAGATAATTGGAAATGGCGGGGATACAATTGTAGATCCATCCATTTACAATAACTTTTGATGGGTAAGTGTGGCTGTGTGAGAAACGAGTTGTGAGCTGAACGCGTTATAGTAAATATATAAGTTTATAATTCAGAAACCGTTCATGATAGGTCAGTGTTATGCAGAGACCAGTGTTGCCACCTCAGTGTAGGGGAAGGGACTAACTCTATAGGATTTTCACGTATACTAATACATCAGACATACCTACATCCAACTTTCATCCCCATCCATGAATTTATCCAGCCTCCTTTTAAAGCTCGCTAATGACTCCGCACTAACTACCTGTCTACTGAGTCCATTCCAATCATTTACTACCCTATTTGTGAACCAGTTATTCCCTATTTCCTTTTTAAT
>JACEEZ010003619.1:17500-20000 GCA_016584305.1 Chionoecetes opilio | reverse complement strand
TCTCCCTCTCTCTCTCTCTCCTCTCGTACGTTCTCTCTCTCTCTCTCTCTCTCTCTCTCTCTCTCTCTCTCTCTCTCTCTCTTCTCTCTCTCTCTCTTCTCTGCACTCTTTGATACTGTACGTTCCCTATGCTCTCCTTACATAATTTTTATCTACTCGAGAGAGAGAGAGAGAGAGAGAGAGAGAGAGAGAGAGAGAGAGAGAGAGAGAGAAAGAAATATCCCTGTCCTGTGGGAAGGGTAGGAAGGAGGAGGAAGGGAAAGAAGGAGGAAGAAGGAGGTACCTATAAGCTAAATTGCAATACCTCCCCTGCTCTCTCCCTCTCTATCATTCCTCCTCCTCCTCCTCCTTGCTTCATGCCTGTGTGCTTTCCCTCCTCCTCCTCCTCCTCCTCCTCCTCCTCCGCGTGTCTGAATGGCAATGGGGCGACAATGCGTCCTTCCTGACTAGTAATGAAATGGCTGGGTGCTTGGCTAGGAGGAGGAGGAGGAGGAGGAGGAAGGAAGGAAGGAAGGAAGGAGGAGGAAGAGGGTAGAGTATTAGGAGGAGGAGGAGGAGGAAGGAAGGAGGAGGAAGAGGGTAGAGTATTAGGAGGAGGAGGAGGAGGAAGGAAGGAGGAGGAAGAGGGTAGAGTATTAGGAGGAGGAGGAGGAGGAGGAAGGAAGGAGGAGGAAGAGGAGGGAGGAGGAGGAGCAGTAGGAAAGGAAGAGAGGTGGAGGAGGAGGAGGAGCAGTAGGAAAGGAAGAGAGGAGGAAGAAGGAAGGAGGAGGAACAGTAGGAGGAGCAGGAGCAGAAAAGAGGAGCTTAAGAGGAGTAGAAGGAGGAGGAAGAAGGAAGAGGAAAGAGGAAGATGGAGAGTAGCTAGTGGAGGAGAGGAGAACCAAAAAAAAAAAAAAAAAAAAAAGTTAGCATGAAGGTTTTTTTTTTTTAATTTTGTTACCTATACAAAGATCACATTTATTTCTATTTTTTTCTTGTATATAATCTCTTGCCATACTACTATTAGGGTTATAGATACTAGAAAATAGCTCTTACATGCATGACAAAAGCTTATTGTGTTTTTTTATTTGAACTATTTTCTTCTCTTTTATACGTCATCTTCCTTCCTTCCTTCCTTTCTTTCTTTTTTTTCCTTCCTTCCTTCCCTCCTTCCTTTCTTTCTTTCTTTTTTCCTTCCTTTCTTCCTTCCTTCCCTCCTTCCTTTCTTTCTTTCTTTTTTCCTTCCTTCCTTCCCTCCTTTCTTTCTTTCTTTCTTTCTTCCTTTCTTTCCTTCCTTTCCTTCCCTTTCTTTCTTCCTTTCTCTTCCTTTCATTTTTTCCTTTCTTCTTCCCTTTTTTCTTTCTTCCCTTTTTTCTTTCTTCCCCTCTTCTTTCCCCTTCCTTTCCTCCTTCTTTTTTCTTCCTTTCTTCCTCCTTTTTTTTCCTTCCTTTTTTCCTTCCTTTTCTTCTCTTCCTTCCTTTCTCCCCCCCTTATTCCCTCCCTCATTTTTCTACGTTATATTTCTTCTTTCTCCTCCTTCCTTCCTTTTCCTTCTTCCCTTCTTTTTCCTCCCTTTTTTTCTCTTTTTTTTCCTTCTTCTTCTCCCCTTCCCTTTTTCATCGTCCCACTTTCGGTTCTCTCTCTCTCTCTCTCTCTCTCTCTCTCTCTCTCTCCTACCTCTCTCTCCCCTCTCTCTCTCTCTCTCCTCTCTCCCCTCGTTCTCCTCTCTCTCTCTCTCTCTCTCTTCTCTCTCTCTCTCTCTCTCTCTCAAAACACACACACAGCCACAAGCACCTCTATATTTACCACCTTACATCTAAATATAACAGTAATATAACCAGCTAAAAAATAATTCCTTTGCTCCTTTCCTTATTGTATTATTTCATGATTGATGTTGTTACGTTGTTATAATTCAAAATCAAAACTCCAGTGTGTGTGAGGTCTATAATGGGCTATTTATCCTATGTGGTGAGGTGCTTCAGGGTGTGTGTGTGTGTGGTGTGTGGTGGGTGTGTGTGTGTGTGTGTGTGTGTGTGTGTGTGTGTGTGTTCAATTAACATAACTGGATTGAGGTTAATGTTAATAAGTGTTTAAATCAGAGTTTGATTGGAGAAGGAGGAAGAGGAAGAAGAGGAGGAGGAAGAGCAGAAGAGGAGAAGAGAAGGGGTAGGAGGAAGAGGAGAAGGAGGAAGAGGAGAAGAGAAGGGGTAGGAGGAAGAGGAGAGAGAGAAGGGGTAGGAGGAAGAGGAGGAGAAGAGAAGGAGAAGGAGGAAGAGGAGAAGAGAAGGGGTAGGAGGAAGAGGAGGAGGAGAGAAGGAGAAGGAGGAAGAGGAGAAGAGGAGAAGAGAAGGGGTAGGAGGAAGAGGAGGAGAGGAAGAGGAAGAGGAAGAGAAGCAGAAGGAGGAAGAGGAGGTGCTTCATATTGTCTAGGTTTTTTAATGATATACTAGGAATTATTTTTATTTCTATTATTATTATTATTATTATTATTATTATTAGTATTAGTAGTACAGTAGAAGAC
>JACEEZ010003619.1:10000-15000 GCA_016584305.1 Chionoecetes opilio | reverse complement strand
CATTACAAAACACACATAACATGACCTATCTATCAAGCACTAAACCTACCCCCACAAACTAGTAGTAGTTAGCCATAGATTACAGCTTTCAACTTTCCTCACAAATTCCATGCAGTTTTTCTATATTGCATGGTATCACTTCTTTTCCGGCCAGCTTCGGCTGGAGGGATGGGTGGGTGAGGAGGAGCCTTCTACTTCCTATCCTTTCTCTCTTATTATCTAGTTAGTGTAGTGTAGTTAAAGCAAACAGTCTTGTAAGGACCTATCGGTCTGTTGCTGTTTGTGTTTCCTTTGTATTCCTTTGTATTCCTCCTCCATCCTCCTCCTCCTCCTCCTCCTCCTCCTCCTCCTTAAAGATAATAAATAGATAAATGAAAGATTAAATAAAGATAATAAAGATAATAAAGATAATAATGATAATAAAGATAGTAAAGATAAATAAAGATAATAAAGATAATAAAGATAATAAAGATAAATAAAGATAAAAAAACATAAATAAAGATAATAAAGATAATAAAGATAATAAAGATAAATAAAGATAAACATAAATAAAGATAATAAAGATAATAATGATAATAAAGATAATAAAGATAAATAAAGATAATAAAGATAATAAAGATAAATAAAGATAAAAAACATAAATAAAGATAATAAAGATAATAAAGATAAATAAAGATAATAAAGATAATAAAGATAAATAAAGATAAACATAAATAAAGATAATAAAGATAATAATGATAATAAAGATAATAAAGATAAATAAAGATAATAAAGATAAATAAAGATAAACATAAATAAAGATAATAAAGATAATAATGATAATAAAGATAATAAAGATAAATAAAGATAATAAAGATAAATAAAGATAAAAAACATAAATAAAGATAATAAAGATAATAAAGATAAATAAAGATAATAAAGATAATAAAGATAATAAAGATAAATAAAGATAATACAGATAAATAAAGATAAAAGATAAATAAAGATAATAAAGATAATAAAGATAATAAAGATAATTAAATAAACAGGAATAATTGAAGGAGAAAGTTATAATGATCGAAATTTCCAACACACACACACACACACACACACACACACACAGACACACACACACACACACACACACACACACACACACACACACACACACACACACACACAGACACACACACACACACACACACACACACACACACACACACACACACACACAGACACACACACACACACACACACACACACACACAGACACACACACACACACACACACACACACACACACACACACACACACACACACACACACACACACACACACACACACACACACACACACACACACACACACACACACACACACACACACACACACACACACACACACTGGAATTGCAACACACATGAGAAAATCGTTCTTGCACATCTGTCTGTCTCTCTCTCTCTCTCTCTCTCTCTCTCTCTCTCTCTCTCTCTCTCTCTCTCTCTCTCTCTCTCTCTCTCTCTCTCTCTCTCTCTCTCTCTGGCATTTGTTCACCAGGTAAATCTTGTCCCCTTTGTGTGTGTGTGTGTGTGTGTGTGTGTGTGGTGTATGTGTGTGTGTGTGTGTGTGTGTGTGTGTGTGTGTGTGGTGTGTGTGTGGTGCGTGTGTGTTGTGTGTGTGTGTGTGTTTGTGTGGCGTGTGTGTGTGTGTTGGTTGTGTGTGTGTGTGTGTGTGTGTGTGGTGTGGCGTGTGTGTGTGTGTGTGTTATTGTTCTCGACTTAGTATATATATTTTACACCTTTGCTAATGTTCTTTGGGTTGAATTTCACTGCCTTGTGTGTGTGTGTGTGTGTGTGTGTGTGTGTGTGTGTGTGTGTGTGTGTGTGTGTGTGTGTGTGTGTGTGTGTGTGTGTATTTTGCTGTTATTCGGTGATAAATATGAAAATTACAAAGAAAATATCGATAAATCAGCAAAAAAATAGTTCAAATTCCATTCAGTATAAAATTGTCATGTAAATTTTTTCCCATATATTATATTTCCATACCAATTTATTAATCATTTCCTTACGTATATATTTATTATTTATTATTTATTTACCCATATTTATTATCTATTCATAATTTCTAACATTTATATTTATTTATTTATCTATGTATAAAATTTTTCCGGCCTCTCATTGGTGGGTTTACTAGCTAAGCCCCGCCCACAGAGCTCCTAAGTCTCCTCCTATTGGCTGGCGTGGTGGATAAGCTCCTCCCATCGTTACCTTATCTCCTCGCTGATTGGTTGCTGGCAGGGATTACATTGTCTATCCAGCAATTATTTTATTAGTATTTTAGTTTTATGTCAAAATGTTGTTGTATTTGTAATGCCTAAGCTGTTGGCGTTTTTTATTGCGAGGTATTTGGTTATTAAGGATTTGTGGATTTTTGTGCTAATGGAATGGATAGAGGAATGAGGGAGAGGTGGATTTTTGGAATGTTAGTGGAGGGGGGGGGGATTTTGAAAAGGGTGGGTTTTTGGAAAGGAGTGATTTTGGATAGGGGGTCAATTTTGGGAAGGGGAGTTGGACGAGATTTTAAGATTTTGGAGAATTTTTGGGAAGGGTAGGATTTTTGGATAGAGGGGTAGGATTTTTGGGTACAGGGGCTGGATTTTTGGGTAGGGGGGCAGGATTTTTGAGTAGAGGGGCAGGATTTTTGAGTAGAGGGGCAGGATTTTTGAGTAGAGGGGCAGGATTTTTGAGTAGAGGGGCAGGATTTTTGAGTAGAGGGGCAGGATTTTTGAGTTGAGGGGCAGGATTTTTGAGTTGAGGGGCAGGATTTTTAAGTAGAGGGGCAGGATTTTTGAGTTGAGGGGCAGGATTTTTGAGTTGAGGGGCAGGATTTTTGAGTTGAGGGGCAGGATTTTTAAGTAGAGGGGCAGGATTTTTGAGTTGAGGGGCAGGATTTTTGAGTTGAGGGGCAGGATTTTTGAGTTGAGGGGCAGGATTTTTGAGTTGAGGGGCAGGATTTTTGAGTTGAGGGGCAGGATTTTTAAGTAGGGGGGCAGGATTTTTGAGTAGAGGGGAGGATTTTGAGTGAGGGGCAGGATTTTTAAGTAGGGGGGCAGGATTTTTGAGTTGAGGGGCAGGATTTTTAAGTAGGGGGGCAGGATTTTTGAGTAGAGGGGCAGGATTTTTGAGTTGAGGGGCAGGATTTTTGAGTAGGGGGGCAGGATTTTTGAGTTGAGGGGCAGGATTTTTGAGTAGGGGGGCAGGATTTTTGGATAGGGGGGATATTTGAGAAGGGTGTTATTATTATTATTTTTTTGAAAGGGGGATAGATTTATAGGGCTATGATTTTGGGAATGGGTGAGGAATGTTCTGAGGGGGCTAGATTATTTTTGAGTCATGGGGTAAAGGAAAAGGAAGCTTGATGTTAAGGGTCATTTGGGTAAGGTGTACGTTTTTCTGGAAGCTGGATATTGGGTTCTTAGCATTATTTCTGCCTCCCTTCTTTTAATTTTTTTACACGCTTCATCTGGTTGTTGTTCTTGTGCTTGTAATGAACGCCGCGTCATTCACCCGTTCATTCCGTGCACTGGGATTAAAAACGAAAACAAAAACAGTCTCTACGTAGCGCATGTAAAGCTTTTGTTTTAATGTTCTTGCTCCGTCATGCAGTGTGAAATAATAATAACAATCTCACCTAAATTCTCCACGATTAAAAAAAATCCTGCCCTCTTCCAAAAGTATTCCCCCTTCCCTAAAATCCTGCCCCCCTTACGTAAAATTTCTCTTGCAAAAAATCCACCAAAAAATCCATTCCTATATCCATCATAAAAAATATCCACCCATTCCTATATCCATCATCACAAAAATCCACATTCCTATATCCACCATCACAAAAATCCACACATTCCTATATCCATCACCACAAAAATCCACACATTCCTATATCCATCATCACAAAAATCCACATTCCTATATCCACCATCACAAAAATCCACACATTCCTATATCCATCACCACAAAAATCCACACATTCCTATATCCATCACCACAAAAATCCACCATTCCTATATCCATCACCACAAAAATTCACACATTCCTATATCCATCATCACAAAAATCCACACATTCCTATATCCATCACCACAAAAATCCGCACATTCCTATATCCATCATCACAAAAATCCACACATTCCTATATCCATCACCACAAAAATCCACCATTCCTATATCCATCACCACAAAAATCCACCATTCCTATATCCATCACCACAAAAATCCACACATTCCTATATCCATCATCAAAAATATCCACACATTCCTATATCCATCACCACAAAAACCACCATTCCTATATCCATCACCACAAAAATCCACACATTCCTATATCCATCATCACAAAAACCCACACATTCCTATATCCATCACCACAAAAATCCACCCATTCCTATATCCATCACCACAAAAATCCACACATTCCTATATCCATCATCAAAAATATCCACACATTCCTATATCCATCACCACAAAAACCCACCATTCCTATATCCATCACCACAAAAATCCACACATTCCTATATCCATCATCACAAAAACCCACACATTCCTATATCCATCATCACAAAAATCCACACATTCCTATATCCATCATCACAAAAATCCACACATTCCTATATCCATCACCACAAAAATCCACACATTCCTATATCCATCATCACAAAAATCCACACATTCCTATATCCATCACAAAAATCCAAAAATCCAAAATCATTAATCCATCTAAAAAAAAAAAAAAAAAAATCCGCTTCTTCATAATGGACCTTTATCTCATCTTAACTTATTATATTTTGCTTTCAAGATAATAATGGTTCTTCATCAACAATTTCCTTTTAGCTTTATAACGAAAATAATGCGTACAAGATTATCATACAACGAAAAGTACGGTAATCACAACGTTAATACTGAACCACGATTGTCTTGTCTCTTAACCCCTTGAGGCCCAGAACGTAATTTCCATTGTAATTTGG
>JACEEZ010003618.1:0-72933 GCA_016584305.1 Chionoecetes opilio | reverse complement strand
TTTATACCCACAAAATGTGTTTTTTTTCAATGATTTTAGCTAGTTATCGGTGGATATATAGCTGTTTTCCTACAAATTGAAGTATACAATCCTTTTTTTAGAATACTTTGGACCTATAAGTAGCTTACATTACATTAAGCTAATAAATAGAAGAGTAAGAGGGTTTTTATTGTGATATAACGGTATATTGCAAGCGTTTTTCATAGTTTCTTGTAAACTGTAGCGTTATTGTATATATACAAGTAGTTTTACTAATCACTTTGCTATAAACCCATAAAATGTAGTGTTTTCAATGATATTAGCTATTTATCGTGATATATAGCTGTTTTCCTAGAAATTGAAGTATAAAATCCTCTTTTCAGAATAATTTGCACCTATAAGTAGCTTACATTACATAAGCTATTAAATTGAAGAGTAAGAGGTTATTTATTGTGATATAACGGTATATTGCAAGAGTTTTTCATAGTTTCTTCTAAACTGTAGCGTCATTGTATATATACATTTAGTTTTACTTATTATATTGCCATAAACCCATAAAATGTAGTGTTTTCAATGATTTTAGCTAGTTATCAGTGATATATAGCTGTTTTCCTACAAATTGAAGAATAAAATCCTCTTTTTAGAATAATTTGCACCTATAAGTAGCCTACATTACATTAAGCTATTAAATAGAAGAGTAAGAGGTTATTTATTGTGATATAACGGTATATTGCAAGCGTTTTTCATAGTTTCTTGTAAACTGTAGCGTTATTGTATATATATAAGTAGTTTTACTTATCATATTGCTATAAACCCATAAAATGTGAGTGTTTCAATGATATTAGCTATTTATCGGTGATATATAGCTGTTTTCCTAAAAATTGAAGTATAAAATCCTCTTTTCAGAATAATTTGCACCTATAAGTAGCTTACATTACATTAAGCTAATAAATAGAAGAGTAAGAGGTTATTTATTGTTATATAACGGTATATTGCAAGCGTTTTTCATAGTTTCTTGTAAACTGTAGCGTTATTGTATATATACAAGTAGTTTTACTTATCATATTGCTATAAACCCTTAAAATGTAGTGTTTTCAATGATATTAGCTATTTATCGGTGATATAAAGCTGTTTTCCTACAAATTGAAGTATAAAAGGCTCTTTTTAGAATAATTTGCACCTATAAGTAGCTTACATTACATTAAGCTATTAAATAGAAGAGTAAGAGGTTATTTATTGTGATATAACGATATATTGCAAGCGTTTTTCATAGTTTCTTCTAAACTGTAGCGTTATTGTATATATACAGGTAGTTTTAGTTATTATATTGCTATAAACCCATAAAATGTAGGGTTTTCAATGATTTTAGCTAGTTATCAGTGCTATATAGCTGTTTTCCTACAAATTGAAGTAGAAAATCCTCTTTTTAGAATAATTTGCACCTATAAGTAGCTTACATTACATTAAGCTAATAAATAGAAGAGTAAGAGGTTATTTATTGTGATATAACGGTATATTGCAAGCGTTTTTCATAGTTTCTTCTAAACTGTAGCGTTATTGTATATATACAAGTAGTTTTACTTATTATATTGCTATAAACCCATGAAATGTAGTGTTTTCAATTATTTTAGCTAGTTATCAGTGATATATAGCTGTTTTCCTACAAATTGAAGTATAAAATCCTCTTTTTAGAATAATTTGCACCTATAAGTAGCTTACATTACATTAAGCTATTAAATAGAAGAGTAAGAGGGTTTTTTATTTTGATATAATGGTATATTTTCTTGCAAAACGTTTTTTCTAGTTTTTTGTAAACTGTAGCGGTTTTTTTTGTATATATACAAGTAGTTTTTACTAAACATATTGCTATAAACCCATAAAAAGTAGTGTTTTTAAGATTTTTAGCTAATTTTTCAGTGAAGATTTGGGTTTTTTTTTACAAATTGAAGTATTTTCCTTTTTATTTTGTAGCTATTAAAAGCTTTTTTTATTTGCCCAAAACTATATTTTTCAAAATTAATAGTAAAAATAGGGATTTTTCATGAAATTTAGATATAAATTTTTAAACTTAAAACCCAAAGTTTTTTTTAAGAATTTTAATGTATTTTGGAAAAGCTAAATAATGTCCGAATTTTCCCTTATTTAGCAATTTTTTCAAAAACTATATTTTACAATGTTTTGAGCTAAAAATAGTTTTTTTCATGAAATATAGGTTATCAAATTTTAAAACTTAAAAAAAAAGTTTTTCAAGGGGTTTTATGTAAATTTTTGGGGAAAGGGCCCAAAAAAAGGGCGAAATTTGAAAAAAATTATTCAGCACTTTTACACAACTATATTTTACAAAATTTAAGAGCCCTTTAAAAAAAGTATTTTTTAGTAATTTTTGTATCAATTTTATTCATAAAAAAAAAAGTTTTTTTTAAATGCTTTAATGTATTTTTTTAAGGGGTAAAAAAAAGTCGAAAATTGAAAATTATTTAGCCCTTTTTTTATAGGGAAATTCAAAAATTTTGGGGAAATTAAAATTGTTTTTCGTTAAAATTTCTATTTTAAAAATACTGAAGCTTATAAAAAAGGAGTTTGAGACTATATTGTGATAAAAATTGAAAAATTATACGTTTTTTTTCATAGTTTCTTTCTAAACTGTAGCGTTATTTTTATTATACAAGTAGTTTTAGTTATTTAAAATTTCCCAAAAAAACCCTAAAGTAGTGTTTTCAATGATTTTTTGCTAGTTATCCCGTGCAAAATAGCTGTTTTTTCCCACCCAAAATTTAATTATAAAAATCCTCTTTTTTGAATAATTTCCCTTAAGTAGCTTTCATTACATTAAGCTATTTAAAAAGAAAAAGTAAGAGGTTTTTTTAAATTTTGAATAACGGTATATTGGGAAGGTTTTTTATGTTTCTTCTAAAAAATGTAGCGTTTTTTTTTATATATACAAGTAGTTTTACCCTTTTTTAAAATTTCTATTTAAACCCCTTTAAAATTTTAGTGTTTTCCCAAAGATTTTAAACTAGTTTTCATGACTATAGCGGGGTTTTTCCCCAAATTGGGAAATATTTAAAAAACCTCTTTTTTTTTGAATAATTTTCACCTATAAGTAGCACATTAAAATTTAAACTATTAAATAGAAGAGTAAAATTGGGGATTTATTGTGATATAAAGGTTAAATTTCCCTTTCCCAAAATTTTGTTATAGTTTCTTGTAAACTGTAGCGGGTTTTGGGTTTTAACAATAGTTTTACTTTCATATTGCTATAAACCCATAAAATGTTTGTGTTTTCCCCCCCCAAAGATTTTAGCTATTTAAACGGGTTTATAAAAGCTGTTTTTCCCACAAAATTTAAGTATAAAAGGCTCTTTTTAAAAATAATTTTCACCTATAAGAGCTTTCTTACATTAAACTATTAAATAAAGAGTAAGAGGTTTTTTTATTGTGATATAACGGTATATTGGGAAGCCCTTTTTCATATTTTTTTCTAAAAATGTAGCCTTATTGTATATATACAGTAGTTTTACTTTTATATTGCTTTTAAACCCCTTTAAAAAGTGTGTTTTCAAAATTTTTTGCTATTTTCAGGATATTAGCTGTTTTCTACAAATTGGGAATTTTGAAAAACCTTTTTTTTAGAAAAATTTTTCACCCATAAGTATTAAAATTACATTAAAGTATTAAAAAAAGAGTAAGAGGTATTTTATTGTGATTTTTAAAGGTATATTTTCAACATTTTTTATATTTTTTGTAAAAATGTAGCGGTTTTTTAAAATATACAAGTAGTTTTTAAATTTTCATATTTCTTTTAAACCATAAAATGTAGTGGGTTTTTCCAAAAGATATTAGCTATTTTTCGGGGATATATAGCTATTTTTCCCACAAATTGCAATATAAAACCTCTTTTTAGAAAAATTTGCCCTTTTTGTATTTTTCATTAAAATTAACTATTAAATAAAAAGAGTTTAAAAAGGTTATTTATTCTATATAACGGGATATTGCAAACGTTTTTCCCTAGGTTTTTTTTCTAAAATGTACGTTATTTTATATATACAAGTAGTTTTTTTGTTATTATATTGGGTATAAAACCCCAAAAAATTTTTGTGTTTTTTAATGATTTTAGCTATTTTTCGGGGATTAACCCCTGTTTTTTCCCACAAATTTTAAGTATAAATCCCCTTTTTAGAATTTAATTTTTTTTTTTTACCTTAAGTGTAAAAATTTCATTTTGCTATTAAATAGAAGAAAATAAAAAGGGTTTTTATTTTGATATAACGGAAAATTTTCAAGGTTTTTCATAGTTTCTTCTAAAAAAATGTACGTTATTGTATATATACAGGGAGTTTTACTTATTATATTGCTATAAACCCATAAAATGTATGTTTTTTTCAATGATTTTAGCTAGTTATCAGTGATATATAGCTGTTTTCCTACAAATTGAAGTATACAATCCTTTTTTTAGAATAATTTGGACCTATAAGTAGCTTACATTACATTAAGCTAATAACAGAAGAGTAAGAGGGTATTTATTGTGATATAACGGTATATTGCAAGCGTTTTTCATAGTTTCTTGTAAACTGTAGCGTTATTGTATATTACAAGTAGTTTTTACTTATCATATTGCTATAAACCCATAAAATGTAGTGTTTTCAATGATTTTAGCTAGTTATCAGTGAAGAGTGGTTTTTTTACTACAAATTGAAGTATATTTCTTTATATCTGTAGCTAAATAGCTTTTTATATTTGCTACAACTATATTTTACAAAATTAATAGCAAAAATATGTATTTTTTCATGAAATTTAGATATCAATTTTAATCTTAAAAACAAAAATTTTTTTCCAAAAATTTTAATGTATTTTTGAAATGTTAAATAATGTCGAAAATTTTTCATTATGCAGCACTTTTACACAAATATATTTTACAATGTTATGAGCTATAAATATGTATTTTTTTTATGAAATTTAGGTATCAAATTTTTAAACTTAAAAACAACGTTTTCCAAGTATATTAATGTATTTTTGAAAGCCTAAAAATGTCGAAATTTGACATTTCAGCACTTTTAAAAAAAATATTTTTACAATATTATGAGCTTAAAATATGTATTTTTCATGAAAATAAAGTATCAATTTTAAACTTAGAAACAAAGTTTTTTCAAGTGTTTTAATGTATTTTGAAGGGCTAAAAAAAGTCGAAAGTTGACATTATTCAGCCCTTTTTTGATAGAGAAATTCAAAATGTGTATTATAGTTTTTTCGTTAGTTATTGCTATTTTATACTACTGTAAAACTTATAATAGGATTTGAGACTCTTATTGCAATACAATTGTATATTACAGTGTTTTTGATAGTTTCTTTGTTAATTGTAGGGTTATATCATTAATAGAAGGATTTTACCTTTTGATAATGCTTTATAACCCTCAAAATGTGTTCTTTTCAATGATTTTAGCTAGTTATCGGTGATATATAGCAGTTTCCTACAAATGATGTATACAATCCTTTTTTAGAATAATTTGCACCTATATGTAGCCCTTTCATTACATTAACTAATAAATAGAAGAGTGTTAGGCTATTTATTGTGATATAACGGGATATTGCAAGCGTTTTTTTATAGTTTTCTTGTAACACTGTAGCGTTATTGTATATATACAAGTAGTTTTACTTATCATATTGCTATAAACCCATAAATGTTAGTGTTTTCAATGATATTAGCTATTTTTCGGTGATATATAGCTGTTTTCCTACAAATTGAAGTATAAAAACCTCTTGTTAGGAAAAATTTGCACCTATAAGTAGCTTACATTACTTAAGTATTAAATAAAGAGTAACAGTTATTTATTGTGATATTACGGTATATTGCAAGCGTTTTCATAGTTTTCTTGTAAAACTGTAGCGTTATTGTATATATACAAGTAGTTTTACTTATTATATTGCTATAAACCCATAAAATGTAGTGTTTTCAATGATTTTAGCTATTATCAGTGATATATAGCTGTATTCCTACAAACTGAAGTATAAAATCCCTTTTTAAATAATTTGCACCTATAAGTAGCTTACATTACATTAAGCTATTAAATAAAAGAGTAAGAGGTTTTTTTATTGTGATATAACGGTATATTGCAAGCGTTTTTCATAGTTTTCTTGTAAACTTTAGCGTTATTGTATATATAAAAGTTAGTTTTACTTATCATATTGCTATAAAACCCATAAAATGTAGTGTTTTCAATGATTTTAGCTATTTATCGGTGATATACAGCTGTTTTCCTACAAATTGAAGTATAAATCCTCTTTTTAGAATAATTTGCACCTATAAGTAGCTTACATTACATTAAGCTATTAAATAGAAGAGTAAGAGGTTATTTATTGTGATATAACGGTATATTGCAAGCGTTTTTCATAGTTTCTTCTAAACTGTAGCGTTATTGTATATAAAACAAATAGTTTTACTTATTTTATTGCTATAAACCCATAAAATGTATGTTTTCAATGAGTTTAGCTAGTATCAGTTATATATAGCTGTTTCCTACAAAAATTTAAGTATAAAAAACCTTTTTAGAATAATTTGCACCTATAAGTAGCTTACATTACCATAAGCTATTAAATAGAAGAGTAGGGGGTTATTTATTGTGATATAACGGTAAAATTGCTTGCAAGCGTTTTTCATAGTTTCTCGTAAACTGTAGCGTTTTTTGTATATATCAAGTAGTTTTACTATCATATTCCTTAAAACCCTAAAATGTAGTGTTTTCAATGATTTTAGCTATTATCAGTGAAGAGTGGTTTTTTTCTACAAATTTGAAGTATATTTCTTTATATCTGTAGCTTATAGCTTTTTATATTTGCCCACACTATATTTTTTCAAAATTAATAGCTAAAAATATGTATTTTTTATGAAATTTAGATATCAATTTTAATCTTAAAAACAATGTTTTTTTTAAGAATTTTAATGTATTTTTGAATGCTAAAAAAATGTCGAAATTTTACATTATTCAGCACTTTTACACAAAATATATTTTTTCAATGTTTATGAGCTAAAAATATGTATTTTTCATGAAATTTTTGGTATCAATTTTAATCTTAAAAACAACGTTTTTTCAAAGTGTTTTAATGTATTTTTGAAAGCCTAAAAATTCGAAATTTGACATTATTCACCACTTTTACACAACTATATTTTACAATATTATGAGCTTAAAATATGTATTTTTTCATGTAATTTATGTATCAATTTTTATTCTTAAAAACAACGTTTTTTCCCAAATGTTTTAATGTATTTTTTAAAGGGCTAAAAATGTCGAAATTGACATTATTCAGCCCTTTTTTTGATAGAGAAATTCAAAATGTGGAATTATAGTTTTTTTCGTTAAAAATTGCTATTTTAAACTACTGAAAGCTTTTTAATAGGGGGTTTGGACTCTATATTGTGATACAATTTGTATATTATACGTGTTTTTCATAGTGTCTTTTTATTGTAGTGTTTTTATCATTTAAAAGAAGGAAATTTACCTTATGATAATTTCTTTATACCCACAAAATGTGTTCTTTTCATGATTTTAGCTAGTTATCGGGTGATATATAGCTTTTTTCCTACAAATTGAAGTTACAATCCTTTTTTTGAATAATTTGGACCTATAAGTAGCTTACATTACATTTAAGCTAAAAAATAGAAAAGTAAGAGGGTTTTATTGTGATATAACGGTATATGCAAGCGTTTTTTCATAGTTTCTTCTAAACTGAAGCGTTATTGTATATTAAAATACAAGTTTGTTTTACCTTATTATATTTCTATAAACCCATAAAATGTATGTTTTTCAATGGGTTTTTAAACTAGTTATCAGTGATATATAGCTGTTTTCCTACAATTGGGAAATATAAAAACCTCTTTTTAGAATAAGTTGCACTATAACTAGCTTACTTACCCTTAAACTAATAAATTGAAAAGTAAGAGGTATTTATTGTGCTATAACGGTATATTACAAGCGTTTTTTCATAGTTTCTTGTAAAACTGTAGCGTTATTGTATATATACAAGTAGTTTTACTTATCATATTGCTATAAACCCTTAAAATGTCATGTTTTCAATGATATTAGCTATTTATCGTGATATAAAGCTGTTTTCCTACAAATTGAAGTATAAAGGCTCTTTTTAGAATAATTTGCACCTAAAAGTAGCTTACATTACATTAAGCTATTAAATAGAAGAGTAAGAGGTTATTTTTTGTGATATATTTTTGCAAGCGTTTTCATAGTTTCTTCTAAACTGTAGCGTTTTTGTATTATACAAGTAGTTTTTTCTTTTTTATATTGCTATAAACCCATAAAATGTAGTGTTTTTCAATTATTTTAGCTAGTTATCAGTGATATATAGCTGTTTTTTCCCCACAAATTGAAGTATAAAATCCTCTTTTTAGAAAATTTGCACCTATAAGTAGCTTACATTACATTAAGCTATTAAATAGAAGAAGTAAGAGGTTTTGTATTGTGATATTTAACGGTATATTGCAAGCATTTTCATAGTTTCTTGTTTAAAATGTAGCGTTATTGTATATATACAAGTATTTTACTTATCATATTGCTATAAAACCCATAAAATGTAGTGTTTTCAATGATATTAGCTATCTATCGGTGATATATAGCTGTTTTTTTCCCACAAATTGAAGTATAAATCCTCTTTTTAGAATAATTTGCACCTATAAGTAGCTTTCATTACATTAAGCTATTAAATAGAAGAGTAAGAGGTTATTTATTGTGATATAAGGGTATATTGCAAAACGTTTTTTTATAGTTTTCTTCAAACTGTAGCGTTATTGTATATATACAAGTAGTTTTACTTATTATATTGCTATAAACCCATAAAATGTAGTTTTTCAATGATTTTAGCTATTTATCGGTGATATACAGCTGGGTTTTTCCCACAAATTGAAGTATAAAATCCTCTTTTAGAATAATTTGCACCTATAAGTAGCTTTCATTACCTTAAGCTATTAAATAGAAGAGTAAGAGGTTAATTTATTGTGATATAACGGTATATTGCAAGCATTTCTCATAGTTTCTTCTAAACTGTAGCGTTATTGTATATATACAGGTAGTTTTACCTTATTATATGCTATAAACCCATAAAATGTAGTGTTTTCAATGATTTTTGCTAGTTATCAGTGATATATAGCTGTTTTCCTACAAATTGAAGTATACAAATCCTTTTTTTAGAATAATTTTGGACCTATAAGTAGCTTTTCATTAACATTAAGCTAATAAACGAAGAGTAAGAGGGTATTTATTGTGATATAACGGTATATTGCAAGCGTTTTTCATAGTTTCTTGTAAACCGTAGCGTTTTTGTATATATACAAGTAGTTTTACTTATCATATTGCTATAAACCCCTAAAATGTAGTGTTTTCAATGAAATTTGCTATTTATCGGTGATATATAGCTATTTTCCTACAAATTGAAGAATAAAAACCTCTTTTTAGAACAATTTGCCATATTAGTAGCTTACATTACATTAAGCTATTAAATACAAAAGTAAGAGGTTATTTATTGTAATATAAACGGGATATTGCAGCGTTTTTCATAGTTTCTTCTAAACTTTAGCGTTATGTATATATTTCAAGTAGTTTTAGTTTTTATATTGCTATAAACCCTAAAATGTAGTGTTTTCAATGATTTTAGCTAGTTATCAGTTGGGTATATAGCTGTTTTCCCACAAAATTGAAGTATAAAATCCACTTTTTAGAATAATTTTTCACCTTATAAGTAGCTTACATTACATTAAGCTATTAAATAGAAGAGTTTAAAAGGTTATTTATTGTGATATAAACGGTATATTGCAAGCGTTTTTCATAGTTTCTTGTAAACTGTAGCGTTATTGTATTATATACAAGTAGTTTTACTTATCATATTGCTATAAACCCATAAAATGTAGTGTTTTTCAATATTTTAGCTATTTATCGGTGAAAATCCTCTATTTTCCTACAATTGAAGTATTAAATCCTCTTTTAGAATAATTTGGCACCTATAAGTAGCTTACATTACATTAAACTATTAAAAAAGAGTAAGAGGTTATTTATTGTGATATAACGGTATATTGCAAGCGGTTTTCATAGTTTCTTCTAAACTGTACGTTATTGTATATTACAAGTAGTTTTACTTATTATATGCTATAAAACCCATAAAATGTAGTGTTTTCAATGATTTTTAGCTAGTTTATCAGTGATATATAGCGTTTTTCCTAAATTGAAGTATAAAATCCTCTTTTTAGAATAATTTGCACCTATAAGTAGCTTACATTACTTAAGCTATTAAATAGAAGAGTAAGTGGTTATTTATTGTGATATACGGTATATTGCTTGCAAAACGTTTTTCATAGTTTCTTGTAAACTTGTAGCGTTATTGTTTTATACAAGTAGTTTTACTTATCCCTATTGCTATAAAACCCATAAAATGTAGGGGTTTGTCAATGATTTTAGCTAGTTATCAGTGAAGAGTGGTGTTTTTTTCTACAAATTGAAGTATATTTCTTTATATCTGTAGCTATATAGCTTTTATATTTGCTACAACTATATTTTACAAAATTAATAGCTAAAATATGTATTTTTCATGAAATTAGATATCAATTTTAATCTTAAAACAATGTTTTTTCAAGAATTTTAATGTATTTTTGAATGCTAAATAATGTCGATATTTTACATTATTCAGCACTTTTTACACAACTATATTTTACAATGTTATGGCCCTTTAAAAAATGTATTTTTCATGTAATTTATGCATCAATTTTATTCTTAAAAACAACGTTTTTTCAAGTGTTTTAAAAGAATTTGTGGAAAGCCTAAAAAATTTTCGAAATTTGACATTATTCAGCACTTTTTACACAACTATATTTTACAATATTATTTAGCTTAAAATGTGTATTTTTCATAAAAATAATGTATCAATTTTAATCTTAGAAACAAAGGGTTTTTTTAAGTGTTTTTAATGTATTTTTTGAAGGGCTAAAAAATGTCAAAAATTTACATTATTCAGCCCTTTTTGATAGAGAATTCAAAATGTGGAATTATATTTGTTTTCGTTAGAAATTGCCCATTTTAAATACTGTAAGCTTTAATAGGGGTTTGAGACTTTATATTGTGATACATTTGTATATTATACGTGTTTATTCATAGTTTCTTCTTAATTGTAGTGTTATATCATTAATAGAAGGAATTTACCTATGGATAATGCTTTATTTACCCCCAAAATGTGTTCTTTTTTAATGATTTTAGCTAGTTATCGGTTGATATATAGCAGTTTTCCTACAAATTGATGTATTACAATCCCTTTTTTTTAGAATAATTTGCACCTATAAGTAGCTTACATTACATTAAGCTAATAAATAGAAAGTATTAATTTTTATTGTGATATAACGGTATATTGCAAAGCGTTTTTCATAGTTTCTTCTAAACTGTAGCGTTTATTGTATATATACAAGTAGTTTTACTTATTATATTGCCATAAACCCATAAAATGTAGTGTTTTCAATGATTTTAGCTAGTTATCAGTGAATATAGCTGTTTTCCTACAAATTGAAGAATAAATCCCTTTTTTAGAATAATTTTGCACCTATAAGTAGCTTACCATTACATTAAGCTATTAAATAGAAGAGTAAGAGGTTATTTATTGTGTATAACGGTATATTGCAACGTTTTTCATAGTTTTCTCGTAAACTGTAGCGTTATTGTATGTATACAAGTAGTTTTACTTATCATATTGCTATAAACCCATAAAATGTATGTTTTTCAATGATATTAGCTATTTATCGGTGATATATAGCTTATTTTCCTACAAATTTAAGTATAAAATCCTCTTTTTAGAACAATTTGCCCCCTATTAGTAGCTTACATTACATTAAGCTATTAAATAGAAGAGTAAAGGGTTATTTATTGTGATATAACGGTATATTTGCAACGTTTTTCATAGTTTTTTTCTAAAACCCGTAGGGTTATTTTATATATACAAGTAGTTTTACTTATTATATTGCTATAAACCCATAAAACGTAGTGTTTTCAATGATTTTAGCTAGTTATCAGTGATATATAGCTGTATCCTACAAAATTTAAGTATAAAATCCTCTTTTTTAGAATAATTTGCACCTATAAGTAATCTTACATTACATTAAGCTATTAAATAGAAGAGTAAGAGGTTACTTATTGTGATATAACGGTATATTGCAAGCGTTTTTCATAGTTTCTTCTAACTGTAGCGTTATTGTATATATACAAGTAGTTTTACTTATCTATTGCTATAAACCCATAAAATGTAGGGTTTTCAAGGATTTTAGCTATTTATGGTGATATACAGCTGTTTTCCTACAAATTGAAGTATAAATCCTTTTTTTGAATAATTTGGACCTATAAGTAGCTTACATTACATTAAGCTAATAAAGAGAAGAGTAAGAGGGTATTTTATTGTGATATAACGGTATATTGCAAGCGTTTTCATAGTTTCTTGGGAAACTGTAGCGTTTTTTGGGTTTTAACAAGTAGTTTTACTTATCATATTGCTATAAACCCATAAAATGTAGTGTTTTCAATGATATTAGCTATTTTCGGTTGAATAATATAGCTATTTTCCTACAAATTTAAGTATAAAATCCTCTTCTTAGAACAATTTGCACTTTTTAGTAGCTTACATTACAAAAGCTATTAAATAGAAGAGTAGGAGGTTATTTATTGTGATATACCGGTATATTGCAAACGTTTTTTCAAGTTTCTTCTAAACTGTACGTTATTGTATATATACAAATAGTTTTAGTTATTTTTATTGCTATAAACCCTAAAATGTAGTGTTTTCAAAAGATTTAGCTAGTTATCAGTGCTATATAGCTGTTTTTCTTACAAATTGAAGTAGAAATCCTCTTTTTAGAATAATTTGCACCTATAAGTGCTTACATTACATTAAGCTAATAAATAGAAGAGTAAGAGGTTATTTTTTGGATAAAACGGTATATTGCAAGCGTTTTTTTTATAGTTTCTTCTAAACTGTAGCGTTATTGTATATATACAAGTTTTTACTTATTATATTGCTATAAAACCCATGAAAGTAGTTTTCCAATTTTTTTTAGCTAGTTTTTCAGTGTATATAGCTGTTTTCCTACAAAATTTAAGTATAAAATCCTCTTTTTAGAATAATTTGCACCTATAAGTAGCTTACATTACATTTTAAACTATTAAATAGAAGAGTAAGAGGTTATTTATTGTGATATAACGGTATATTGCAAGCGTTATTCCCTAGTTTCTTCTAAAAATGTAGCGTTATTGTATATATACAAGTAGTTTTACTTATTATTGCTATAAACCCAAAAAATGTAGTGTTTTCAATTATTTAGCTAGTTATCAGTGATATATAGCTGTTTCCTAAAATTGAAGTATAAAATCCTCTTTTTTAGAATAATTTGCACCTATAAGTAGCTTTCATTACATTAAGCTATTAAATAGAAGAGTAAGAGGTTTTTTATTGTGATATAACGGTATATTGCAAGCATTTTTCATAGTTTCTTCTAAACTGTAGCGTTATTGTATATATACAAGTAGTTTTACTTATTATATTGCTATAAACCTATAAAATGTAGTGTTTTCAATGATTTTAGCTATTTATCGGTGATATACAGCTGTTTTCCTACAAATTGAAGTATAAAATCCTCTTTTTAGAATAATTTGCACCTATAAAGTAGCTTACATTACATTAAGCTATTAAATAGAAGAGTAAGAGGTTATTTATTGTGATATAACGGTATATTGCAAGCGTTTTTCATAGTTTCTTCTAAACTGTAGCGTTATTGTATATATACAAGTAGTTTTACTTATTATATTGCTATAAACCCATAAAATGTAGTGTTTTCAATGATTTTAGCTAGTTATCAGTGATATATAGCTGTTTTCCTACAAATTGAAGTATAAAATCCGCTTTTTAGAATAATTTGCACCTATAAGTAGCTTACATTACATTAAGCTATTAAATAGAAGAATAAGAGGTTATTTATTGTGATATAACGGTATATTGCTTGCAAGCGTTTTTCATAGTTTCTTGTAAACTGTAGCGTTATTGTATATATACAAGTAGTTTTACTTATCATATTGCTATAAACCCATAAAATGTAGTGTTTTCAATGATTTTAGCTAGTTATCAGTGAAGAGTGGTTTTTTTCTGCAAATTGAAGTATATTTCTTTATATCTGTAGCTATATAGCTTTTTATATTTGCTACAACTATATTTTACAAAATTAATAGCTAAAAATATGTATTTTTCAAGAAATTTAGATATCAATTTTAATCTTAAAAACAATGTTTTTTCAAGAATTTTAATGTATTTTTGAAATGCTAAATAATGTCGAAATTTTATATTATTCAGCACTTTTACACAACTATATTTTACAATATTATGAGCTTAAAATATGCATTTTTCATGTAATTTATGTATCAATTTTATTCTTATAAACAACGTTTTTTCAAGTGTTTTAATGTATTTTTGAAGGGCTAAAAAATGTCGAAAATTGACATTATTCAGCCCTTTTTTTGATAGAGAAATTCAAAATGTGGAATTATAGTTGTTTTCGTTAGAAATTGCCATTTTAGACTACTGTAAGCTTATAATAGGAGTTTGAGACTCTATATTGTGTTACAATTGTATATTATACGTGTTTTTCATAGTTTCTTCTTAATTGTAGTGTTATATCATTAATAGAAGGAATTTACCTTATGATAATGCTTTATACCCACAAAATGTGTTCTTTTCAATGATTTTAGCTAGTTATCGGTGATATATAGCTGTTTTCCTACAAATTGAAGTATACAATCCTTTTTTTAGAATACTTTGGACCTATAAGTAGCTTACATTACATTAAGCTAATAAATAGAAGAGTAAGAGGGTTTTTATTGTGATATAACGGTATATTGCAAGCGTTTTTCATAGTTTCTTGTAAACTGTAGCGTTATTGTATATATACAAGTAGTTTTACTTATCACTTTGCTATAAACCCATAAAATGTAGTGTTTTCAATGATATTAGCTATTTATCGGTGATATATAGCTGTTTTCCTACAAATTGAAGTATAAAATCCTCTTTTCAGAATAATTTGCACCTATAAGTAGCTTACATTACATTAAGCTATTAAATTGAAGAGTAAGAGGTTATTTATTGTGATATAACGGTATATTGCAAGCGTTTTTCATAGTTTCTTCTAAACTGTAGCGTCATTGTATATATACATTTAGTTTTACTTATTATATTGCCATAAACCCATAAAATGTAGTGTTTTCAATGATTTTAGCTAGTTATCAGTGATATATAGCTGTTTTCCTACAAATTGAAGAATAAAATCCTCTTTTTAGAATAATTGGCCCTATAAGTAGCCTTACATTACATTAAGCTATTAAATAGAAGAGTAAGAGGTTATTTATTGTGATATAACGGTATATTGCAAGCGTTTTTCATAGTTTCTTGTAAACTGTAGCGTTATTGTATATATACAAGTAGTTTTACTTATCATATTGCTATAAACCCATAAAATGTAGTGTTTTCAATGATATTAGCTATTTATCGGTGATATATAGCTGTTTTCCTAAAAATTGAAGTATAAAATCCTCTTTTCAGAATAATTTGCACCTATAAGTAGCTTACATTACATTAAGCTAATAAATAGAAGAGTAAGAGGTTATTTATTGTTATATAACGGTATATTGCAAGCGTTTTTCATAGTTTCTTGTAAACTGTAGCGTTATTGTATATATACAAGTAGTTTTACTTATCATATTGCTATAAACCCTTAAAATGTAGTGTTTTCAATGATATTAGCTATTTATCGGTGATATAAAGCTGTTTTCCTACAAATTGAAGTATAAAAGGCTCTTTTTAGAATAATTTGCACCTATAAGTAGCTTACATTACATTAAGCTATTAAATAGAAGAGTAAGAGGTTATTTATTGTGATATAACGATATATTGCAAGCGTTTTTCATAGTTTCTTCTAAACTGTAGCGTTATTGTATATATACAAGTAGTTTTACTTATTATATTGCTATAAACCCATAAAATGTAATGTTTTCAATTATTTTAGCTAGTTATCAGTGATATATAGCTGTTTTCCTACAAATTGAAGTATAAAATCCTCTTTTTAGAATAATTTGCACCTATAAGTAGCTTACATTACATTAAGCTATTAAATAGAAGAGTAAGAGGTTTTTTTATTGTGATATAACGGTATATTGCAAGCATTTTTCATAGTTTCTTGTAAACTGTAGCGTTATTGTATATATACAAGTAGTTTTACTTATCATATTGCTATAAACCCATAAAATGTAGTGTTTTCAATGATATTAGCTATTTATCGGTGATATATAGGTGTTTTCCTACAAATTGAAGTATAAAATCCTCATTTTAGAATAATTTGCACCTATAAGTAGCTTACATTACATTAAGCTATTAAATAGAAGAGTAGGAGGTTATTTATTGTGATATAACGGTATATTGCAAGCGTTTTTCATAGTTTCTTCTAAACTGTAGCGTTATTGTATATATACAAGTAGTTTTACTTATTATATTGCTATAAACCCATAAAATGTAGTGTTTTCAATGATTTTAGCTAGTTATCAGTGATATATAGCTGTTTTCCTACAAACTGAATTAAAATCCTCTTTTAATATTTGCACCTATATGTATTACATTACATTAGCTATTAAATAGAAGAGTGAGGTTATTTATTGTGATATAACGGTATATTGCAACGTTTTTATAGTTTCTTAAACTGTAGGTTATTTATATATACATAGTTTTACTTATCATATTGCTATTAACCATAAAATGTAGTGTTTTCAATGATTTTAGCTAGTTATCAGTGAAGAGTGTTTTTCTAAATTGAAGTATATTTCTTTATATCTGTAGCTAAATAGCTTTTATATTTGCTGCAAACTATATTTTACAAATTAATAGCTAAAAATATGTATTTTTCATGAAATTTAGATATCAATTTTAATCTTAAAAACAATGTTTTTTCAAGTATTTTAATGTATTTTTGAAGGCTAAAAAATGTCGATATTTGACATTATTTGCTTTTTTACACAAGTATAGTTTACAATGTTATGAGCTAAAAATATGTATTTTTCATGAAATTAGGTATCAATTTTAATCTTAAAACAACGTTTTTCAAGTATTTTAATGTATTTTTGAAGGCCTAAAAAATGTCGAAATTTGACATTATTCAGCACTTTAAACACTATATTTTAATATATGAGCTTAAAAATGTATTTTTAATAAAATATGTATAATTTTAATCTTAGAAACAACGTTTTTTCAAGTGTTTTAATGTATTTTGAAGGCTAAAAAAGTCGAAGTTGACATTATTCAGCCCTTTTTTGATAGAGAAATTCAAAAGTGGTATTAAGTTTTTTCGTTAGTTATGCTATTTATACATGTAGCTTATAATAGAGTTTTGAATCTATATTGCGATACAATTGTATATTACACGTGTTTTTGATAGTTTCTTGTTAATTGTAGGGTTATATCATTAATAGAAGGATTTTACCTTATGATAATGCTTTATACCCTCAAAATGTGTTCTTTTCAATGATTTTAGCTAGTTATCGGTGATATATAGCAGTTTTCCTACAAATTGATGTATACAATCCTTTTTTTAGAATAATTTGCACCTATATGTAGCTTACATTACATTAAGCTAATAAATAGAAGAGTGTTAGGCTATTTATTGTGATATAACGGTATATTGCAAGCGTTTTTCATAGTTTCTTGTAAACTGTAGCGTTATTGTATATATACAAGTAGTTTTACTTATCATATTGCTATAAACCCATAAAATGTAGTGTTTTCAATGATATTAGCTATTTATCGGTGATATATAGCTGTTTTCCTACAAATTGAAGTATAAAATCCTCTTGTTAGAATAATTTGCACCTATAAGTAGCTTACATTACATTAAGCTATTAAATAAAAGAGTAACAGGTTATTTATTGTGATATTACGGTATATTGCAAGCGTTTTTCATAGTTTCTTGTAAACTGTAGCGTTATTGTATATATACAAGTAGTTTTACTTATTATATTGCTATAAACCCATAAAATGTAGTGTTTTCAATGATTTTAGCTAGTTATCAGTGATATATAGCTGTTTTCCTACAAACTGAAGTATAAAATCCTCTTTTTAGAATAATTTGCACCTATAAGTAGCTTACATTACATTAAGCTATTAAATAAAAGAGTAAGAGGTTATTTATTGTGATATAACGGTATATTGCAAGCGTTTTTCATAGTTTCTTGTAAACTGTAGCGTTATTGTATATATACAAGTAGTTTTACTTATCATATTGCTATAAACCCATAAAATGTAGTGTTTTCAATGATTTTAGCTATTTATCGGTGATATACAGCTGTTTTCCTACAAATTGAAGTATAAAATCCTCTTTTTAGAATAATTTGCACCTATAAGTAGCTTACATTACATTAAGCTATTAAATAGAAGAGTAAGAGGTTATTTATTGTGATATAACGGTATATTGCAAGCGTTTTTCATAGTTTCTTCTAAACTGTAGCGTTATTGTATATATACAAGTAGTTTTACTTATTATATTGCTATAAACCCATAAAATGTAGTGTTTTCAATGAGTTTAGCTAGTTATCAGTTATATATAGCTGTTTTCCTACAAATTGAAGTATAAAATACTCTTTTTAGAATAATTTGCACCTATAAGTAGCTTACATTACATTAAGCTATTAAATAGAAGAGTAGGTGGTTATTTATTGTGATATAACGGTATATTGCTTGCAAGCGTTTTTCATAGTTTCTCGTAAACTGTAGCGTTATTGTATATATACAAGTAGTTTTACATATCATATTCCTATAAACCCATAAAATGTAGTGTTTTCAATGATTTTAGCTAGTTATCAGTGAAGAGTGGTTTTTTTCTACAAATTGAAGTATATTTCTTTATATCTGTAGCTATATAGCTTTTTATATTTGCTACAACTATATTTTACAAAATTAATAGCTAAAAATATGTATTTTTCATGAAATTTAGATATCAATTTTAATCTTAAAAACAATGTTTTTTCAAGAATTTTAATGTATTTTTGAAATGCTAAATAATGTCGAAATTTTACATTATTCAGCACTTTTACACAACTATATTTTTCAATGTTATGAGCTAAAAATATGTATTTTTCATGAAATTTAGGTATCAATTTTAATCTTAAAAACAACGTTTTTTCAAGTGTTTTAATGTATTTTTGAAAGCCTAAAAAATGTCGAAATTTGACATTATTCAGCACTTTTACACAACTATATTTTACAATATTATGAGCTTAAAATATGTATTTTTCATGTAATTTATGTATCAATTTTATTCTTAAAAACAACGTTTTTTCAAGTGTTTTAATGTATTTTTAAAGGGCTAAAAAATGTCGAAAATTGACATTATTCAGCCCTTTTTTTGATAGAGAAATTCAAAATGTGGAATTATAGTTGTTTTCGTTAAAAATTGCTATTTTAAACTACTGAAAGCTTATAATAGGAGTTTGAGACTCTATATTGTGATACAATTGTATATTATACGTGTTTTTCATAGTGTCTTCTTAATTGTAGTGTTATATCATTAATAGAAGGAATTTACCTTATGATAATGCTTTATACCCACAAAATGTGTTCTTTTCAATGATTTTAGCTAGTTATCGGTGATATATAGCTGTTTTCCTACAAATTGAAGTATACAATCCTTTTTTTTGAATAATTTGGACCTATAAGTAGCTTACATTACATTAAGCTAATAAATAGAAGAGTAAGAGGGTTTTTATTGTGATATAACGGTATATTGCAAGCGTTTTTCATAGTTTCTTCTAAACTGAAGCGTTATTGTATATATATACAAGTAGTTTTACTTATTATATTGCTATAAACCCATAAAATGTAGTGTTTTCAATGATTTTAGCTAGTTATCAGTGATATATAGCTGTTTTCCTACAAATTGAAGTATAAAAACCTCTTTTTAGAATAAGTTGCACCTATAACTAGCTTACATTACATTAAGCTAATAAATTGAAGAGTAAGAGGTTATTTATTGTGCTATAACGGTATATTACAAGCGTTTTTCATAGTTTCTTGTAAACTGTAGCGTTATTGTATATATACAAGTAGTTTTACTTATCATATTGCTATAAACCCTTAAAATGTCATGTTTTCAATGATATTAGCTATTTATCGGTGATATAAAGCTGTTTTCCTACAAATTGAAGTATAAAAGGCTCTTTTTAGAATAATTTGCACCTAAAAGTAGCTTACATTACATTAAGCTATTAAATAGAAGAGTAAGAGGTTATTTATTGTGATATATATTGCAAGCGTTTTTCATAGTTTCTTCTAAACTGTAGCGTTATTGTATATATACAAGTAGTTTTACTTATTATATTGCTATAAACCCATAAAATGTAGTGTTTTCAATTATTTTAGCTAGTTATCAGTGATATATAGCTGTTTTCCTACAAATTGAAGTATAAAATCCTCTTTTTAGAATAATTTGCACCTATAAGTAGCTTACATTACATTAAGCTATTAAATAGAAGAGTAAGAGGTTTTGTATTGTGATATAACGGTATATTGCAAGCATTTTTCATAGTTTCTTGTAAACTGTAGCGTTATTGTATATATACAAGTAGTTTTACTTATCATATTGCTATAAACCCATAAAATGTAGTGTTTTCAATGATATTAGCTATCTATCGGTGATATATAGCTGTTTTCCTACAAATTGAAGTATAAAATCCTCTTTTTAGAATAATTTGCACCTATAAGTAGCTTACATTACATTAAGCTATTAAATAGAAGAGTAAGAGGTTATTTATTGTGATATAAGGGTATATTGCAAGCGTTTTTCATAGTTTCTTCTAAACTGTAGCGTTATTGTATATATACAAGTAGTTTTACTTATTATATTGCTATAAACCCATAAAATGTAGTGTTTTCAATGATTTTAGCTAGTTATCAGTGAAGAGTGGTTTTTTTCTACAAATTGAAGTATATGTCTTTATATCTGTAGCTATATAGCTTTTTATATTTGCTACAACTATATTTTACAAAATTAATAGCTATAAATATGTATTTTTCATGAAATTTAGATATCAATTTTAATCTTAAAAACAATGTTTTTTCAAGAATTTTAATGTATTTTTGAAATGCTAAATAATGTCGAAATTTTGCATTATTCAGCACTTTTACACAACTATATTTTACAATGTTATGAGCTAAAAATATGTATTTTTCATGAAATTTAGGTATCAATTTTAATCTTAAAAACAACGTTTTTTCAAGTGTTTAATGTATTTTTTAAAGCCTAAAAAAATGTCGAAATTTGACATTTTTCAGCACTTTACACAACTATATCTTACAATATTATGAGCTTAAAATTATGTATTTTTCATGTAATTTATGTATCAATTTTATTCTTAAAAACAACGTTTTTTCAAGTGTTTTTTAAAGATTTTTAAAGGGCTAAAAAATGTCGAAAATTGACATTATTCAGCCCTTTTTTTTTATAGAGAAATTCAAAATGTGGAATTATTTGTTGTTTTCGTAAATTGCTATTTTTAAAATACTGAAAGCTTTTAATAGGAGTTTGAGACTCTATATTGTGATACAATTGTATATATACGTGTTTTCATAGTGTCTTCTTAATTGTAGTGTTTTATCATTAATAGAAGGAATTTACCTTAGATAATGCTTTATACCCCAAAATGTGTTCTTTTCAATGTTTTTGCTAGTTATCGGTGATATATAGCGTTTTTCCCACAAATTGAAGTTATACAATCCTTTTTTTTGAATAATTGGACCTATAAGTAGCTTACATTACATTAAGCTAATAAATAGAAGAGTAGAGGGTTTTATTGTGATATAACGGTATATTGCAAGCGTTTTTCATAGTTTCTTCTAAACTGAAGCATTATTGTATATATATACAAGTAGTTTTACTTATTATATTGCTTATAAACCCATAAAATGTAGTGTTTTCAATGATTTTAGCTAGTTATCGTGATATAAAAGCTGTTTCCCACAATTGAAGTATAAAAACCTCTTTTTAGAATAAGTTGCACCTATAACTAGCTTTCATTACATTAAGCTAATAAAAAGAAGAGTAAGGGGGTTATTTATTGTGCTATAACGGTTATAAATTTCAAGCGTTTTTTTATAGTTTCTTGTAAACTGTAGCGTATTGTATATATACAAGTAGTTTTACTTATCTTTTTGCTATAAACCCTTTTTAAAAAGTCATGTTTTCAATGATATTAGCATTTATCGTGATATAAAGCTGTTTTCCTACAAATTGAAGTATAAAAGGCTCTTTTTAGAATAATTTGCACCTAAAGTACTTACATTACATTAAGCTATTAAATAGAAGAGTAAGAGGTATTTATTGTGATATAACGGTATTATTGCAAGCGTTTTTCATAGTTTCTTCAAAAATGTAGCGTTATTGTATATATACAAGTAGTTTTACCCTTTTTATATTGCTATAAACCATAAAATGTAGTGTTTTCAATTATTTTAGCTATTTCCGTGATATATAGCTGTTTTCCTACCAAATTGAAGTATAAATCCTCTTTTTAGAATAATTTGCACCTATAAGTAACTTACATTACATTAAGCTATTAAATAGAAGAGTAAGAGGTTATTTATTGTGATATAACTGTATATTGCAGGGGTTTTTCATAGTTTCTTGTAAACTGAGCGTTATTGTATATATTTCAAGTAGTTTTTACTTATTTATATTGCTATAAACCCATAAAATGTAGTGTTTTCAATGATTTTAGATAGTTATCAGTGAAGAGTGGTTTTTTTCTACAAATTTAAGTAAATTTCTTTATATCTGGAGCTATATAGCTTTTTATATTTGCTACAACATATTTTACAAAAATTATTAGCTAAATATATGTAATTTTTCATGAAATTTAGATATTCAATTTTAATATTAAAAACAAAGTTTTTTCAAGAAATTTTTTAAGTATTTTGAAATGCTAAATAATGTTCAAATTTTACATTAATTCAGCACTTTTACACAACTATATTTTACAATGTATGAGCTAAGAAAAATGTATTTTCATGAAATTTAGGTATCAATTTTAATCTTAAAAAAAAACGTTTTTTCAAGTGTTTTAATGTATTTTTGAAAGCCCAAGAAATGTCGAAATTGACATTATTCAGCACTTTTACACAACTATATTTTACAATATTATGAGCTTAAAATAGTTTTTTTTTCATGTAATTTATATATCAATTTTATTCTTAAAAAACAACGTTTTTCAAGGTTTTAATGGATTTTTTAAAGGGCTAAAAAAAAGTCGAAAATAGACATTATTCAGCCCCCTTTTTTTGTAGAGAAATTCAAAAAAGTGGAAATTATAGTTGTTTTCGGGTTTGAAATGCTATTTTAAACTACTGTAAGCTTATAATTTGGATTTGAGATTCTATATTGTGATACAAATTGTATATTATACGTGTTTTCATAGTTTCTTTAAATTTTAAGTGTTAAAATCAATTAATAGAAGGAATCTACTTATGATAATGCTTTTTATAACCCACAAAAAAGTTTTTCTTTTCAAGATTTTAGCTAGTTATCGGTGATATATAGCAGTTTTCCTACAAATTAAGTATACAATCCTTTTTTTTGAATATTTGGACTATAAGTAGCTTACATTACATTAAGCTAATAATGAAGAGTAAAAGGGTTTTTATTGTGATATAACGGTATATTGCAAGCGTTTTTCATAGTTTCTTGTAAACTGTAGCGTTTATTTTTATATATACAAGTAGTTTTACTTTTCATATTGTTATAAACCCATAAAATGTAGTGTTTCAATGATATTAGTATTTATCGGTGATATATAGCTGTTTTCCTACATATTGAAGTATAAAATCCTCTTTTTTAGAATAATTTGCACCTATTTAAATAGCTTACAATACATTAAAATATTAAATAGAAGAGTAAGAGGTTATTTATTGTGATATAACGGTATATTGCAAGCGTTTTTTATAGTTTCTTGTAAACTGTAGCGTTATTTTATATATACAAGTAGTTTTACTTATTATATGCTATAAACCCTTAAAATGTAGTGTTTTCAATGATTTTTGCTAGTTATCAGTGATATATAGCTGTTTTTCCCACAAATTGAAGTATAAAATCCTCTTTTTAGAAAAATTTGCACCTATAAGTAGCTTACATTACATTAAGCTATAAAGAAGAGTAAGAGGTTATTTTTTGTGATATAACAGTTTTATTGCTTGCAAGCGTTTTTCATAGTTTCTTGTAAACTGTAGCGTTATTGTATATATACAAGTAGTTTTACTTATCATATTGCTATAACCCATAAAATGTAGTGTTTTTTAATGATATTAGCTATTTTCGGTGATATATAGCTGTTTTCCTACAAATTGAAGTATAAAATCCTTTTTTGAATAATTTGCACCTATAAGTAGCTTAAAATTACATTAAGCTATTAAATAAAAGAGTAACAGGTTATTTATTGTGATATAACGGTATATTGCAAGCGTTTTTTTATAGTTTCTTCTAAACTGTAGCGTTATTGTATATATACAAAATAGTTTTACTTATATATGCCCATAAACCCATAAAATGTAGTGGTTTTCAATGATTTAACTAGTTATCGTGATATATAGCTGTTTCCTACAAATGAAGTATAAAATCCTCTTTTTAGAATAATTTTTCACTATAATAGCTTACATTACATTAAGCTATTAAATAGAAGAGTTAAGAGGTTATTTATTGTGATATAACGGTATATTGCAAGCGTTTTTCATAGTTTCTTGTTTAAAATGTAGCGTTATTGTATATATACAAGTATTTTACTTATCATATTGCTTTTAAACCCATAAAATGTAGTGTTTTCAATGATTTTAGCTAGTTATCAGTGAAGAGTGTTTTTTTCTACAAATTGAAATATATTTCTTTATATGTGTAGCTAAATAAACCTTTTATATTTGCTACAACTTATTTTTTCAAAATTAATAGCTAAAAATATGTATTTTTCATGAAATTTAGATATCAATTTTAATCTTAAAAAAAAATGTTTTTTGAAGTATTTTAATGTATTTTGAAAGGCTAAAAATGTCGAAAATAGACTTATTCAGGACTTTTTTCACAACTATATTTTACAATGTTATGAGCTATTATATTAAGATATTTAATATTATGAGATGTATTTTTCATGAAATTTAGTATCAATTTAATCTTAAAACAACGTTTTTTCAAGTATTTTAATGATTTTTGAAAGCCTAAAAAATGTCGAATTTGACATTATTCAGCACTTTTACACAACTATATTTTACAATATTATGAGCTTAAAATGTGTATTTTTCATGAAAATAAGTATCAATTTTAATCTTAGAAACAAGGTTTTTTCAAGTGTTTCAATGTATTTTGAAAGGGGTAAAAAATGTCGAAAATTGACATTATTCAGCCCTTTTTTTGATAGAGAAATTCAAAATGTGGAATTATATTGTTTTCGTTAGAAATTGCTATTTTAAAAATACTGGGAAGCTTTTAATAGGAGTTTGAGACTTTATATTGTGATACAGTTGTATATTATACGTGTTTTCATAGTTTCTTCTTAATTGTATGTTATATATTTAATAGAAGGAATTACCTTATGATAATGCTTATACCCCAAAATTGTTCTTTTTCAATGATTTTAGCTAGTTTCGGTGATATATAGCAGTTTTCCTACCCAAAATTGATGTATACAATCCTTTTTTTAGAATAATTGCACCCATAAGTAGCTTACATTACATTAAGTAATAAATAGAAGAGTATTAAGTTATTTATTGTGATTTTAACGGTATATTGCAAGCGTTTTTCAAGTTTTCTAAATGTAGCGTTATTGTATATATCAAGTAGTTTTACTTATCATATTGCTATAAACCCATAAAATGAGGTTTCATATATTAGCTATTTAGGTGATAATAGCTATTTCCACAAATGAAGTATAAAATCCTCTTTTAGAACAATTGCATATTGTAGCTTACATTACATTAAGCTATTAAATAGAAGAGTAAGGTTATTTATTGTGTATAACGTTATTGCAAGCGTTTTTCAAGTTTCTTCTAACTGTAGCGTTATTGTATAACAAGTAGTTTAGTTTTATATTGCTATAAACCTAAAATGTAGTGTTTCAATGATTTAGTAGTTATAGTTTTAAGCTGTTTCTACAATTGAAGTATACAATCCTTTTTAAATAATTGGACCTATAAGAGCTACATACATAAGCTAATAAACGAAGAGTAAGAGGTATTTATGGAAAACGTATTGCAAGCGTTTTCATAGTTCTTGTAAACTGAGCGTATTGTATATATACAGTAGTTTACTTATCATTGCTATAAACCATAAATGTAGTGTTTTCAGATATTTGCTATTTAGGTGAATATAGCTGTTTCCTACAAATGAAGATACAATCCTTTTTTGGAATAATTTGGACCTATAAGTAGACATTACATAAGCTAATAAATAGAAGAGTAAGAGGGTTTATTGGATATAACGGGTTTTTGCAGCGTTTTTTATTAGTTTTTGTCTGTATTGGTTATTTATGTATACAAATGTTTTACTATCATATTGCTATAAACCCATAAATGTAGTTTTTCAATGAATTAGTATTTATCGGTGAATATAGCTATTTCTCAAATGAAGTATAAAATCCTTTTTTAGAACAATTGCACCTTAGTAGCTACATACATTAAACTATTAAAAGAAGAGTAGAGGTATTATTTGATATAAAGGTATATAGCAAAGTTTTTCATAGTTCTTCTAAAATGTAGCGTTAGTATATATACAAGTAGTTTTACTATTATATTGCTAAACCAATAAAAGGTAGTTTTTTTCAATGATTTTAGCTAATTCTCAGTGAGAGGTGTTTTTTTCTACAAATTGAAGTATATTTCTTTACATCTGTAGCTATATAGCTTTTTATATTTGCTAAAACTATATTTTACAAAATTAATAGCTTAAAATATGTATTTTTCATGAAATTTAGATATCAATTTTAATCTTAAAAACAATGTTTTTTCAAGAATTTTAATGTATTTTTGAAATGCTAAATAATGTCCGAATTTTACATTATTCAGCACTTTTACACAACTATATTTTACAATGTTATGAGCTAGAAATATGTATTTTTCATGAAATATAGGTATCAATTTTAATCTTAAAAACAACGTTTTTTCAAGTGTTTTTATGTATTTTTGAAAGCCTAAAAAATGTTGAAATTTGACATTATTCAGCACTTTTACACAACTATATTTTACAATATTATGAGCTTAAAATATGTATTTTTCATGTAATTTATGTAACAATTTTATTCTTAAAAACAACGTTTTTTCAAGTATTTTAATGTATTTTTGAAGGGCTAAAAAATGTCGAAAATTGACATTATTCAGCCCTTTTTTTGATAGAGAAATTCAAAATGTGGAATTATAGTTGTTTTCGTTAGAAATTGCTATTTTAAACTACTGTAAGCTTATAATAGGAGTTTGAGACTCTATATTGTGATAGAATTGTATATTATACGTGTTTTTCATAGTTTCTTCTTAATTGTAGTGTTATATCATTAATAGAAGGAATTTACCTTATGATAATGCTTTATACCCACAAAATGTGTTTTTTCAATGATTTTAGCTAGTTATCGGTGATATATAGCTGTTTTCCTACAAATTGAAGTATACAATCCTTTTTTTAGAATAATTTGGACCTATAAGTAGCTTACATTACATTAAGCTAATAAATAGAAGAGTAAGAGGGTTTTTATTGTGATATAACGGTATATTGCAAGCGTTTTTCATATTTTCTTGTAAACTGTAGCGTTATTGTATATATACAAGTAGTTTTACTTATCATATTGCTATAAACCCTTAAAATGTAGTGTTTTCAATGATATTAGCTATTTATCGGTGATATACAGCTGTTTTCCTACAAATTGAAGTATAAAAGGCTCTTTTTAGAATAATTTGCACCTATAAGTAGCTTACATTACATTAAGCTATTAAATAGAAGAGTAAGAGGTTATTTATTGTGATATAACGGTATATTGCAAGCGTTTTTCATAGTTTCTTCTAAACTGTAGCGTTATTGTATATATACAAGTAGTTTTACTTATTATATTGCTATAAACCCATAAAATGTAGTGTTTTCAATTATTTTAGCTAGTTATCAGTGATATATAGCTGTTTTCCTACAAATTGAAGTATAAAATCCTCTTTTTAGAATAATTTGCACCTATAAGTAGCTTACATTACATAAAGCTATTAAATAGAAGAGTAAGAGGTTATTTATTGTGATATAACGGTATATTGCTTGCAAGCGTTTTTCATAGTTTCTTGTAAACTGTAGCGTTATTGTATATATACAAGTAGTTTTACTAATCATATTACTATAAACCCATAAAATGTAGTGTTTTCAATGATTTTAGCTAGGTATCAGTGAAGAGTGGTTTTTTTCTACAAATTGAAGTATATTTCTTTATATATGTAGCTATATAGCTTTTTATATTTGCTACAACTATATTTTACAAAATTAATAGTTAAAATATGTATTTTTCATGAAATTTAAATATCAATTTTAATCTTAAAAACAATGTTTTTTCAAGAATTTTAATGTATTTTTGAAATGCTAAATAATGTCCAAGTTTTACATTATTCAGCACTTTTACACAACTATATTTTACAATGTTATGAGCTAAAAATATGTATTTTTCATGAAGTTTAGGTATCAATTTTAATCTTAAAAACAACGTTTTTTCAAGTGTTTTTATGTATTTTTGAAAGCCTAAAAAATGTCGAAATTTGACATTATTCAGCACTTTTACACAACTATATTTTACAATATTATGAGCTTAAAATATGTATTTTTCATGTAATTTATGTAACAATTTTATTCTTAAAAACAACGTTTTTTCAAATGTTTTAATGTATTTTTGAAGGGCTAAAAAATGTCGAAAATTGACATTATTCAGCCCTTTTTTTGATAGAGAAATTCAAAATGTGGAATTATAGTTGTTTTCGTTAGAAATTGCTATTTTAAACTACTGTAAGCTTATAATAGGAGTTTGAGACTCTATATTTTGATAAAATTGTATATTATACGTGTTTTTCATAGTTTCTTCTTAATTGTAGTGTTATATCATTAATAGAAGGAATTTACCTTATGATAATGCTTTATACCCACAAAATGTGTTCTTTTCAATGATTTTAGCTAGTTATCGGTGATATATAGCTGTTTATCTACAAATTGAAGTATACAATCCTTTTTTTAGAATAATTTGGACCTATAAGTAGCTTACATTACATTAAGCTAATAAATAGAAGAGTAAGAGGGTTTTTATTGTGATATAACGGTATATTGCAAGCGTTTTTCATATTTTCTTGTAAACTGTAGCGTTATTGTATATATACAAGTAGTTTTACTTATCATATTGCTATAAACCCTTAAAATGTAGTGTTTTCAATGATATTAGCTATTTATCGGTGATATAAAGCTGTTTTCCTACAAATTGAAGTATAAAAGGCTCTTTTTAGAATAATTTGCACCTATAAGTAGCTTACATTACATTAAGCTATTAAATAGAAGAGTAAGAGGTTATTTATTGTGATATAACGGTATATTGCAAGCGTTTTTCATAGTTTCTTCTAAACTGTAGCGTTATTGTATATATACAAGTAGTTTTACTTATTATATTGCTATAAACCCATAAAATGTAGTGTTTTCAATTATTTTAGCTAGTTATCAGTGATATATAGCTGTTTTCCTACAAATTGAAGTATAAAATCCTCTTTTTAGAATAATTTGCACCTATAAGTAGCTTACATTACATTACACTATTAAATAGAAGAGTAAGAGGTTATTTATTGTGATATAACGGTATATTGCAAGCGTTTTTCATAGTTTCTTGTAAACTGTAGCGTTATTGTATATATACAAGGAGTTTTACTTATCATATTACTATAAACCCATAAAATGTAGTGTTTTCAATGATTTTAGCTAATTATCAGTGAAGAGTGGTTTTTTACTACAAATTGAAGTATATTTCTTTATATCTGTAGCTAAATAGCTTTTTATATTTGCTACAACTATATTTTACAAAATTAATAGCTAAAAATATGTATTTTTCATGAAATTTAGGTATCAATTTTAATCCTAAAAACAACATTTTTCCAAGTATTTTAATGTATTTTTGAAAGGCTTAAAAAATGTCGAAATTTGACATTATTCAGCACTTTTACACAACTATATTTTACAATATTATGAGCTTAAAATATGTATTTTTCATGTAATTTATGTAACAATTTTATTCTTAAAAACAACGTTTTTTCAAGTGTTTTAATGTATTTTTGAAGGGCTAAAAAATGTCGAAAATTGACATTATTCAGCCCTTTTTTTGATAGAGAAATTCAAAATGTGGAATTATATTTGTTTTCGTTAGAAATTGCTATTTTAAAATACTGTAAGCTTATAATAGGAGTTTGAGACTTTATATTGTGATACAGTTGTATATTATACGTGTTTTTCATAGTTTATTCTTAATTGTAGTGTTATATCATTAATAGAAGGAATTTACCTTATGATAATGCTTTATACCCTCAAAATGTGTTCTTTTCAATGATTTTAGCTAGTTATCGGTGATATATAGCAGTTTTCCTACAAATTGAAGTATACAATCCTTTTTTTAGAATAATTTGGACCTATAAGTAGCTTACATTACATTAAGCTAATAAATAGAAGAGTAAGAGGGTTTTTATTGTGATATAACGGTATATTGCAAGCGTTTTTCATATTTTCTTGTAAACTGTAGCGTTATTGTATATATACAAGTAGTTTTACTAATCATATTACTATAAACCCATAAAATGTAGTGTTTTCAATGATTTTAGCTAGGTATCAGTGAAGAGTGGTTTTTTTCTACAAATTGAAGTATATTTCTTTATATATGTAGCTATATAGCTTTTTATATTTGCTACAACTATATTTTACAAAATTAATAGTTAAAATATGTATTTTTCATGAAATTTAAATATCAATTTTAATCTTAAAAACAATGTTTTTTCAAGAATTTTAATGTATTTTTGAAATGTTAAATAATGTCCAAGTTTTACATTATTCAGCACTTTTACACAACTATATTATACAATGTTATGAGCTAAAAATATGTATTTTTCATGAAGTTTAGGTATCAATTTTAATCTTAAAAACAAAGTTTTTCAAGTGTTTTTTATGTATTTTTGAAAGCCTAAAAAATGTCGAAATTTGACATTATTCAGCACTTTTACACAACTATATTTTACAATATTAAGCTNAATTATTTTTTTTAGCTATTTATCGGTGATATATAGCATTTTCCTATAAATTGAAGTATAAATCCTCTTTAGAAAATTTGCCCTATTAGTAGCTTACATTACATTAAGCTATTAAAGAGAAGAGTAAGAGTTATTTATTGTGAAATAAGGGTATATTGCAAGCGTTTTTCATAGTTCTTCTAAACTGTAGCGTTATTGTATATATACAGGTAGTTTAGTATTATATTGCTATAAACCCATAAAATGTAGTGTTTTCAATGATTTTAGCTAGTTATCAGTGATATATAGCTGTTTTCCTACAAATTGAAGTATAAAATCCTCTTTTTAGAATAATTTGCACCTATAAGTAGCTTACATTACATTAAGCTATTAAATAGAAGAGTAAGAGGTTATTTATTGTGATATAACGGTATATTGCAAGCGTTTTTCATAGTTTCTTCTAAACTGTAGCGTTATTGTATATATACAAGTAGTTTTACTTATTATATTGCTATAAACCCATAAAATGTAGTGTTTTCAATGATTTTAGCTATTTATCGGTGATATACAGCTGTTTTCCTACAAATTGAAGTATAAAATCCTCTTTTTAGAATAATTTGCACCTATAAGTAGCTTACATTACCTTAAGCTATTAAATAGAAGAGTAAGAGGTTATTTATTGTGATATAACGGTATATTGCAAGCATTTCTCATAGTTTCTTCTAAACTGTAGCGTTATTGTATATATACAGGTAGTTTTACTTATTATATTGCTATAAACCCATAAAATGTAGTGTTTTCAATGATTTTAGCTAGTTATCAGTGATATATAGCTGTTTTCCTACAAATTGAAGTATACAATCCTTTTTTTAGAATAATTTGGACCTATAAGTAGCTTACATTACATTAAGCTAATAAACAGAAGAGTAAGAGGGTATTTATTGTGATATAACGGTATATTGCAAGCGTTTTTCATAGTTTTCTTGTAACTGTAGCGTTATTGTATATATACAAGTAGTTTTACTTATCATATTGCTATAAACCCATAAAATGTAGTGTTTTCAATGATATTAGCTATTTATCGGTGATATATAGCTATTTTCCTACAAATTGAAGAATAAAATCCTCTTTTTAGAACAATTTGCACCTATTAGTAGCTTACATTACATTAAGCTATTAAATACAAGAGTAAGAGGTTATTTATTGTGATATAACGGTATATTGCAAGCGTTTTTCATAGTTTCTTCTAAACTTTAGCGTTATTGTATATATACAAGTAGTTTTAGTTATTATATTGCTATAAACCCATAAAATGTAGTGTTTTCAATGATTTTAGCTAGTTATCAGTGATATATAGCTGTTTTCCTACAAATTGAAGTATAAAATCCACTTTTTAGAATAATTTGCACCTATAAGTAGCTTACATTACATTAAGCTATTAAATAGAAGAGTAAGAGGTTATTTATTGTGATATAACGGTATATTGCAAGCGTTTTTCATAGTTTCTTGTAAACTGTAGCGTTATTGTATTATATACAAGTAGTTTTACTTATCATATTGCTATAAACCCATAAAATGTAGTGTTTTCAATGATTTTAGCTATTTATCGGTGATATACCGCTATTTTCCTACAAATTGAAGTATTAAATCCTCTTTTTAGAATAATTTGCACCTATAAGTAGCTTACATTACATTAAGCTATTAAATAGAAGAGTAAGAGGTTATTTATTGTGATATAACGGTAAATTGCAAGCGTTTTTCATAGTTTCTTCTAAACTGTAGCGTTATTGTATATATACAAGTAGTTTTACTTATTATATTGCTATAAACCCATAAAATGTAGTGTTTTCAATGATTTTAGCTAGTTATCAGTGATATATAGCTGTTTCCTACAAATTGAAGTATAAAATCCTCTTTTTAGAATAATTTGCACCTATAAGTAGCTTACATTACATTAAGCTATTAAATAGAAGAGTAAGTGGTTATTTATTGTGATATAACGGTATATTGCTTGCAAACGTTTTTCATAGTTTCTTGTAAACTGTAGCGTTATTGTATATATACAAGTAGTTTTACTTATCATATTGCTATAAACCCATAAAATGTAGTGTTGTCAATGATTTTAGCTAGTTATCAGTGAAGAGTGGTGTTTTTCTACAAATTGAAGTATATTTCTTTATATCTGTAGCTATATAGCTTTTTATATTTGCTACAACTATATTTTACAAAATTAATAGCTAAAAATATGTATTTTTCATGAAATTAGATATCAATTTTAATCTTAAAAACAATGTTTTTTCAAGAATTTTAATGTATTTTTGAAATGCTAAATAATGTCGATATTTTACATTAATTCAAGCCCTTTGTACACAACTATATTTTTACAATGTTATGAGCTTAAAATATGTATTTTTCATGTAATTTTGCATCAATTTTATTCTTAAAACAACGGTTTTTTCAAGTGTTTTTAATGACTTTGTGAAAGCCTAAAAAATGTCCGAAAATTTTGCATTATTCCGCACTTTACACAACTATATTTTAACAATATTATGAGCTTTAAAATGTGTATTTTTCATAAAAAAATTGTATCAATTTTTAATCTTAGAAACAAGGTTTTTTCAGTGTTTTTTATGTATTTTTGAAGGCTTAAAAATGTCGAAAATTGCCATTATTCACCCTTTTTTGTAGAGAAAATTCACAATGTGGAATTATATTTGTTTTCGTTAGAAATTGCGATTTTACAAATACTGTAAATCTATAATAGGAGTTTGAGACTTATATTGTGATACAGTCGTATATTATACGTGTTATTGTTTATTCATAGTTTCTTCTTAATTGTAGTGTTATATCATTATAGAAGGAATTTATCCTGATGATAAGGCTTTATAACCCTCAAATGTTTCTTTTCAATGATTTTAGCTGTTATCGGGTGATATATAGCAGTTTTCCTACAAATTGGATGTATAACAATCCTTTTTTTAGAATAATTTGCACCTATACGTAGCTTACATTAACCCTTAACCGCTAATAACTAGAAGAAGTATTAAGTTTATTTATTGTGATTACACGGTATATTGCAAGCGTTTTTCATAGTTTTCTGTTAAACTGTAAAGCGTTATTGTATATATACAAGTATTTTTACTTATTATATTGCCCATAAACCCATAAAATGTAGTGTTGTTCTCATGATTTTAGCTATTTATCAAGTGATATTATCTGTTTTCCTAAAAATTGAAGAATAAAATCCTCTTTTTAGAATAATTTGCACCTATAAGTAGCTTACATACATAAGCTATTAAATAGAAGAGTAAGAGGTTATTTATTGTGTATAACGGTATATTGCAAGCGTTTTTTCATCGTTTCCTTGTAAACTGTAGCGTTATTGTTGTATACAAGTAGTTTTACTTATCATATTGCTATAAACCCATAAAATGTAGTGTTTTCAATGATAATTTAACTATTTATCGGTGATATATACTATTTTCCTACAAATTGAAGTATAAAATCCTCTTTTTAGAACAATTTGCACCTATTAGTAAGCTTACATTACATTAGCTATTAAAATAGACGAGTAAGAGGTTATTTTAGTTGTGATATAACCGGTATAATTGCAAGCGTTTTTCATAGTTTCTTTCTAAACTGTAAGGGTTATTGTATATATACAAGTATTTTTACTTATTAAGATTGCTATAAACGCCATAAACGTACAGTGTTTTCATGATTTTCGCTAGTTATCAGTGATATATAGCTGTAATCCTACAAATTGAGTATAAATCCTCTTTTTAGAATAATTTTGCACCTATAAGTATCTTACATGTAACATTAAGCTCTTAAATAGAAAGAGTAAAGGTTACTTATTGTGATATACGGTATTGCCGCGTTTTTCATAGTTTCTTCTAAACTGTAGCGTTATTGTATATATACAATCGTTTACTATATATTGCTATAAACCCATAAATGTAGGGTTTTCAAATGATTTTACTATTTATGGGTGATAATACAGCCTGTTTTTCCTACAAATTGAAGTATAAAATACTTTTTTTTGAATATTTGGACCTATAAGTAGCTTACATTACATTAACTTAATAAAGAGAAGATTACGAGGGTATTTATTGTGATATACGGTATATTTGCAAAGCGTTTTTCATAGTTTCTTGTAAACTGTAGCGTTTATTGTATATTCTACAAGTAGTTTTACTTATCATATTGCTATCAACACCATAAAATTGTAGTGTTTTCAATGAATTAGCTTTTATCGTGTATATAGCTATTTTCCTACAATGAAGTATAAAATCCTCTTTTTAAGAACAATTTGCACTTATTAGTAGCTTACATTACAATAAGCTATTAAATAAAGAGTAGGAGGTATTTATTGTGATATACGGATATTGCAAGCGTTTTCATAGTTCTTCTAACTGTAGCGGGTTATTGTATATATCCGTAAGTTGTTAGTTATTATAGTGCTATAAACCCATAAAATGTAGTGTGTTTTTCAATGATTTTTAAGCTAGTTATCCGTGCTATATAGCTGTTTTCTTACAAATTGAAGTAGAAAATCCTCTTTTTAAGAATAATTTTTGCACCTATAAGTAGCTTACATGACAGTTAAGCTAAATAAATAGAAGAGTAAGAGGTTTTATTTATTGTGATATACAACACGGTATATTGCCAAGCGTTTTTCATAGTTTTCTTCTACCCTGTATTCTTTATTGTATATATACAAGTAAGTTTTTTACTTATTATTTGCTATAAACCCATGAAATGTATGTTTTCAATTATTTTAGCTAGTTTAATCATGATATATAAGCTGTTTTCTACAAATTGAAGTAAAATTCCTCTTTTTAGAATAATTTGAACCTATAAGTAGCTTACATTGACATTAAAGCTATTAATATAAGAGTAAAGTGGTTTATTATTGTGATATAACGGTATATTGCTTGCAACACGTTTTTCATAGTTTCTTGTACAACTGTAGCGTTATTGTGTATATACAAGTAGTTTTACTTATCATATTGCTATAACCCTAAAATGTAGTGTTTGTCAATTAATTTTATCTAGCATCAGTGAAGAGTGGTTTTTTTTTTCTACAAATTGAAGTATATTTTTTATATCTGTAGCTATATAGCTTTTTATATTTGCTACAAAAACTATATTTTTACAAAATTACTAGCGAAAATATGTATTTTTCATGAAATTAGATATCAATTTTTAATCTTAAAAACAATTGTTTTTTCAAGAATTTTAATGTATTTTTGAAATGCTAATAATGTCGATATTTTACATTATTCAGCACTTTACACACTATATTTTACAATGTTTATGAGCTTAAAATATGTATTTTTCATGTAATTTATGCATCATTTTATTCTTAAGAAACCAACGTTTTTTTCAAGTGTTTTATGAAATTTGTGAAGCCTAAAAATGGGGGGGTCGAAATTTGACATTAATTCAGCACTTTTACACAACTATATTTACAATATTATGCGCTTAAAATGTGTATTTTCATAAAAATAATGTATCATTTTAATCTTAGAAAACAAGGTTTTTTTCAAGTGTTTTAATGTTTTTTTGAGGGCTAAAAAATGTCGAAAATTGACATTATTCAGCCCTTTTTTTGATAGGAAATTCAAAGATGTGGAATTTATATTTGTTTTTCGTTAGAAATTGCTATTTTAAAATACGTAAGCTTATAATAGGAGTTTTGAGACTTTATAATTGTGATACAGTCGTATATTATCGTGGTATTCATATTTTTTCTTCTTAATGTAGTGTTATATCATTAATAGAAGGGAATTTACCTTATGATAATGCTTTATAACCCTCAAAATGTGTTTCTTTCACTGATTTTTAGCTAGTTATCGGTGATATATAGCATTTTCCTACAAATTGATGTATACAATCCTTTTTTTTTAGAATAATTTGCACTATAATTAGCTTACATTACATTAAGCTAATAAATAGAATAAAAGGGGGAAGAGTATTAAGTTATTTATTGTGATAAACGGTATATTGCAAGCGTTTTTCATAGTTTCTTCTAACTGTAGCGTTTTGTATAATATACAAGTAGTTTTACTTATTATATTGCCATAAACCCATAAAATTTAGTGTTTTCAATGATTTTAGCTAGTTATCAGTGATATATAGCTGTTTTCCTACAAATTGAGAATAACATACCTCTTTTTAGAATAATTTTGCACCTATAAGTAGCGTTACATTACATTAAGCTATTAAATAGAAGAGTAAGAGGGTGTTATTTATTGTGATATAACGGTATATTGCAAGCGTGTTTCATAGTTTCTTGTAAACTGTCCGTTATTGTTGTATACAAGTAGTTTTACTTATCATATTGCTATAAACCCATAAAATGTAGTGTTTTCAATTGATATTAGCTATTTTCGGTGATATATACTTTTTCCTACAATTGAAGTATAAATCCTCTTTTTAGAACAATTTGCACCTATTATACTTACATTACATTAGAGCTATTATAGGAAGAGTAAGAGGTTATTTCTTGTGATATAACGGTATATTGGCAAGGTTTCTAGTTTCTTCTAAAACTGTAGGGTTATTGTATATATACAACTAGTTTTACTTATTATATTGCTATAAACCGTATAGCAAACCAATAAAACTTAGTGTTTTCAATGATTTTAGCTAGTTATCAGTGATATATAAGCTGTTTTCTAGAAAAAACAAATTGAATATAAAATTTCCTCTTTTTAGAATAATTTGGCACCTATAAGTAGCTTACATTACATTAAGCTCTTAATAGAACGAGTAATAGGTTACTTACTTGTGTATAACGGTATATTGGCAAGCGTTTTTTCTAGTTTCTCTGTCTAAACTGAAGCGTTATTGTATATATACCAATTAGTGTTACTTATCATATTGCTATAGAAACCCATAAAATGTAGGGTTTTCAATGATTTAGCATTTATGGGTGATATACAGCTGTTTTACTACAAATTGAAGTATACAATCCTTTTTTTTGAATAATTTGGACCTATAAGTAGCTTACATACATTAAGCTAATAAGAGGAAGAGTACGATGGTATTTATTTTGATATAACGGTATATTGCAAGGGGGGGGGGCGTTTTTCATAGTTTCTGTAACTGGTAGCGTTATTGTTATTACAAGTAGTTTTACTTCATATGGATATAAAAACCCTAAATTTTAGTGTTTTCAATGATATTAGCTATTTATCGGTGATATATAGCTTATTTTCCTACTAAATTGAAGTATAAAATCCTCTTTTTAGAACAATTGCACCTATTAGTAGCTTACATTACAATAAGCTATAATAGAAGCGTAGGAGGTTATTTTATTGTGATATACCGTATATTGGGCAAGCGTTTTTCATAGTTTCTTCTAAACTGTAGCGTTATTGTATATATAACAGTAGTTTTATTATTATATTGCTATAAACCCCTACAATGGTAGTGTTTTCAATGATTTAGCTAGTTACTCCAGTGCTATAATGCTGTTTTCCTACAAATTGAAGTAGAAATCTCTTTAGAAATAATTTGCCCGATCATATCTACATTACATTACAGCTAATAAATAGAAGATAAGAGGTTATTTATTGTGATATAACGGTATATTGCAAGCGTTTTTTTCATAAGTTTCTTTCTAAACTCCTGTAGCGTTATTGTATATATACAATAGTTTTACTTATTAATATTGCTATAAACCCATGGAAATGTAGTGTTTTCAATATTTTAGCTAGTTATCAGTGATATATAGCTGTTTTCTACAAATTGAAGTATAAAATCCTCTTTTTAGAATAATTTGCCCTATAAGAGTATCTTACCTTACATTTAAGCTATTAAATACAAGAGTAAGAGGTTTTTTATTGTGATATTTAACGGTATATTGCAAGCGTTATTCCTAGTTTATCCAAACTGTAGCGTTATTGTATATATACAAGTAGTTTGTACTTATTCTATTGCTATAAACCCATAAAAATGTAGGGTTTTTCAATAATTTTACTAGGTTTATCAGTGATATAATAGCTGTTTTTCCTACAAATTGAAGTATAAAATGCCTCTTTTTAGAATAATTTGCACTATAAAGTAGCTTTCATTACATTCAGCTATTAAATAGAAGAGTAAGAGGTTTTTTTATTGTGATATACCGGTACTATTGCAAGCGTTTTTCATAGTTTTTAAAAAAAAAAATTCTAAACTATAGCATTATGGTATATCTACAATAGTGTTCTTATTATATTGCCTATAACCCATAAATGTAGTGTTTTATGATTTTAAGCTAGTTATCCGTGACATATAGCGGTTTTTCCCTACAAATTGAAGTATAAAATCCTCTTTTTAGAACAATTTTGCACCTATAAGTAGCTTACTTACATTAAGCTATTAATAGAAGAGTAAAGAGGTTATTTATTGTGGATATAATGGTAATATGGCTTGCAAGCGTTTTTCATAGTTCTTGTAAACTGTAGCGTTATTGTATTAACAAGTAGTTTTACTAATCATATTGCTTATAACCCCATAAAATGTAGTGTTTTCAATGATTTGAGCTAATTCTCAGTGAAGAGTGGTTTGTTTTCTACAAATTGAAGTATTTTCTTATATCTGTACTATATAGCTTTTTATATTTGCTAAAACTATATTATTAACAAAATTAATAGCTAAAAATATGTATTTTTCAATGAAATTTAGCATTCAATATTTAATCTAAAAACAATGTTTTTTTCAAGAATTTTAATGTATTTTTTAAATGCTAATAATGTCCGAATTTTACATTATTCAGCACTTTTAACACAACTATTCTTTTACAATGTTATGAGCTAAAAATATGTATTTTTTTTTCATGAAATATAGTATCAATTTTTAATCTTAAAAACCACGTTTTTTTTCATATAAGGTGTTTTAATGTATTTTTTGAAGGGCTAACAAATGTCGAAAAATTGACATTATTCAGCCCTTTTTTTGATAGAGAAATTCAAAATGTGGAATTATAGTTGTTTTTCGTTAGAAATTGCTAATTTTAAACTACGTAACGCTGTATAATAGGAGTTTTTGAGACTAATTGTGATACAATTGGTCTTTATACGTGCTTTTTTCATAGTTTCTTCTAAACTGTAGCGTTATTGTATATATACAAGTAGTTTTTTTTAGTTTATTATTCGTGCTATAAACCCATAAAATGTAGTGTTTTTCAATGATTTAGCTATTAGCAGTGCTATATAGCTTTTTCCTACAAATTGAAAGTATACAAAATCCTCTTTTTAGCAATAATTTGCACCTATAGTAGCTTACATTACATTAAGCTATTAATAGAAGAGTAAGAGGTTTTTATTGTGATATAACGTATTGGAATGCGTTTTTCAATAGTTTCTTCTAAACTGAGGCGTTTTATTGTATATATACAAGTAGTTTTACTTATTATGATTGCTATAACAACCCTAAAATGTAGTGTTTTTTCAATGATTTTAGCTAGGTATCATTACAATAGCTGTTTTCCTACAAAATTGAAGTATAAAATCCTCTTTTTTAAATAATTTGCACCTATAAGTAGCTTACATTACATTAAGCTTTAAATAGAAGAGTAGTGGTTATTTTTGTGATATAACGGTTATATTGCTTGCAAACTTTTTTATAGTTTCTTGTAAACTGTAGCGTTATTGTATAATATACAGTAGTTTTACTTATCATATTGCTATAAACCCATAAAATGTAGTGTTTTTTCACTGGATTTTAGGCTATTTATCGGTGATATAAACGTTTTCCCCTACAAATTGAAGTATAAACGGCTTCTTTTGTAGAATAATTTGCACCCTATAACAGTAGCTTAATTACATTAAGCTATTAAAATAGAAGATAAGAGGTTATTTTATTGTGATTACCGGTATATTTGCAAGCGTTTTTCATAGTTTTCTTCTAAACTGTTAGCTTATTGTATATATTACAATAGTTTTAACTTATTATATTGCTATACACCATAAATGTAGTGTTTTTCCAATTATTTTTAGGTAGTTATCAGTGATATATAGCTGTTTTCCTACAAATTGAAGATGAAATATCTTTTTTAGAATAATTTGCACCTATAAGTAGCTTACATTACATTAACTATTATATAGAAGAGTAAGAGGTAATTTTATTGGATATAACGGTATATTGCAATCATTTTTCATAGTTTCTTGTAAACTGTAGCGTTATGTATATAGACAAGTAGTTTTACTTATCATAGATTGCTATAAACCCATTAAAATGTAGTGTTTCAATGATATTAGCTATTTGATCGGTGATATAATAGCTATTTTCCTACGAATTGAAGTATCAATCCTCTTTTTAGACAATTTGCACCTATTAGTACCAGCTTACATTAACCATTAAGCTATTAAATAGAAGTAGTAAGAGGTTATTTATTCTGATTATAAAACGTATAATTGCAAGCGTTTTTCATAGTTTCGTTAAATGTAGCGTTTATGTATAATACAAGTAGTTTTTAAGTTATTATTTGCTAATAAACCCATAAAATGTAGTGTTTTCAATGATTTTAGCTATTTATCGGTGATATACAGCTGTTTTCCTAACAAATTGATGTATAAAATCCTCTTGTTAAAAGAATAATTTGCACCTATAAGTACTAACATTACTTAAAGCTATTAAATGAAGAGTAAGAGGTTATTTTATTGTTTGATATAACGGTATATTGCAAGCGTTTTTTCATAGTTTCTTCTAAACTGGTAGCGTTATTGTGATCTATAACAGTATTTTTTACTTATTTATATTGCATAAACCCGATAAAATGTAGTGGTTTTCATCAATGATTTTAGCTAGTTATCAGTGATATATAGCTGTTTTCTACAAATTTGAAGTATACCATCCTTTTTTGAGAATAATTTGAGACCTATAAGTACCTTACATTACATTAATCTAATAAACAGAAGATTAAGAGGGTATTTATTGTGATATAACGTATATTGCAAGCGTTTTTCATAGGTTCTTGTAAACTGTAAGCGGGTTATTGTTATATATAACAAGTAGTTTTATCTTATCAATTGCTATAACCCATAAAATGTAGTGTTTTCAATGATTTTAGCTATTTTAAGTGAAGAGTGGTTTTTTTACTACAAATTGAAGTATATTTCTTTATATCTGTATCGAAATAGCTTTTATATTTGCTACAACTATATTTTACAAATTAATAGCAAAAATATGGATTTTCATGAAATTTAGATATCAATTTTAATCTTAAAACCATAGTTTTTTTTCAAGAATGTTAATGTATTTTTGAATGTTTAATAATGTCGAAATTTTACATTATGCAGCCCTTTTACACAACTATATTTTACAAATGTTATGAGCTTAAATATTTATTTTTATCATGAAATTTAGGTATCATTTTATCTTAAAACAACGTTTATCCAATTATATTATGTATTTTTGAAAAGCCTAAAAAAATGTCCGAAATTTGCATTATTCAGCACTTTTTTAAAAACTATATTTTAACACTATTTTATGACTTAAAATATGTTTTTTCATGAAAAATATGTATCAATTTTAAAATCTTAGAAACAAAGTTTTTTCAAGTGTTTTTAATGTATTTTTGAAGGTCTACAAAAATGTCGAAAATTGTACATTATTCAGCTTTTTTTTTTTAATCGAGCAATTCACAATGTTGAATTATGGTTGTTTTCGTTAGAAATTGCTATCTTAACTACTGTAAGCTTATAATAGGAGTTTTGCGACACTATTTGTGATAACTATCGTATATTTTACGTGTTTTTTTTTCATAGTTTTCTTCTTAATTGTAGTGTTTATCATTAATAGAAGGAATTTACCTTATGATAATGCTTTATATCCCCAAAATTGTACTTTTCAAATGATTTTTAGTAGCTAGTTATTGGTGATATATAGCTGTTTCTACAATTGAAGTATACAATCCTTTTTAGAAATAAATTTGGGACCTATTAAAGTAGTTACATTACATTAAGCTACTAAACAGAAGAGTAAGAGGGTATTTATTGTGATTAAACGTTATATTGCAAGCGTTTTTTTCATAGTTTCTTGTAAACTGTAGCGTTTTATTGTATATATCCAAGAGTTTTACTTATCATATTGCTATAAACCCATAAAATGTATGTTTTCATGATATTAGCTATTTTATCGGTGATTATACTATGGTTCCTATAAATTTAAGTATAAAATTCCTCTTTTTAAGAACATTTGCACCTATTAGTACTTACATTACATTAAGCTATTAAAGAGAAGAGTAAGAGGTTGATTTATTGTATATAACGGTATATTGCAAGCGTTTTTTCATGTTTCTTTCTAACTGTAGCGTTTATTGTATATATTAACAGGTATGTTTAGTTATATATATTGCGTATAAACCATAACAATGTAGTGGTTCCCAATGATTTTAGCTAGTTTATCAGTGATATATAGCTGTTTTCCTACAAATTGAAGTAAAAAGCCTCTTTTTAGAATAATTTGCACCTATAAGTAGCGTACATTACATTAAGCTATATTAAATAGAAGAAGCGTAATAGGTTATTTATTGTGATCATATCGGTATATTGTCAAGCGTTTTCATAGTTTCTTGTAACTGTTATCGTTATGTATATATCAAGTAGTTTACTTATCATATTGCTATTAAACCCATAAAATTGTAGTGTTTTCATGATTTTAAGGCTATTTTTAGCGGTGATATACAGGCTGTTTTGCCTACAATTGAAGTTAAAATCCTCTTTTTTAGAATAATTTTTGCACCTATAAAGTAGCTTTACATTCCATTAAGCTATGTAAATAGAAGAGTAAAGGTTATTTATTGTGATATAACGTATATTGCCAGCGTTTTTCATAGTTTTCTTCTAACACTGTAGCGTATTGTATATATACAAGTAGTTTTACTTCTTATAAGTTGTATAACAAACCATAAAAAATGTAGTGTTTCAATGATTTTAGCTTAGTTATCAGTGATATTAGCCTGTTTTTCCCTACAAATTGAAGTATAAAATCCGCTTTTTAGATAATTTGCACCTATAAAGTAGCTTACATTACATTAAGCTATTAAAATGAAGAATACAGGTTATTTTATTGTGATATAACGGTTATTGCTTGCCAAGCGTTTTTTCAATTTTCTTGTAAACTGTAGCGTTAGTGTATATATACAAGTAGTTTTACTTATCATATGCTATAAACCCATACATGTTGTGTTTTTCAATGATTTTAGCTAGTTATCAGTGAAGAGTTGGTTTTTTTATCTGCAAATTGCAGTAATTTCTTTATATCTGTAGCTATATAGCTTTTTAATTGATACAGAACTATATTTTACAAAATTAATAGCTAAAAATATGTATTTTCAGAAAATTTAAGGATATCAATTGTAATCTTCAAACAATGTTTTTTCAAGAAATTTTAATGTATTTTTGAAATGCTAAATATGGTAGAAATTTTATATTCTTCCAGAGCACTTTAACACAACATTTTTACAATATTATAGCTTAAAATATGCATTTTTTCATGTAATTTATGTATCAATTTTTTCTTATAAACAACGTAGTTTTTTTCAAGTGTTTTAATGTATTTTTGAGGGCTAAAAAATGTCGAAAATTGACATTATTCAGCCTTTTTTTGATAGAGATTCAAAATGTGGAATTATAGTTGTTTTCGTTAGAATTGCCATTATACTACTGTACGCTTATAATGGAGTTTGAGACTCTATTTGTGTTAACAATTGTATATTATACGTGTTTTTTTTCATAGTTTCTTCTTTATTGTAAGTGTATATCATTATAGAAGGGAATTTACCTTATGATAATGCTTTATACCCACAAAATTTGTTTCTTTTCAATGATTTTAGCTAGTTATCGTGATATTATAGCTTTTTCCTACAACTTGAAGTATACAATCCTTTTTTTAGAATATTTGCACCTATAAGTAGCTTACATTACATTAGCTCTAGAATAGAGAGTAAGAGGTTTTTATTGGATATACGGTATATTGCAAGCGTTTTTTCATATTTTCTTGTAACTGTAGCGTTATTGTATATATACAAGTCAGTTTTACTTGTATCATAATTGCCTATAAACCCATAAAATGTAGTGTTTTCAATGATATTAGCTATTTATCGTGATATATAGCTGTTTTCCTACAAATTGAAGGTAATAAAATCCTCTTGTTAGAATAATTTGCACCTATAAGTAGCTTCATTACAGTACTATTAAATAAAAGAGTAACCAGGTTATTTATTGTGACATTACGGTATATTGCAAGCGTTTTTCATATTTTCTTCTTCCTAAACTGTAGCGTTATTGTATATACTAACAAGGTCAGTTTTACTTATTATATTGCTATAAACCCATAAAATGTATTTTTTTCAATGATTTTAGCTAGTTATCAGTGATATATAGCTGTTTTCCTACATAACTGAATATAAAATCTCTTTTAGATAATTTGCACTATAGTAGCTTACATTACATTAATCCTATTATAAAAAGTAAAGGTTATTTATTGTGAATATAACGGTATATGGAAGCGTTTTTCATAGTTTCTTGTAAACTGTAGCGTTATTGTATATATACAAGTAGTTCTACTATATCATGATTGGTGCTATAAACACCATAAAATGTTAGTGTTTTCAATGATGTTAGCTATTTATCGTGATATACAGCTGTTTCCTACAAATTGCAATTATAAAATCCTCTTTTAGAATAATTTGCACCTATAGTAGCTTACATTACATTAAGCTATTAAATGAAGAGTAGAGGTTATTTTATTGTGATATAAACGTATATTGCAAGCGTTTTCATAGTTTCTTCTAAACTGTTCGTTATTGGTATATATACAAGTAGTTTTTACTTATTATATTGCTATAAAAACCCATAAAATGTAGTGTTTTCAATGGTTTAGCTAGTTTATCAGTTATATATAGCTGTTTTTTCCTACAAATTGAAGTAATAAAATACTCTTTTTAGCATATTTGGCACCTATAAGTAGCTTACTTACATTAAGCTATTTAAATAGAGAGTAGGTGGTTATTTATTGTGCTATAACGGTATATTGCTTGCATCGTTTTCAGAGTTGTCTCGTAAAACTGTAGCGTTACTTGTTTTTTTTAAAAAAAAAATATATACAGTAGTTTGTACTATCATATTCCTATAAACCCATAAAATGTAGTGTTTTCAATGATTTTAGCTAGTTATCATGAAGAGTGGTTTTTTTCTACCAATTGAAGTATATTTTCTCTATATCTGTAGCTATATACTTTTTATATTTGCTACAACTATATTTTACAAATTAATAGCTAAAAATATGTATTTTTCCCCATGAATTTAGATATCCCATTTTAATCTTGAAACAATGTTTTTTCAAGAATTTTAAGTGTATTTTTGAATGCTAAATAATGTCGAAATTTTAACATTATTCAGCACTGTTTATACACAACTATATTTTACAATTTTATGAGCTAAAAATATGTTTTTTCATGAAATTTAGGTATCAATTTTAATCTTATTAAAAAAACGTTTTTTCAAGTGTTTTTTAATGTATTTTTGAAAGTCCTAAAACATGTCGAAATTTGACATTAGTCAGCACTTTTACACAACTAAATTTTTACAATATTATGAGCTTAAAATATGTATTTTCATGTAATTTATGTATCAATTTTATTCGAAAACAACGTTTTTTCAGTGTTTTTAATGTATTTTTTAAAGGGCCTTTAAAAAAATGTCGAAAATTGACATTATTCAGCCTTTTTTTTGATAGAGAAATTCAAAATTGTGGATTAATAGTTGTTTTCGTTAAAAAGTGCTATTTTAAACTACTGAAAGCTTATAATGAGAGTTTGAGACTCTATATTGGTGATACAATTGTATATTATACGTGTTTTTCCATAGTGTCTTCTTATTGGTGAGTTGTTATATCATTAATAAAAAGAATTTACCTTATGATAATGCTTTTATAACCCACACAATGGTTCTTTTCAATGATTTTTAGCTAGTTTATCGGTGATATATAGCTGTTTTCCCTCACAAAATTGAAGTATACAATCCTTTTTTTTTGAATAATTTGGACCTATAAGTAGGCTTACATTACATTACGCTAATAATAGAAGAGTAAGAGGGTTTTTATTGTGATATATAACGGATATTGCAAGCGTTTTTCATAGTTTCTTCTTAAACTGAAAGCGTTATTGTATATATATACAAGTATTTTTACTTATTATATGTGCTATAAACCCATAAAAATGTAGTTGTTTCAATGATTTACTAGTTATCAGTGATATATAGCTGTTTTCCTACAAATTGAAGTATAAAAACCTCTTTTTAGAATAAGTTATGCACCTATACTAGCTTACATTACATTAAGCTAATAAATTGAAGAGTAAGCGGTTATTTATTGTGCTAATAAAAAAAAACGGTATAAAATACAAGCGGTTTTTTCATAGTTTCTTGTAACTGTAAGCGGTTATTGTATATCACACAACAAAAGTAAATTTTATTACTATCATCATTGCTATAAACCCTAAATGTCATATTTTCAATGATATTAGGCTATTTATCGGTGATATACAGCTGTTTTCAACTACAATTGAAGTATAAAAGGCTCTTTTTTAGAATCATTTGCACTCTAAAAGTACTTACATTACATTAAGCTATTAAATAGAAGAGTAAGAGGTTTTTATTGTGATATAATTGCAAGCGTTTTTCCATAGTTTTCTTGTAAACTTAGCTTATTGTATATATACAGTAGTTTTCCTTATTATATTGCTAGAAACCCATAAAATTAGTGTTTCAATTATTTTAGCTATTTATACAGTGATATATAAGCTGTTTTCCTATAAATTGAAGTATAAAATCCTCTTTTTATTTAGAATAATTTTTGGCACCTATAAGTAGCTTACATTACCTTAAGCTATTAAATAGAAGAGTAATAGGTTTTGTATTGTGATATAACGGTATATTGCAATCATTTTCATAGTTTCTTGTAACTGTAGCGTTTATTGTATATATACAGTAGTTTTTACTTATCATATGGCTATAAACCCATAAAATGTAAGTGTTTTCAATGATATTAGCTATCTATCGGTGATATATAGCTTTTTCCTAAAATTTTGAAGTATAAAATATCCTCTTTTTAGAATAATTTGCACCTATTAAGTAAGCGTAACATTACATTATAGCTATTAAATAGAAGAGTAAAGAGGTTATTTATTGTGATATACAGGGTATATTGCAAGCGTTTTTCATAGTTTCTTCTAAACTGTATCCGTTATTGTAATATATCAGTAGTTTTTTACTTATTATATTGCTATAAAACCCATAAAATGTAGTGGTTTTCAAGATTTTAAACATAAAAAAAAAAAAAAAAAAAAAAAAAAAAAAAAAAAATTTATCAGTGAAAGTGGTTTTTTTCTACAAATTGCCGTATGTCTTTTATATCTGTAGCTATATAGCTTTTTATATTTGCTACAACTATTATTTTACAATTTTTAATAGCTATAAATATTATTTTTTCATGAAATTTAGATATCAATTTTAATCTTAAAAACAAAGTTTTTTCCAGTGTTTTAATGTAACATATTTTGAAGGGCTAAAAAAATGTCGAAAATTGACATTATTCCGCCTTTTTTTTGATAGAGAAATTCAAAATTTTGGAATTCTAGTTGTTTTTCGTTAGAATTGCTATTTTAAACTACTGTAAACTTATAATAGGATTTGAGACTATTTGTGATACAATTGTATAGTAATACTTGTTTTTCATAGTTTCTTCTTAATTGTATGTTATCTCATATAGAAGGAATTTACCTTCTGATATGCCTTTATACCCACAAAAATGTGTTCCTTTCATGATTTTACCTAGTTATCGGTGATATATAGTGTTTTCCCGACAATGGAGTATCAATCCTTTTTTTTAGAATAATTTGACCCTATAGTAGCCTTACATTTCATTAAGCTAATAAAATAAGAGTAAGAGGGTTTTTTATTGTGATATAAACGGTATATTGCAAGCGTTTTCATAGTTTCTGTAAACTGTAGCGTTATTGTATATATACACGTAGTTTTACTTATCATATTGCTATAAAAACCATAATGGTAGTGTTTACAATGAATCTTGACTATTTATCGGTGAATATAGCTGTTTTCCTACAAATTTGTAAAGTATAAAATCCTCTTTTCGAATATTGCACCTATAAGTATCTTACATTACATTAAGCTATTAAATGAAGACTAAGAGGTTATTATTGTGATATAACGGTATATTCAAGCGTTTTTCCTAGTTTTCTCTAAACTGTAGCGTTTATTGGTATATATACGCGGAGTTTTTTCTATTGATTTGCCCATAAACCCCTAAAAATGTAGTGTTTTCAATGATTTTAGCTAGTTATCATGATATATAGCTGTTTTTCCCTACTACAAATTGAAGAATAAAATCCTTTTTTTTAGAATAATTTGCAGCTATAAGTAGCCTTACATTACATTAAGCGATTAAAAATGAGAGTAAAGAGGTTATTTATTTGATATAACGTATATTGCCAAGCGTTTTTTCATAGTTGTTTCTTGTAAACTGTAGTGTTAATGTATATATACAAGTAGTTTTTACTTATCATATTGCTATAAAACCCCTAACAATGTAGTGTTTTCAATGATATTATCTATTTATCGGTGGATATATAGCTGTTTTCCCTACAAATTGAAGTATAAAATCGTCTTTCAGAATTATTTGCACTATAAGTAGCTTACATTTACATTAGCTATTAAATAGAAGAGTTAAAAAGGTTATTTATTGTGATAGAACGGTATTTGGAAGCGTTTTTCATAGTTTCTTCTAAACGGTAGCGTTATTGTATATATACAAGTAGTTTGACTATTATATTGCCATAAACCCAGAAAATAATATTGTTTTTCAATGATTTTAGCTAGTATCAGTGATATATAGCTGTTTTCCTACAAATTTGAAGAATAAATCCTCTTTTTAGAATATTTTGGCACCTACAGTAGCTTACATTACATTAAGTATTAAAATATAAGAGTAAGAGGTTATTTATTGTGAATAAACGGTAATATTGCAAGCGTTGTTTTCATAGTTTCCTGTAAACTGTAAGCGTTTTGTATATCTACAAGTAATTTTTACTTATTATATTGCTATAAAACCCATAAATGTAGTGTTTTCAATGATTTTTAGAGCTATTTATCGGTGATATACCGCTATTTTCCTACAAATTGAAGTATAAAATCCTCTTTTTAGAATAATTTGCACCTATAATTAGCTTACCTTACATTAAGCTTTAAATAGAAGAGGTAGAGGTTCTTTATTGTGGATATAACGTTATCTTGCAAGCGTTTTTTCATAGTTTCTTCTAAAACTAATAGCATTATTGGTATATATCCAAGTAGTGTTACTTATATATTGCTATAAACCCATACAATGTAGTGTTTTCAAAGATTTTTGCTAGTTATCAGTGACATAGAGCTGTTTTTTCCCTACAAATTGAGTATAAAAATCCTCTTTTAGAGAATTTGGCACCTATAAGTAGCTACTTACATTAAGCTATTAAATAGAAGAGTAATTGGAGGGTTATTTATGTGATATAGACGGTATATTCTTTGCACAACGTTTTTTTAGTTTCTTGTAAACCTGTACGTTTATTGGTAATATATTAACAAGTAGTTTACTTATCATATTGCCTATAAACCCATAAAATGTAGTGTTTTCAATGATTTTAGCTATTTATGTGAATATATAGCTATTTCCTACAAATTGAAAGTATAAAATCCTATTTTAGAACAATTTTGGCACCTATAAGTAGTAGCTACATTACATAGCTATTAAATAAAGAGTAAGAAGGTTTTTATTTTATTTGTGAGATAACGGTATATTGCAAGCGTTTTTCATATTTCTTTCTTCTAACTGTAGCGTTATTGTATATATACAAGTAGTTTTAGTTATTATATTGCTATAAACCCATAAAATGTGTGTTTTCATGATTTTAGCTATTTTCGGTGATATACAGCTGTTTTCCTACAAATTGAAGTATAAATCATATTTTTAGCATTTATGCACCTATAAGTAGCTTAACATTACATTAAGCTATTAAAAAAAAAAATAGAAGGAGTAAGAGGTTATTTAATTTAAAAATATATAACCGGTATAATTGGGCAAGCGTTTTTCATAGTTTCACGTAAACTGTACGTTATGGTATATATACAATTAGTTTTAACTTATCATATTGCTAAATAACCCATAAAAATTGTAGTGTTTTCATGATTTTAGCTAGTTATCAGTGAAGAGTGGTTTTTTTCTACAAATTGAAGTATATTTCTTTATATCTGTAGCTAAATAGCTTTTTATATTTGCTACAACTATATTTTTTAAACAAATTAATGCAAAAATATGTATTTTTCATGCATTGATATCAATTTAATCTTAAAAACAATGTTTTTTTTTCAAGATTTTAATGTATTTTTGAAATGTTTAAATAATGTCGACAATTTTACATTATGCAGCATTGTTACACAACTAATTTTACAGTGTTATGAGCTAAAAATATGTTTTTTTCATGAAATTTAGGTGATCAATTTTATCTTAAAAACACGTTTTTTCCAAGTATTTTAATGTATTTTTAAAGCCTAAAAAATTTTTCGCATTTGACATATTCCCGCCCTTTTACACAACTATATTTTACAATATTATGAGCTTAAAAATGTGTATTTTTCATGAAATAATGTATCATTTTATCTTAGAAACAACGTTTTTTTCAAGTGTTTTAATGTATTTTTGAAGGCTAAAAAATGTCGAAAACGGAACATTATTCATCCCTTTTTTTTTGAAAGGAGAAATTAAAATGTGGAAGTTATAGTTGTTTTCGTTAAAATTGCTCTCTTAAACTAACTGTAAGCTTATCATAGGAGTTTTGAGACACTAATTGTGATACAATTGTATATTATACGGTGTTTTTCATAGTTTCTTCTTAATTGTAGTGTTATATCATTATAGAAGGAATTTACCTTATGATAAGCTTTATATCCACAAAATTGTTGTTCCTCTTTCAATGATCTTAGCTATTTATTGGTGATATATAGCTGTTTTCCCTACAAATTGAAGTATGAACAATCTTTTTTTAGAATAATTTGAACCTATAAGTACTTGTATTACATTAAGCTAATAAACATATGAGTAAGAGGGTATTTATTGTGATATAACGGTAATATGCAAGCGATTTTCGTTAGTTTTTCTTGTAAACTGTAGCGTTATTGTATATATACAAGTAGTTTTTACCTATCATATTGCTATAAACCCATAAAAATGTAGTGTTTTCAATGATATTAGCTCTTTATATCGGTGATATATAGCTATGTTTCCTACAAATTGAAGTATAAAATCTCTTTTTTAGAACAATTTGCACCTATTAGTAGCTTACCATTAATTAATCTATTAAATAAAAGCGTAAGAGGTTATTTATTCTGATATAACGGTATATTGCAAGCGTTTTTCATAGTTTTCTTCTTTCTTCTAAAACTGTAGCGTTATTGTATATATACAGTAGTTTTAGTTATTATATTGCTAAAACCCTAAAATGTAGTGTTTTCAAGATTTTAGCTATTTATCGGTGATAACAGCTGTTTTCCTACAAATTGAAATATAAATCCTCTTTTTAGAATAATTTGCACCTATAAGTATCTTACATTACATTAGCTATAAATAGCAGAGTAAGAGGTTATTTATTGTGATATAACGTGTATATTGCAAGCGTTTTTCATATTTCTTCTAAACTGTAGCGTTATTGTATATATACAAGGTAGTTTTAACTTATTTATATTGCTATAAAACCCATAAAATGTAGTGTTTTCAATGATTTTAGCTAATTATCAGTGATATATAGCTTTTCCTGACAATTGAAGTATCACTCCTTTTTTTAGAATAATTGGGACCTATAAGTAGCTTACATTACATTAAGCTAATAAACAGAAGAGTAAAAGGGTATTTTATTGTATATAACGAGTAATTATTGCAACGTTTTTCATGTTTTCTTGTAAACTGTATGCGTTTATTGTATATATACAAGTAGTTTTACTTAGTCAATATTGCTACTAACCCATAACATGTAGTGTTTTCAATGAATTTAGCTATTTTATCGGTGATATATTAGCGATTTTCCTAAAATTGAAGAATAAAATTTCCTCTTTTTTGACAATTTGGCACCTATTAGTAGCTTACATTACATTAAGCTATTAAATAGAAGAGTAAGAGGTTATTTATTGTGATATAACTGTAATATTGCAAGCGTTTTTTCATATTTCTTCTAACTGTAGCGTTATTGTTAATATATACAGTAGTTGTATACTTATTATATTTGCTTATAAACACATAAATTGTAGTGTTTCAATGATTTTACTAGTTATCAGTGATAGATACCCTGTTTTCACTACAAATTGAAGTATACAACCTTTTTTGTCGAATTAATTTGGACCTATAAGTAGCTTACATTACACTTAAGCTAATAACAGAAGAGAAAGAGGTATTTATTTGTGAGTATAACTGTATATTGCAGGCGTTTTTCATAGGTGTCTTGAACTGTAGCGTTATTGTATATATACAAGTAGTTTTTACTTATCATTTGCTTAGTAACCCATAAAATGTAGTGTTTTCAATGATATTAGCTTATTTATCGGTGATATATAAGCTATTTCCTACAAATTGAAGTATAAAATTCCTCTTTTAGAATAATTTTTTGTGGCACCTATATAGCTTACATTACCTTAAGCTATTAAATAGAATAGTAAAAGGTTATTTATTGTGATATAGACGGTATATTGCCAAGCGTTTTTTTCATAGTTTTCTTGTAAATTGTAGGCGGGTTATTGTATTATATACAAGTAGTTTTACTTAAAAATCCATATTGCTATAAACCCTAAATGTAGTGTTTTCCAATGATTGTTTAGCTATTTAAATCGGTGATATCCGCATTTTTTCCCTACATATTGAAGTATAAAATCCTCTTTTTAGAAAAATTTGCACCTATAAGTAGCTTACATTACATTAAGCTAATTAAATAGAAGAGTAGAGGTTATTTATTGTGATATAAGGGTATATTGGCAAGCGTTTTTTCATAGTTTCTTTCTAGACTGTAGCGTTATTGTATATAGACAATAGTTTTTACTTATTTATTGCCATAAACCCATAAAATGTAGTGTTTTCAATGATTTTTAGCTAGGTATCAGTGATATATAGCTGTTTTCCTACAATTGAAGAATAAAAATCCTCTTTTTAGAATAATTTGCACCTATAAGTAAGCTTACATTACATTAAGCTATTAAATAGACGAGTAGAGGTTTATTTATTGGATATAACGGTATAATGCAAGCGTTTTTCATAGTTTCTTGTAAACATGTAGCGTATGTATATATACAATTAGTTTTTACTTATCATATTGCTATAAACCCCATAAATGTTGTTTTCCAATGATATTAGCTATTTATCGGTGAGATATAGCTATTTTCTACAAATTTGAAGTATAAAATTCCTCTTTTTAGAACAATTTGCACCTATTAGGTAACTTACATTACATTAAGCTATTAAATAGAAGATTAAGAGGTTTTTATTGTGATATACGGTATATTTGTCAAGCGTTTTTCCATAGTTTCTTTCTAAAACTGTAGCGTTATTGTATATATACAGTATTTTCTTATTATATTGCTATAAAACCCATAAAATGTACTGGTTTCAATTATTTTAGCTAGTTTATCAGTGATATATCCTGTTTTCCTACAACTTGAAGTATACAATCCTTTTTTTTAGATAATTTGGACCTATAAGTAGCCTTACATTACATTAAAGCTAATAAAACGAAGAGTAAGAGGGTATTTATTGTGATATAACGGTATATAGTTGCAAGCGTTGTTCATAGTTCTGTAAACTGTAGCGTTATTGTATATATACAAGTAGTTTTTACTTATCATATGCTAGAAACCCATAAATGTATTGTTTTCAATGATATTAGCTATTTTATCGTGATATATCCTGTTTCCTACAAATTGAAGGGTATACAATCCTTATTTTGGAATAATTTGGACCTATAAGTGCTTACATTACTTAAGCTAATAAATAGAAGAGTAAGAGGGTTTTTATTGTGATATAACGGTATATTGCAAGCGTTTTTCATAGTTTATTGTAAACTGTAGCGGTTATTGTATGTATCAGTAGTTTTACTTCTCATATTGCTATAAACCCATAAAATGTAGTGTTATCAATGATATTAGCTATTTATCCGGTGCTATATCGCTATTTTCCTACAAATTGAAGTATAAAATCCTCTTTTCTAGAACAATTGCACCTATTAGTAGCTTACATGACATTAAGCTATTAAATAGAAGAGTAAGAGGTTATTTATTGTGATATAAACGTATATTGCAAACGTTTTTTCCCCCCCCAGAAAAAAAAAAAAAAAAAAACCACCCCCCCCACCCCCCAAAACCCAAGAATGTTTCTTCTAAACTTATGCGTTATTGTATATTATACAAGTAGTTTTAACTTATTATTTGCTATAAACCCATTAAACGTAGTGTTTTCAATGATTTTAGCTAATTCCTCAGTGAGAGTGGTTTTTTTTTCTACAAATTGGTATATTTCTTTATATCCTGTAGCTATAATAGCTTTTTTTAATATTTGCAAAACTATATTTTACAAAATTATAGCTAAAACTATGTATTTTTCATGAAATTAGATATCAATTTTAATCTTAAAAACAATGTTTTTTCAAAGATTTTAATGTATTTTTGAAATGCTAAATAATGTCCGATTTTACATTATTCCAGCACTTTAACCAACTATTATTTTACAATGTTTATGCTGAGCTAAAAATATGTATTTTTCATGAATATATATGTCTCAATTTTAATCTTAAAAACAACGTTTTTTTCAAGTGTTTTTTTATGTAATTTTTGTTGAAAGCCTAAAAAATGTCGAAATTTGACATTATTCAGCACTTTTACACAACTATATTTTTCAATGATTATGACTTAAAATATGTCCTTTTTCTGTAATTTTATGTTCAATTTTATTCTTAAAACAAACGTTTTTTTTCAAGTGGGTTTTAATGTTTTTTGAAGGGCTAAAAAATGTCAAAATTGCATTATTCAGCCCTTTTTTTTGATAGAGAAATTCAAAATGTGGGAATTAATAGTTGTTTTCGTTAGGAAATTGCTATTTTAAACTACTGTAAGCTTATAAAATAGAGTTTGAGACTATATTGTGATACATTGTATCTTATACGTGTTTTTTCATAGTTTCTTCTTAATTGTAGTGTGTTATAATCATTATTATAAGGAATTTACACTTATCGATATGCTTGTAATACCTACAAAAATGGTGTTCTTTTCAATGATATTAGCTATTTATACGGGATATAAAGCTGTTTTCCTACAAATTGAATTATAAAATCCTCTTTTTAGATAATTTGCACCTATAAGTAGCTTACAATTACAGTAAGCTATTAAATAAAGAGTCAGAGGTTTTTTATTGTGATATAACGGAATTATTGCAAGCGTTTTTCTAGTTTTCTTGTAAACTGTGCGTTATTGTATATATACAAATAGTTTTACTTTATCATATTGGCCATAACCCATAAAATGTAGTGTTTTCAATGATTTTAAGCTAGTATCATGGAATCTAGCTGTTTTTCCTCAAAATTGAAGAATAATCCTCTTTTTTAGAATAATTGCACCTATAAGTAGCTTACATTACATTAGTGCTCTTAAATGAAGAGTAAGAGTTATTTAATTTGTAATATAAAACAACGTATAATGCAAGCGTTTTTCATAGTTCTGTAAACTGTAGCGTTATTGTATATATAGCAAATAGTGTGTACTTATCATATTGCTAATAAACCCATAAAAATGGAGTGTTTTTCATGATATTAGGCTATTTATCGGTGATTATAATAGCCTATTTTTCCTACAACTTGAAGTTAAAATCCTCTTTTCAGAACAATGTTGCACCTATAAGTAGCTTACATTACATTAAGCTATTAAATAGAAGAGTAAGAGGTTATTTATTGTGATATAACGGTATATGCAGCGTTTTTCATAGTTTCTTCTAAACTGTAGCGTTATGTATATATACAAGTAGTTTTACTTATTATATGCTATAAACCATAAATGTAGTGTTTTCAATGATTTAGCTAGTTATCAGTGATATATAGCTGTTTCCTACAATGAAGTAAAAATCCTTTTTAGAATAATTGCACCTATAGTAGCTTACATTACATTAAGCTATTAAATAGAAGAGTAAGAGGTTATTTATTGTGATATAACGGTATATTGCAAGCGTTATTCATAGTTTCTTCTAAACTGTAGCGTTATTGTATATATCAAGTAGTTTTACTTATTATATTGCTATAAACCCATAAAATGTACTGTTTTCAATTATTTTAGCTAGTTATCAGTGATATAAGCTGTTTTCTACAAATTTGAAGTATAAAATCCTCCTTTTAGAATAATTTGCACCTATAAGTAGCTTTCATTACATTAAGCTATTAAATAGAAGAGTAAGAGGTTTTTATTGTGATATAACGGTATATTGCAAGCATTTTTCATAGTTTCTTGTTAACTGTAGCGTTATTGTATATATACAAGTAGTTTTACTTATTCATATTGCTATAAACCCATAAAATGTAGTGTTTTCAATGATTTAGCTATTTATCGTGATATATAGCTGTTTTCCTACAAATTGAAGTGTAAAATCCTCTTTTTAGAATAATTTGCACCTATAAGTAGCTTACATTACATTAAGCTATTAAATAGAAGAGTAAGAGGTTATTTATTGTGATATAACGGTATATTGCAAGCGTTTTTCATAGTTTCTTCTAAACTGTAGCGTTATTGTATATATACAAGTAGTTTTACTTATTATATTGCCATAAACCCATAAAATATAGTGTTTTCAATGATTTTAGCTAGTTATCAGTGATATATAGCTGTTTTCCTACAAATTGAAGAATAAAATCCTCTTTTTAGAATAATTTGCACCTATAAGTAGCTTACATTACATTAAGCTATTAAATAGAAGAGTAAGAGGTTATTTATTGTGATATAACGGTATATTGCAAGCGTTTTTCATAGTTTCTTGTAAACTGTAGCGTTATTGTATATATACAAGTAGTTTTATTTATCATATTGCTAAATTTACCCATATAATGTAGTGTTTTCAATGATATTAGCTCTTTATCGGTGATATATAGCTGTTTTCCTACAAATTGAAGTATAAAATCCTCTTTTTAGAATAATTTGCACCTATAAGTAGCTTACATTACATTAAGCTATTAAATAGAAGAGTAAGAGGTTATTTATTGTGATATAACGGTATATTGCAAGCGTTTTTCATAGTTTCTTCTAAACTATAGCATTATTGTATATATACAAGTAGTGTTACTTATTATATTGCTATAAACCCATAAAATGTAGTGTTTTCAAAGATTTTAGCTAGTTATCAGTGACATATAGCTGTTTTCCTACAAATTGAAGTATAAAATCCTCTTTTTAGAATAATTTGCACCTATAAGTAGCTTACATTACATTAAGCTATTAAATAGAAGAGTAAGTGGTTATTTATTGTGATATAACGGTATATTGCTTGCAAACGTTTTTTATAGTTTCTTGTAAACTGTAGCGTTATTGTATATATACAAGTTTTTTTTACTTATCATTTGCTATAAACCCATAAAATGTAGTGTTTTCAATGATTTAGCTATTTATCGGTGATATATAGCTTTTTTTCCTACAAATTGAAGTATAAAATCCTCTTTTTAGAACAATTTGCACCTATTAGTACTTACATTACATTAAGCTTTTAAAATAGAGAGTAAGAGGTATTTTATTGTGATATAAGGGGTATATTGAAAAGCGTTTTTCATAGTTTCTTCTAACTGTAGCGTTATTGTATATTACAAGTAGTTTTAGTTATTATATTGCTATAACCCATAAAAGGGTGTGTTTTCATGATTTTAGCTATTTATGGGTTTGATATACAGCTGTTTTCCTACAAATTGAAGTAAAAATCCTCTTTTAGAATAATTTGCACCTATAAGTAGCTTACATTACATTAAGCTATTAAATAGAAGAGTAGAGGTTATTTATTTTGATATAACGGTATATTGAAAGGGGCTTTTTTCATAGTTTCACGTAAACTGTAGCGTTATTGTATATATACAAGTAGTTTTACTTATCATATTGCTATAACCCATAAAATGTAGGGGTTTCAATGTTTTTAGCTATTTTATCAGTGAAGAGTAGTTTTTTTCTAAAAATTGAAGTATATTTCTTTATATCTGTAGCTAAATAGCTTTTTATATTTGCTACAACATATTTTACAAAATTAATAGCAAAAAATATGTATTTTTCATGAAATTTAGATATCAATTTTAATCTTAAAAACAATGTTTTTTTCAAGAATTTTAATGTATTTTTGAAATTTTAAAATAATGCCCAAAATTTTACATTATGCAGCACTTTTACACAACTATATTTTACCGTGTTATGAGCTAAAAAATATGTATTTTTCATAAAATTTAGGTATCAATTTTAATCTTAAAAAAAACTTTTTTTCCAAGTATTTTAATGTATTTTTGAAAGCCAAAAAAAATGTCGAAATTTGACATTATTCAGCACTTTTACACAACTATATTTTACAATATTATGGAGCTTAAAATTGTGTATTTTTCATGAAAATAATGTATCAATTTTTAATCTTAGAAAAACGTTTTTTCAAGTGTTTTAATGTATTTTTGAAGGCTAAAAATGTCGAAAGGGGACATTATTCAGCCCTTTTTTTTGAAAGAGAATTAAAAATGTGGAATTATAGTTGTTTTCGTTAGAATTGCTATCTTAAACTACTGTAAGCTTATAATAGGAGTTTGAGACACTATATTGTGATACAATTTTTATATTATACGTGTGTTTCATAGTTTCTTCTTAATTGTAGTGTTATATCATTAATAGAAGGAATTTACCTTTTGATAAAGCTTTATATCCACAAAATGTGTTCTCTTCAATGGGTCTTAGCTAGTTATTGGGTGATATATAGCTGTTTTCCTACAAATTGAAGTATACAATCCTTTTTTTAGAATAATTTGAACCTATAAGTACTACATTACATTAACTAATAAACAGATGAGTAAGAGGGTATTTATTGTGATATAACGGTATATTGCAAGCGATTTTTGTAGTTTTCTTGTAAAATGTAGCGTTATTGTATATATACAAATAGTTTTTACCTATCATATTGCTATAAACCCATAAAATTAGGTTTTCAATGATATTAGCTTTTATCGGTGATATATACTATTTTCCTACAAATTGAAGTATAAAAACCTCTTTTTAGAACAATTTGCACCTATTAGTAGCTTACCTTACATTAAGCTATTAAATAGAAAGTAAGAGGTTATTTATTCTGATTTTAACGGTATATTGCAAGCGTTTTCATAGTTTTCTTCTAAACTGTAGCGTTATTGTATATATACAATAGTTTTTTAGTTATTATATATTGCATAAACCCATAAAATGTAGTGTTTTCAATGATTTTAGCTATTTATCGGTGATATACAGCTGTTTTCCTCAAATTGAAATATAAAAACCTCTTTTTAGAATAATTTTTCACCTATAAGTAGCTTACATTACATTAAGCTATTAAAAAGAAGAGTAAGAGGTTTTTTTATTGTGATATAACGGTATATTGCAAAACGTTTTTCATAGTTTCTTCTAAACTGTAGCGTTATTGTATATATACAGGTAGTTTTTACTTATTTTATTGCTATAAACCCATAAATGTAGTGTTTTCAATGATTTAGCTATTATTTAGTGATATATAGCTGGTTTTCCCCACAAATTGAAGTATACAATCCTTTTTTTAGAATAATTTGGACCTATAAGTACTTTTCTTACATTAAGCTAATAAACAGAAGAGTAGAGGGTATTTATTGTGATATAACGGTATATTGCAAGCGTTTTTCATATTTCTTTTAAACTGTAGCGTTATTTTATATATACAGTAGTTTTTACTTATCATATTGCTATAAACCCATAAAAAGTAGTGTTTTCAATGATATTAGCTATTTATCGGTGATATATAGCTATTTTCCCAAAAATTGAAAAAATAAAATCCTCTTTTTAGAACAATTTGCACCTATTAGTAGCTTACATTACATTAAGCTATTAAATAGAAGAGTAAGAGGTTATTTATTGTGATATAACGGTATATTGCAAGCGTTTTTCATAGTTTCTTCTAAACTGTAGCGTTATTGTATATATACAGGTAGTTTTACTTATTATATTGCTATAAACCCATAAAATGTAGTGTTTTCAATGATTTTAGCTAGTTATCAGTGATATATAGCTGTTTTCCTACAAATTGAAGTATACAATCCTTTTTTTTCGAATAATTTGGACCTATAAGTAGCTTACATTACATTAAGCTAATAAACAGAAGAGAAAGAGGGTATTTATTGTGATATAACTGTATATTGCAGGCGTTTTTCATAATTTCTTGTAAACTGTAGCGTTATTGTATATATACAAGTAGTTTTACTTATCATATTGCTATAAACCCATAAAATGTAGTGTTTTCAATGATATTAGCTATTTATCGGTGATATATAGCTATTTTCCTACAAATTGAAGTATAAAATCCTCTTTTTAGAATAATTTGCACCTATAAGTAGCTTACATTACATTAAGCTATTAAATAGAAGAGTAAAAGGTTATTTATTGTGATATAACGGTATTTGCAAGCGTTTTTCAAAAGTTTCTTGTAAATTGTAGCGTTATTGTATTATATAAAGTAGTTTTACTTATCATATTGCTAAAACCCATAAAATGTAGTGTTTTCAATGATTTTAGCTATTTATCGGTGATATACCGCTATTTTCCTACATATTGAAGTATAAATCCTCTTTTTAGAATAATTTGCACCTATAAGTAGCTTACATTACATTTAAACTATTAATAGAAGAGTAAGAGGTTATTTATTGTGATATAAGGGTATATTGCAAGCGTTTTTCATAGTTTCTTCTGACTGTAGCGTTATTGTATATATACAAGTAGTTTTACTTATAATATTGCTATAAACCCATAAAACGTAGTGTTTCAATGATTTTAGCTAGTTATCATGATATATAGCTGTTTTCCTACAAATTGAAGTATAAAATCCTCTTTTTAGAATAATTTGCACCTATAAGTAGCTTACATTACATTAAGCTATTAATAGAAGAGTAAAAAGGTTATTTATTGTGAATAAACGGTATATTGCAAGCGTTTTTTCATAGTTTCTTCTAAACTGTAGCGTTTTTTGTATATATACAGGTAGTTTTACTTATTATATTGCTATAAAAAACCCCTAAAATGTAGTGTTTTCAAAGATTTTAGCTAGTTATCATGATATATAGCTGTTTCCTACAAATGAAGTATACAATCCTTTTTTTTCGAATAATTTGGACCTATAAGTAGCTTACATTACATTAAGCTAATAAACAGAAGAGTAAGAGGGTATTTATTGTGATATAACTGTATATTGCAGGCGTTTTTCATAGTTTCTTGTAAACTGTAGCGTTATTGTATATATACAAGTAGTTTTACTTATCATATTGCTATAAACCCATAAAATGTAGTGTTTTCAATGATATTAGCTATTTATCGGTGATATATAGCTATTTTCCTACAAATTGAAGTATAAAATCCTCTTTTTAGAATAATTTGCACCTATAAGTAGCTTACATTACATTAAGCTATTAAATAGAAGAGTAAAAGGTTATTTATTGTGATATAACGGTATATTGCAAGCGTTTTTCATAGTTTCTTGTAAATTGTAGCGTTATTGTATTATATACAAGTAGTTTTACTTATCATATTGCTATAAACCCATAAAATGTAGTGTTTTCAATGATTTTAGCTATTTATCGGTGATATACCGCTATTTTCCTACATATTGAAGTATAAAATCCTCTTTTTAGAATAATTTGCACCTATAAGTAGCTTACATTACATTAAGCTATTAAATAGAAGAGTAAGAGGTTATTTATTGTGATATAAGGGTATATTGCAAGCGTTTTTCATAGTTTCTTCTAGACTGTAGCGTTATTGTATATATACAAGTAGTTTTACTTATTATATTGCCATAAACCCATAAAATGTAGTGTTTTTCAATGATTTTAGCTAGGTATCAGTGATATAGCTGTTTTCCTACAAATTGAAGAATAAAATCCTCTTTTTAGAATAATTTGCACCTATAAGTAGCTTACATTACATTAAGCTATTAAATAGAAGAGTAAGAGGTTATTTATTGTGATATAACGGTATAATGCAAGCGTTTTTCATAGTTTCTTGTAAACTGTAGCGTTATTGTATATATACAAGTAGTTTTACTTATCATATTGCTATAAACCCATAAATGTAGTGTTTTTCAATGATATTAGCTATTTATCGGTGATATATAGCTATTTTCCTACAAATTGAAGTATAAAATCCTCTTTTTAGAACAATTTGCACCTATTAGTAAGCTTACATTACATTTAGCTATTAAATAGAAGAGTAGAGGTTATTTATTGTGATATAACGGTATATTGCAAGCGTTTTTCATAGTTTCTTCTAAACTGTAGCGTTATTGTATATATACAAGTAGTTTTAGTTATTATATTGCTATAAACCCATAAAATGTAGTGTTTTCAATGATATTAGCTATTTATCGGTGATATATAGCTTTTTTCCTACAAATTGAAGTATAAAATCCTCTTTTTAGAACAATTTGCACCTATTAGTTGCTTACATTACATTAAGCTATTAAATAGAAGAGTAAGAGGTTATTTATTGTGATATAACGGTATATTGCAAACGTTTTTCATAGTTTCTTCTAAACTGTAGCGTTATTGTATATATACAAGTAGTTTTACTTATTATATTGCTATAAACCCATAAAACGTAGTGTTTTCAATGATTTTAGCTAATTCTCAGTGAAGAGTGGTTTTTTTCTACAAATTGAAGTATATTTCTTTATATCTGTAGCTATATAGCTTTTTATATTTGCTAAAACTATATTTTACAAAATTAATAGCTAAAAATATGTATTTTTCATGAAATTTAGATATCAATTTTAATCTTAAAAACAATGTTTTTTTCAAGAATTTTAATGTATTTTTGAAATGCTAAATAATGTCCGAATTTTACATTATTCAGCACTTTTACACAACTATATTTTACAATGTTATGAGCTAAAAATATGTATTTTTCATGAAATATAGGTATCAATTTTAATCTTAAAAACAACGTTTTTTCAAGTGTTTTTATGTATTTTTGAAAGCCTAAAAAATTACGAAATTTGACATTATTCAGCACTTTTACACAACTATATTTTTCAATATTATGAGCTTAAAATATGTATTTTTCATGTAATTTATGTATCAATTTTATTCTTAAAAACAACGTTTTTTCAAGTGTTTTAATGTATTTTTGAAGGGCTAAAAAATGTCAAAAATTGACATTATTCAGCCCTTTTTTTGATAGAGAAATTCAAAATGTGGAATTATAGTTGTTTTCGTTAGAAATTGCTATTTTAAACTACTGTAAGCTTATAATAGGAGTTTGAGACTATATTGTGATACAATTGTATATTATACGTGTTTTTCATAGTTTCTTCTTAATTGTAGTGTTATATCATTATTAGAAGGAATTTACCTTATGATAATGCTTTATACCTACAAAATGTGTTCTTTTCAATGATTTTAGCTAGTTATCGGTGATATATAGCTGTTTTCCTACAAATTGAAGTATACAATCCTTTTTTTAGAATAATTTGGACCTATAAGTAGCTTACATTACATTAAGCTAATAAATAGAAGAGTAGGAGGGTTTTTATTGTGATATAACGGTATATTGCAAGCATTTTTCATAGTTTCTTGTAAACTGTAGCGTTATTGTATATATACAAGTAGTTTTACTTATCATATTGCTATAAACCCATAAAATGTAGTGTTTTCAATGATATTAGCTATTTATCGGTGATATAAAGCTGTTTTCCTACAAATTGAATTATAAAATCCTCTTTTTAGAATAATTTGCACCTATAAGTAGCTTACATTACATTAAGCTATTAAATAGAAGAGTAAGAGGTTTTTTATTGTGATATAACGGAATATTGCAAGCGTTTTTCATAGTTTCTTGTAAACTGTAGCGTTATTGTATATATACAAATAGTTTTACTTATCATATTGCCATAAACCCATAAAATGTAGTGTTTTCAATGATTTTAGCTAGGTATCAGTGATATATAGCTGTTTTCCTACAAATTGAAGAATAAAATCCTCTTTTTAGAATAATTTGCACCTATAAGTAGCTTACATTATATTAGGCTATTAAATAGAAGAGTAAGAGGGTTATTTATTGTGATATAACGGTATAATGCAAGCGTTTTTCATAGTTTCTGTAAAACCTGTAGCGTTAATTGTATATATACAAATAGTTTGTACTGTATCATATTGCTATAACCCATAAAATGGAGTGTTTTCAATGTATTTAGCTATTTATCGGTGATATATAGCCTATTTTCCCTACAATTTGCGAAGTTAATAAATACTCTTTTCCAGAACATTTTGCACCCTATTAAGTACTTACATTAAATTAAGCTATTAAATAGAAGAGTAAAGAGGTTATTCATTGTGATATAACGGTATATGCAAGCGTTTGCATAGTTTCTTCTAAACTGTAGCGTTTATTGTATTATACAAGTAGTTTTAGTTATTATATTGCTATAAGACCCATAAATGTAGTGTTTTCAAATGATTTTTTAAAAACTAGTATCATGATATATAGCTTGTTTTTCCCTAAAATTGAAGTATAAAATCCTATTTTTAGAAATTTGCAGCTATAATTAGCTTACATTACATTAAGCTATTAAATAGAAGATAAGAGGTTATTTATTGGTGATATAACGGAATATTGTCAAGCGTTTTTCATAGTTTCTTGGTAAACTGTACGGTTTTATTGTATATATACAAGTAGTTTTACTTATTATACATTGCTATAAACCATAAATTTGGTGTTTTCAATGATTTTAGCTATTTATCGGTTATTACATCTGTTTTTCAATTTGAAAGTATAACATCCTCTTTTAGAATACTTTGCACCTATAAGTAGCTTACATACTTAAAGCTATTAAATAGAAGAGTAAGAGATTATTTATTAGTGATAACGGATATGCGAAGCGTTTTTCTAGTTTTTTTCTTCTAAACTGTAGCGTTATTGTATATATACAAGTAGTTTTACTATTATATTGCTTATAACCCATAAAAGGTAGTGTTTTCATGATTTTAAGCTAGTTTCAGCGATATAATCGCTGTTTTCCTTCCTACAATTGAAGTAAAAATCCTCTTTTTAGAATAATTTTCACCTATAAGTAGCTTACATTACTTAGAGCTATTTAATAGAAGATAAAGAGGTTTTTTATTGTGATATAACGGTATATTGCAAGCGTTATTCAAGTTTTCTTCCTAAACTGTAGCGTTATTGTATATATACTAGTAGTTTTACTTTAGTTATATTGCTTATAAACCCAAAAATGTACTGTTTTCATTATTTTAGCTAGTTATCAGTGATATATAGCTGTTTTCCTACAAATTGAAGAATAAAATCCTCTTTTAGAATAATTTGCACCTATAAGTAGTTTTCATTACTTAAGCTTTTAAAATAGAAGACTAAGAGGTTATTTATTGTAATATAACGGTATATTGCAAGCGTTTTTCATAGTTTCTTGTAAACTGTAGCGTTATTGTATATATAAAAGTAGTTTTATTTATCATATTGCTATAAACCCATAAAATGTAGTGTTTTCAATGATATTAGGTCTTTATCGGTGATATATAGCTGTTTTCCTACAAATTGAAGTATAAAATCCTCTTTTTAGAATAATTTGCACCTATAAGTAGCCTACTTTACATTAAGCTATTAAATAGAAGAGTAAGAGGTTATTTATTGTTATATAACGGTATATTGCCAGCGTTTTTCATAGTTTCTTCTAAACTGTAGCGTTATTGTATATATACAAGTAGTTTTACTTATTATATTGCTATAAACCCATAAAATGTAGTGTTTTCAATGATTTTAGCTAGTTATCAGTGAAGAGTGGTTTTTTTCTACATATTGAAGTATATTTCTTTATATCTGTAGCTATATAGCTTTTTATATTTGCTACAACTATATTTTACAAAATTAATAACTAAAAATATGTATTTTTCATGAAATTTAGATATCAATTTTAATCTTAAAAACAATGTTTTTTCAAAAATTTTAATGTATTTTTGAAATGCTAAATAATGTCGAAATTTTACATTATTCAGCACTTTTACACAACTATATTTTATAATGTTTATGAGCTAAGAATATGTATTTTTCATGAAATTTAGGTATCAATTTTAATCTTAAAAACAACGTTTTTTCATGTGTTTTAATGTATTTTTGTAAGCCTAAAAAATGTCGAAATTTGACATTATTCAGCACTTTACACAACTATATTTTACGATATTATGAGCTTAAAATATGTATTTTTCATGTAATTTATGTATCAATTTTATTCCTAAAAATAACGTTTTTTCAAGTGTTTTAATGTATTTTTGAAGGGCTGAAAAATGTCGAAAATTGACATTATTCAGCCCTTTTTTTGATAGAGAAATTCAAAATGTGGAATTATAGTGGTTTTCGTTAGAAATTGCTATTTTAAACTACTGTAAGCTTATAATATGAGTTTGAGACTCTATATTGTGATACAATTGTATATTATACGTGTTTTTCATAGTGTCTTCTTAATTGTAGTGTTATATCATTAACAGAAGGAATTTACCTTATGATAATGCTTTATACCCACAAAATGTGTTCTTTTCAATGATTTTAGCTAGTTATCGGTGATATATAGCTGTTTTCGTACAAATTGAAGTATACAATCCTTTTTTTAGAATATTTTTGGACCTATAAGTAGCTTACATTACATTAAGCTAATAAATAGAAGAGTAAGAGGGTTTTTATTGTGATATAACGGTATATTGCAAGCGTTTGTCATAGTTTCTTGTAAACTGTAGCGTTATTGTATATATACAAGTAGTTTTACTTATCATATTGCTATAAACCCATAAAATGTAGTGTTTTCAATGATTTTAGATAGTTATCAGTGAAGAGTGGTTTTTTTCTACAAATTGAAGTAAATTTCTTTATATCTGTAGCTATATAGCTTTTTATATTTGCTACAACTATATTTTACAAAATTAATAGCTAAATATATGTATTTTTCATGAAATTTAGATATCAATTTTAATATTAAAAACAAAGTTTTTTCAAGAATTTTAATGTATTTTTGAAATGCTAAATAATGTCGAAAATTTACATTATTCAGCACTTTTACACAACTATATTTTACAATGTTATGAGCTAAGATATGTATTTTTCATGAAATTTAGGTATCAATTTTTAATCTTAAACAACATTTTTTTCAAGTGTTTTAAGGGTATTTTTGAAAGCCTAAGAAATGGCGAAATTTGACATTATTCAGCACTTTTACACAACTATATTTTACAATATTATGAGCTTAAAATATGTATTTTTTCATGTAATTTATATATCAATTTAATTCGTAAAAACAACGTTTTTCCAAGTGTTTTAAGGGATTTTTGAGGGCTAAAAAAGGGTCGAAAATTGACATTATTCACCCTTTTTTTGATAGAGAAATTCAAATGTGGAATTATAGTTGTTTTCGTTAGAAATTGCTATTTTAAACTACTGTAAACTTATAATAGGATTTGAGACTCTATATTGTGATACACTTGTATATTATACGTGTTTTTCATAGTTTCTTCTTAATTGTAGTGTTATATCATTAATAGAAGGAATCTACCTTATGATAATGCTTTATACCCACAAAATGTGTTCTTTTCAATGATTTTAGCTAGTTATCGGTAATATATAGCAGTTTTCCTACAAATTGAAGTATACAATCCTTTTTTTAGAATATTTTGGACTTATAAGTAGCTTACATTACATTAAGCTAATAAATAGAAGAGTAAGAGGGTTTTTATTGTGATATAACGGTATATTGCAAGCGTTTTTCATAGTTTCTTGTAAACTGTAGCGTTATTGTATATATACAAGTAGTTTTACTTATCATATTGTTATAAACCCATAAAATGTAGTGTTTTCAATGATATTAGCTATTTATCGGTGATATATAGCTGTTTTCCTACATATTGAAGTATAAAATCCTCTTTTCAGAATAATTTGCACCTATAAGTAGCTTACAATACATTAAAATATTAAATAGAAGAGTAAGAGGTTATTTATTGTGATATAACGGTATATTGCAAGCGTTTTTCATAGTTTCTTGTAAACTGTAGCGTTATTGTATATATACAAGTAGTTTTACTTATTATATTGCTATAAACCCTTAAAATGTAGTGTTTTCAATGATTTTAGCTAGTTATCAGTGATATATAGCTGTTTTCCTACAAATTGAAGTATAAAATCCTCTTTTTAGAATAATTTGCGCCTACAAGTAGCTTACATTACATTAAGCTATTAAATAGAAGAGTAAGAGGTTATTTATTGTGATATAACAGTATATTGCTTGCAAGCGTTTTTCATAGTTTCTTGTAAACTGTAGCGTTATTGTATATATACAAGTAGTTTTACTTATCATATTGCTATAAACCCATAAATGTAGTGTTTCAAAGATATTAGCTATTTATCGGTGATATATAGCTGTTTTTCCTACAAATTGAAGTATAAAATCCTCTTTTTAGAATAATTTGCACCTATAAGTAGCTTACTTACATTAAGCTATTAAATAAAAGAGTAACAGATTTTTATTGTGATATAACGGTATATTGCAAGCGTTTTTCATAGTTTCCCTTTTAAACTGTAAACGTTATTGTATATATACAAATAGTTTTTTCTTATTATATTGCTATAAACCCATAAATGTAGTGTTTTCAATGATTTTAGCTAGTTATCAGTGATATATAGCTGTTTTCCCACAAACTGAAGTATAAATCCTCTTTTTAGAATAATTTGCACCTATAAAAAGCTACATTTTCATTAAGCTATTAAATAGAAGAGTAAGAGGTTATTTATTGTAATATAACGGTATATTGCAAGCGTTTTTCATAGTTTCTTGTAAACTGTAGCGTTATTGTATATATACAAGTAGTTTCACTTATCATATTGCTATAAACCCATAAAATGTAGTGTTTTCAATGATTTTAGCTAGTTATCAGTGAAGAGTTGTTTTTTTCTACAAATTGAAATATATTTCTTTATATGTGTAGCTAAATAGCCTTTTATATTTGCTACAACTATATTTTACAAAATTAATAGCTAAAAATATGTATTTTTCATGAAATTTAGATATCAATTTTAATCTTAAAAACAATGTTTTTTGAAGTATTTTAATGTATTTTTGAAAGGCTAAAAAATGTCGAAAATAGACTTTATTCAGGACTTTTACACAACTATATTTTACAATGTTATGAGCTATTATTATTAAGATATATTATTATTATTATGAGATGTATTTTTCATGAAATTTAGGTATCAATTTTAATCTTAAAAACAACGTTTTTCCAAGTATTTTAATGTATTTTTGAAAGCCTAAAAAATGTCGAAATTTGACATTATTCAGCACTTTTACACAACTATATTTTACAATATTATGAGCTTAAAATGTGTATTTTTCATGAAAATAATGTATCAATTTTAATTTTAGAAACAACATTTTTTCAAGTGTTTTAATGTATTTTTGAAGGGCTAAAAAATGTCGAAAATGGACATTATTCAGCCCTTTTTTGGATAGATAAATTCAAAATGTGGAATTATAGTTGTTTTCGTTAGAAATTGCTATTTTAAACTACTGTAAGCTTATAATAGGAGTTTGAGACTCTATATTGTGATACAATTGTATACGTGTTTTTCATAGTTTCTTCTTAATTGTAGTGTTATATCATTAATAGAAGGAATTTACCTTATGATAATGCTTTATACCCTCAAAATGTTTTCTTTTCAATGATTTTAGCTAGTTATCGGTGATATATAGCTGTTTTCCTACAAATTGAAGTAAACCATCCTTTTTTTAGTATAATTTGCACCTATAAGTAGCTTACATTACATTGAGCTAATAAATAGAAGAGTAAGAGGTTATTTATTGTGATATAACGGTATATTGCAAGCGTTTTTCATAGTTTCTTGTAAACTGTAGCGTTATTGTATATATACAAGTAGTGATACTTATTATATTGCTATAAACCCATAACATGTAGTGTTTTCACTGATTTTAGCTAGTTATCAGTGATATATAGCTGTTTTCCTACAAATTGAAGTATAAAATCCTCTTTTTTGAATAATTTGCACCTATAAGTAGCTTACATTACATTAAGCTATTAAATAGAAGAGTCAGAGGTTATTTATTGTAATATAACGGTATATTGTAAGCGTTTTTCATAGTTTCTTCTAAACTGTAGCGTTATTGTATATATACAGGTAGTTTTACTTATTATATTGCTATAAACCCATAAAATGTAGTGTTTTCAATGATTTTAGCTAGTTATCAGTGATATATAGCTGTTTTCCTACAAATTGAAGTATAAAAACCTCTTTTTAGAATAAGTTGTACCTATAAGTAGCTTACATTACATTAAGCTAATAAATAGAAGAGTAAGAGGTTATTTATTGTGATATAACGGTATATTGCAAGTGTTTTTCATAGTTTCTTCTAAACTGTAGCGTTATTGTATATATACAAGTAGTTTTACTTATTATATTGCTATAAACCCATAAAATGTAGTGTTTTCAATTATTTTAGCTAGTTATCAGTGATATTTAGCTGTTTTCCTACAAATTGAAGTATAAAATCCTCTTTTTAGAATAATTTGCACCTATAAGTAGCTTACATTACATTAAGCTATTAAATAGAAGAGTAAGAGGTTTTGTATTGTGATATAACGGTATATTGCAAGCATTTTTCATAGTTTCTTGTAAACTGTAGCGTTATTGTATATATACAAGTAGTTTTACTTATCATATTGCTATAAACCCATAAAATGTAGTGTTTTCAATGATATTAGCTATCTATCGGTGATATATAGCTGTTTTCCTACAAATTGAAGTATAAAATCCTCTTTTTAGAATAATTTGCCCCTATAAGTAGCTTACATTACATTAAGCTATTAAATAGATGAGTAAGAGGTTTTTATTGTGATATAACGGTATATTGCAAGCGTTTTTCATAGTTTCTTGTAAACTGTAGCGTTATTGTATATATACAAGTAGTTTTACTTATCATATTGCTATAAACCCATAAAATTTAGTGTTTTCAATGATTTTAGCTAGTTATTAGTGAAGAGTGGTTTTTTACTACAAATTGAAGTATATTTCTTTATATCTTAGCTAAATAGCTTTTTATATTTTGCTACACTATATTTTCAAAATTATAGCTAAAAATATGTATTTTTCATGAATTTAGATATCAATTTTAATCTTAAAAATGTTTTTTCAAGAATTTTAATGTATTTTATTTGCTTTTCATATGCAGTTTTAACAATAATTTACAGTGACTGAAATTAACATTATTAGG
>JACEEZ010003617.1:5000-28467 GCA_016584305.1 Chionoecetes opilio | reverse complement strand
CCCCCAGATCCCCATGTGTTATTTTTTCATTTCCGAAGTTTTGTATGGTTTAGAATATCCTTATAATAAGAACGAAACGTTTCAGGATACTTAAAACCACCGATTGTTTGTGTGTTGTATTGTATTGGTCTAAACTGCACTTATACCTTTATGTATTTCACTTTCCACCTACAGTAGATGCATTCCACGCACTAGCACACCGGTGCTCGAATGTCTCTTATCTTTGCCTGTCCGTAGCATTGATGAGAGGAGGATGCAGTCAGTTCGTACACAAGTTGTTTTTTACACCAGTAGATTCGTACACCTAAAAGTTGTTTCGTTGTCTATATGAAACTATAGTCGTTTCGTACACTCAGCTCAGAGTTTGACTTGATGACTAGGTTACGAAACGACACACCAGTGTATGTACGAAAAAAACTCAAAATCAGTGTACGAAACAACTAACAAAACCTGGGTACGAAACAACTTGTGTACGAAACTCCCTGTATTGCTAGTCCTTTCCTCCCCTAAACACACACATCAAGGTTACCTAGTTTATTTGATGTTCCAGCACTCATTTTACTTAATCTGCTTCTCTATCCATTCTTCATACACCTTGCGTACCCACCCTTCGTTCGTTCCAATCTCACTTTATGCCACCGCCATCCGTATCCTTCACTTGACTCATTCTCTCCATCTCATCCTTGTCTCCTATTCTCCTCCTCTACTTCCCGCATCTTCCTCTCCCATATCATCTTCTTTATACACTTCTAGCACAGACCATTTCTTTTTTATTTGCACTTCACTCATTCCAGTCACCTATAGGCATTCGGCAGCATACCATTCATTGCACTCTTCACATTCCCCCTACAGTGTCCTGACCAACCATAAACAACTCAACATGAAATAAACAACTGATAACATAACTTTATATGGCTTGTATATTGGAAAAGCCTTCATCATGCGACCCTACGAACAGTGTGCGTGTGCTCTTCAGCAACCTTAGCACTATGACAAATATGGTGGAAAAAACGAACAATATGGCGGATGGATGAAAATACCTCTAAACGCGTTACGAACGTTCCAAGATCAATCTAAGTGCAAAGATGATCTTAGAGACGCGTTACGAATGTTCGAACATCCGGCCCCAGCAATGGTGTGAGGGTTACCCTGGTAGATGTTGTCCTTGAGGAGCCCCCAGAGGAAGAAATCTGGGGGGTTCAGGTCAGGCGAGTGAGGTGCCCACACCACTTCAGCTTTGCGGCTGACGAGACGGAGCGGACGGGAGGAGCCAGGCCTGGAGCCTGAGGCCAGGCTCAGCCTTTTCACGGAGCCAGGCTAAGGTGACATTAGCAGTTGAGGAGGAGCGCTATACTTGATAAGGAGGAACAATGGTTCCAGCAGGATAAAAACTGACGCAAAGCTGAAGTGGAGTGGGCACTTCACTCGCCTGACCTGAACCCCCAGATTCCTTCTCTGGGGGTTCCTCAAGGGCAACATCTACCAGGGTAACCCTCGCAGTGTCTTCTAGGTTGCTATTGCAGGTAGGACACTGACTTCAGCCCCAGTGACGATGAGGATTTTGTTCCTGGAGAGTGGGTCATAAATGTAGAGCATCGCTGACGACTTATACTTATATATATATATATATATATATATATATAATATATATATTATATATATATATATAAATATCGTTAAAAGTGATAGCTAGTTCAGCGTTTATTATTTTTTTCAAGATATTTTCTCTTTGTCTTAAGAGTGTCTTATTCTTTTTTAGTGATCAAGTTTATGACTTCGCCGTAGCTGGTCATTTTGCTGTATCGCGATTTCAGGTCATAAACCCCTCTTCAGCAGCGTTTAGAGATGTTTTCTCCTCAGATGTAGAGGTGAGCATGGTTTAGGTGCAGCGTGAGGCGCTACTTAAAGAAGTCTGGCGGCCGCACGTGTGAGTGGGCGACGCTGATTGGTTGATGACTTCTGCTCCTCCCTGCTTTGCATCTCTGCGGGCTGGATATCGCTACTCTTTGTTCTTCTCATGCTTGGGAGAGCTTGTAGGTCGTATGCTTGTACGTTAATCTTGGATTGATATCTTTTATGTACAGTGCTTCTGAAAATTGGGAGCCGCCGTACATCTGCGCACATGTAGACCATTTCTGTATTTTCTTCTAAAAAATGTCTTGTGATGGTGATGCCGTGTTTTTCTAGTAGGTGCTTTTTTGGGGTTCCGGAAGTTAAGTGGCAGGTAAGACGTCGAGACAGCTTCGTTGTCGTCATGCCGATGTAGGAGAAGGGGAGGACTTCACAGTTTCCTCGTTTGCACGTGATCCTATATACGATGGGACTTCTGGGTTGTTTCTTTCATCTGGCTTGGGCTGTTTCGGAGAAGGAGGTTGCTGGTTTTCTTGTTCTTGTAATATATTTGTAGTTTTATTCTTCTCTCTGGGTCTGTAGGTTTCACATTACGGTTGACGATTTGTGATATTATTCTTTCTTCTTCCTGGTAAGCGGTGGAGAAGAAAGCCCGGTAAAAAATTGTTATGTCTTGGCTCTTTTCTTTGGCGTTAGGATTGCACCAGCTCTCCATAATTTTCTTGGTCTGACGGTTGATGTCTCTTACACTGAAGCCGTTATTGATGAGGACTTGAGCAGATCACTCGATTTCTTTGTGCACGAGTTGCCACGTACTACAGTGTGTGAGTGCTCTTCTAATATAAGCGCCGATGGTCGAGTCCTTATATCGCTACGGGCATTCACTTTCTCCGTTGAGGCAGTGTCCGGGGTTCGTTGGCTTGACGTAGACATTTGTGTTGAATGATTCTACTTGTTGCGTTACGAGGACATCCAGAAACGGCATTGATTTGTTTGAGCTGCTTTCTATGGTGAAGGTGAGGCCTGAAGTATCTTGTAGGCAGAGATTCAGCTGTTCTGCTTCGTAGGGGCTCTTCGTTTTGATAAAATGTTATCGATGTAGTGGCAATGCATGTTCGGGCCTATTTATTTACTTAAAACTTCTTCTTCTATGCAGCCCATGAAGAAGTTTCCCAGCAATATCCCTAAGGGCGAGCCCCAGGCACACCGTCAAATCTGAGGGTATTTGTTCCTCGGGGAAAGAGGTGAAGGTGCTTCCTTAGCACGGGATGAAAAGGACCCGCGCAGCACAGGGTTCCGGCCCGTCAAGTGGAGGGGTGGAGTCATTATGATACACCTGGGTCGATAAAATAGTTGATTGTTCGATCAACGGGTACGTTTATGAAGAGGAACTCGACATAAAGCGAAGAGATTGCACCTCTGGCGTTGTGGGTTTTGAGTATGTCGAAAAACTCTGATGCTGATTGAAGGCTGTAGGCATTTGGGTGTGTAAGGAGTCAGAATGGGCCCCACAGTTTCTTCGCGAGGTGGTACGTCGGCGTCCGGTATTTGTGATATTTTAGGGCGAAGTTTATTGCCCGGCTTGTGTGTCTTGATGTTACCGTAGCAGTAACCTATGCCGTATTTTTGACATGCAGCACACTTTTTACATGAAACATAGCAATAGAAGAGGATTTTCATTAGCTTTCCCTTGATATATTTCGTTTTTCTGATAAATGAATTAGGACCATGCATAAATTAGCGTTAACTAAAATATAACATCATCAATCGGATCGGCAAGTAAAAAAAGTTTCCATGAATACAGTAGACTATGGGTTTTTCAGTATAAATGATCACTTTTCTCTAAATGTTTGTTTAATATATTATCAAATAAAAAACTGTGAAATACACTAAAGAAATACCATAATAAGACTCTGAAAAAAAATATGCAGAAAAAAAGCATTAAACTCTTCGCCATTTAAAAGTTTGGGTGAAAAAATTTTACATGAAACATTCAATAAAAGCAGAATTTTAAAAGCTTTCCATTGATATTTTTTGTTTTCTGATAAATGAATTAGAACCATGCAAAAATTAGCGTTAACTAAAACAATTACATCATCAATCGGGTAATTTTCCCGATTGAGAGGTTTTTATTTAGTTAACGCAATTTATGAAAAATACTAATTCATTTTTCAGAAAACTAAATATATCAATGGAAAGCTAATAACATTCCGCTTATATTGATATGTTTTTTATGTAAAATGTTTTCATTTCAGAATATTAAATGGCGAAGAATTTAAGTGAATATAAAGTTCATGCATATTTCTTCACTCTCTTATAATAGCATTTCTTTAGTGTATTTTACTGTTTTTTATTTGATAATATTATAGAACAAACATTTACGAAGATAATGGTGTATCATTTATACTGATAAACCATAGGAAGGGAGATGAGAGTGATGTTCGAAAATGTCAGGAATCGCCAAACTGGCCTCCACTGGAAATAGCTCAAACTGAGTAGCAAGTCCTGTATACAATAGTCTTTGCATGTACACATGAGTATGCAGTGGCAGTCTCAAATCGGTTTGATGTGCTCGGTGCACTTGAGGACCCTGTATAACTGTGGGATACCTCCAAACGTGAAACTCTACAGGCTGCCAAGGAGTGTATTGGGGAGCGGCCGAGGTCAAGGCGTGGTTTTGCCTCGACGGAGACGCTGGAGAAAATCGAGGTGAATCGCGCTGCCAGGCTTACTGGGAACCGGGACCAGCACAGGCCTCTGTCACGCAGGACTAGAATCCTCCTGGGGAGAGACAATTGGAGAAGTATGTCAGGAGTCTCGCTGAGGATGTCGAGGGCCATTTGAACGCTAATGACCTCCGACCCTCTTACTGAGCCCTGAAGAACCTCCGTTCCAAGTCTCCATCTCGGGCGTGTGCTATTCGAGCAGCAGATGGGCGCCTCGTGTCGGACATGGATGGGAAGATAGCTCGTTGGGCTGAGTACTTTGAGAAGTTGTTCACGGTGGACCCTCCAATTGAGCATTTTCACACCACTGGTTTACGGGTAGTGGATGTCGATCCTCCCACTGACGAAACCGCACCCTCTCTTGAATAAGTCAAAGAGGCTGTAGCAAAGTTGAGGGGGGGGAAAGTCAGCTGGTGTCTGTAATTTCAGTGCGGAGCTCCTCAAAGCTGGAGGTGAGGCCATGATCCGCGGTATGTGTAACGCGAGAAATTACATTAAAAGGGGAAGAGATGAAATAACACATAATTATCAATAAGCTAACGAGGAATTTTCCTCCACGCCTCAGTCCTGAATCACTGGTTAGGCTTATATTTTAAGCCAGTAGTAATTAGACACGTAGCGAAACGAGGTGAGAACGGGGATTCTACGTTAGGATAATTTTAGAAGCAGCTCGACGTTCGCTGAGTTAAGTCGCCTGTGGGGAGGTGATATTCTCGCCCTTGGTAAAGGTATGTTATGAAATGTTTGTTAACTAGAGATGTAGATATGACTTACTGGTGATTCCTTTTGTTGACCAACAAATAAATGTATTACTTGGGGCCCAAAAAGGGTTTTAGGAGGGCCTTGTTGGCGGACCGGGGGGGAAAAGGGCGCTCACAAATTACAGAGGGGGGGAAAAATCCAAATGTCACAAGCCACCGTGTAAAGGACAAGGGAAAAAGGAAATAGAAAAAAATAAGTGGGGGGGAAATTTTGGAAAGGGGGGAAATAGACTACTTTAAATTTATATTAGGAAAACGCTTGAGCATTACATGTGCGTATCTTTAAAAGGGGGTAAAAATCCCGACTAAAATTTAACCAGAGATAGAAAAAATTTTTATTTGGGGTTTACGACTTAAAGCATTACGCATGCAAATCGTTAAAGTGGAAACAGTGCGACTGAAGTTACCAGGGATGAAACTATATAGTTTACGACTTGAGAAATTACGCGTGCGTATCGTTAAGGTGGGGGACAGTGAAACCCGAATTTACCAAAAGATAGAAAATATATTAGGTAACGTTTTAAAGCATTCCCGCGTGCGTATCGTTGGGGAGGGAAGGAAGATTTTAATTTTAAGAAAAAACTTGTGAATGTAAAATTTTTAACCAATTACAAGAAAAGGGGAATAATATATTTATGATTTACTTTTTAAACCCGAATTTTTTATTTAGATCCAAACAGTACTTACCTTTTTTTTCCTATCTTTTTTTTTTTTCATTTATAATTTTTTTCCCATACATGTGGGGGTGGCAGCAGAGTAACCAGGCCTTTTAAGTACACCCCCAAAGGGGTGGGCCTAAATAATGGTACAACGGTGTAGAGGGCCCAATTTGGGGGAACTACAAAATGGTGACAGGGGTTTTTGGAAATCCATTCGAGGGTTTTCCGCTTCCCCAAACAAACCCCAACTAACCCTTGTTAGTTAGTTATTTTTGCCAAGTCCCGTCCACAGTGTCAATCTATGTATAGGGGTAGCTTTAGTAGGACATGCCAGACCCCTCGGGACTGTGGGGTGGAGGGAGCCATAAAAAAAGTAGAAGTTTACGGGAGCGCCGGGGCAAGGCAGAACCTTCATTTTAGATGCAAAATAAAAACGGAGTATTACAGAAAGTTTTTGAGTTAGTCTCCTAGGGTTAGGCGAATAAATATTAAAGGAAAACAGAAAAGGTGGAAGAAATAGGGGAAAAATATTAGGAAAGTGTAAAAAAAATTGCGGGAAAAACGGGCCGATGTGAGTTTAAGGTTTTGTATGATGGGAACATAGGAATAATAACCGACCATTACGCTAGGAGGGGAGAACAAAAAATTATGTTTTAAAATAAGCAGGGAAATAAACAAAAAAAAAAAAAAAAAAAGAACTAACGCAGTAAAAGGAAATTAAGTTTTTCCCCAAAACCCTATGCACAAGGTTTTTAGCGTATGACGGGGTGCTTTTCGGTGGGGACGAGCAGGGGTTTTTTATATGAGAAGCTATTTTTTAAATGTAAAAAGGGACAAAAACTATCGGGGCAGGGGGACGGAAAGTGCGGGCGTTAGGGGGGCCGGGGGCCCCCAAACCGAAATTAGGACAAAAAAAATTGGGGTAAATAAGTGTTGAGGCTTGGAAGACCCCCCCAAGCAAGTAAGAAACTTCAGAGGGCTGTCGTGATTTTAAAAGCCACCGGGGGGCCCCAAACCTAGTTAAAAAAATCGGGGGGGAAAAGATAATATTTTTTTAAAATTTTAGGGTGGGGAAATTTTTTTTTTTGAGATAAAAAGTTTTAAATTTTTTTTCAGTAAAAGATTTGGGGGGATTTCCCCCAAAAAAAAGGAAGAAATTTGGGGAGAAAGCTTAAGAAGGAAGAAATAGAGTAACACACGAGGAGAGTCAAAACCCGCCCCGGGAACAATGCGAGCGTTTCAAGTGGGATGATCGCTAGAAAAGAAGTAGCAGAAAACGAAGAAACTTTTTGGTTTAGTTTTTTTGAAAAAAAAGGAGGAGGAGCAGGAATTTAGGGGGGACCAATGAGATCATTAAAAAAAACCCAGAGATATAAAAATACTGAACCTCGGGGTTTTACAAGGTATGAAGCAGGGGGAAAGGGTTTGACTTTTTCCTTTCCCGGGTAGAAATTTGGTTCAGAGGTTTTTGGAGGAGAGAAAGAGGATACTTAGACTAGGTAGACCGCAATTAGCATTAGGGGGATACAGAATGCCCTAGTCAGCATGATTTTAGATAAGGGAACATTAACTTTTTTGGTTTTTACGTGAGCTAACAGACAATAATGTCGACAAAATTTCCTTAACAGTATTTCTGAAGTCCATTAAAAATTTGGATTTTTATGGGAAGATACAAGACTTTGCAAAAAAACTCAAATGCAAATACGCCATAGGAAGCGAAGTCAAAATCCCAGGAAAAATTTCCCCCGTAGGAAAAAAATCTTTAAAGAAAAAATTATTGGAAAATTCCCAAAAGTCACATTTAAAGAGAAATTAAAAATTTTTAAAGGTAAACCAAACCCAAAAAAAAATTCATAGAGAGAGTGGAGACAGGTAGGGGGAAAACCTTCGGAAGAGGGGACTTATAGGATAGGGCGGTAAACCACCCCGGCAGTTATCAGATAAAAACCCCCCCCCCCGTTTCCCCCGGAGTAGTCCCCCAATAAACGGGAAAAACAGTCAAAAGGGGACTGTCAGTTTAGTCAGACAGGGTAAGAAAAACTGCAAGCACAGAGGAAGGAATGGGGGGGAGAATTAAAAATTTTGGGTAGTGGGTTAACGCCCGGGAAAACTCCCCCAATTCAGTTTTGGAAAAAAGATTTTCCCGACTTTTTGGCCCCTACTGTAAAATGAAAAAAAACCAAATAAATCGCAGACTGTCAAAGGGAAGCCAATAGCAACGCTTTTTCGATTGTTGGAAAAGGATTTTTGGGAAAAAGGGGCCCAGTTCAAGTTGTCCTGGGAGGAAAGTAAACTCCGGGATGACTATTTAAAACATCGATCCCAAAAAATCCCTTTTAGCCTTAAGATCAGGGCCCCAGGGAAGTTTTTTAGACACGGGAAGCAAATATTCACTTAAAAAAGAGGGCAGCTTTAGTTTTAACAACTTAATATAAAAAACCCACAGTAACATCCCAAATTTTTAAAACCCTTTATAACGGGAAAGGGATTTGGGAAAATCTTAGGCCCAAGTAAGAGAAAAAATACCCTTAGGAATAGATGAAAAATAAAAAAGTTTTGGTTTTTATTTTGTTCCAGACCCAGAAATTTTTTCCACCCAAGCCTGTTTAGGGTTAACAAAATAGGACTAGAAGAAAAAAACTTTTCAATTACAAAAAAAAGAAAGTCATGGGTTTAACCCTAATTTACCCCTTTAAATTTTTTTTTAAACCCCGGGATACGGTCCATCAGAGCTTTTAAGATGAAAATTGAAAAAGAGGAGGTCAAAAATCAAGCTGTCAAAAAGGATACAGAAAAGTTTGACCTAACCCCCCAGAAAGAATCAAGGGTTTTTAAATTTTTCGGGAGCCCGGGGAAAGGGGGAAACCCCACTCTCTTGGTGGACAAAAAAAAACCAAAATTTGAAAAAATATAGCACCTGTTTTGCGCCGGGGCTAAAAAAGGGAAAGAAACTTTTTTCTTTCAAACCAAAAATTTATTAATAACTTTAGTGGAGAGGGAAGTTACGCCGGGTACAATTTTAGCAAAATTAGAGTGAAAATCAGAAGAAATTAAAAGAACAGAAAATTTTACGGGCCGGGAACACGTTGTCTCACCACTAGGAGAGTAACGCAATTTTTACCCCGATAGTGATGGTTAGCGGGGGAAATTTGGTACTCGCCCGGGAAACGAATACGGGCAATTCTAAAAAAAGGGAGCCCTGGAAACATTTAAAGTGAACGGAGAGGCATATCTTTTCGCCTTGAAAAAAGAGCCCAGAATATTTATCTTGGGATGCAGGAAAAACCTAGGCCCCAATAAAAAATGAACCCGCAATTTTTCAGGTTTTTAATCCAAAACCGTTAGGGGGGAATTTACATATAGGATCCGGAGAAAGCAAAAAGAACAAATGGGCTAAAATTGGTTGAGAAAAATTTTTAAAAAAAGGACATAATAAAAAATTTCCCCAAAGCTGCGGGGTTTAAAGCCCTAATTACGGGTTTAAACAACCCCGAAGGGGGAAAAAAGGATGGCCCTAGACTATAAAAAGGTGAATCAACTTTTTTAGTCACTGATATACACCCCCTACTAAAATTGGAAGAGTTGGGAGAATCGGTAGGGGGCTAAAAAACTATCCCAAACCCTAGATATAAAAAGATGCTTTTATCAAGTATTGTTAGATGAAAGTAGAAAAGATCTAAAAAATTTTTCAGTGGGAATACCCTTTTATATAATTAAAAAGACTTCCCTTTGGTTTAAATTGCAGGGAAAGGAAAAATTTTCTTTTTCCAAATTACCCCAGATTTTAAACCCCTTTACTAAAAGGGAAAAATTGGCTTAAAAATTATCGGGATGACAAAACCCTTTGGTGGCCCCCGGGTTCGAAAAATTTATTGGAAAGGTTTCGAAAAATTTTATTTGGACATCTGACAAATTTTTGGGAAAAGTAAAAATTAAATCTGCCCAAAATGTAAAAAAGGCCAAAGAAAAATTTAATTTTTTTTGCGACAGTAGTGAACAAGGAAGGTTCCCAAACCCAACCCAGACAATTTTGGCAGCCCGTAGATAAAATAAAAACCCCCAAAACAAATGTAAAGGGAAAAACCCGAAGATTTTAGGTAGGGTGGGTTTTTCTATAGGAATTTTACATAGAAGGAACCCCGCTAAGATACCCCCCCCCCCCCAGTGCCTATCCCAAAATTTGACCAAAAAAAGATAACCCTTTTCAAATGGTCAGGGGAAACCCCGCAAGCTTTTCGGGATTTTAAAAAAAAAACGACTAGTGCTCCCCCCTTAACAAAGGGCCCAAACTTTAAAAAAACCCTTTTGGGTTTTGGATACCGATGCTAACCAAAAACTAAAAGTGGGAGCAGAAATGTTTGCAGTTATAGTGAGGGGGCCCAAAGCCCAAGAAATTTCTCTTTTTTTTCCCAAAAAAAATTTAAAGACCATTTTGAGACGCGTACTCAAAACAGATGGGGAACCCTTGGAATATTTTTAAGCTTGCAAAACAGTTTCATAATTTCCTGGGGGCCCCCCAAGGGATCATCAGAACAGCCCAAACCGGGCCTTTAGTGCCCAGTTTTTTTAAACAACGAACCAAGTCACCTAGGATGAACAGGAGGGGACCTAGAGTTTGAGAGACTATGGTATAAAATAGAGTTTTAAAGCGGGGGAAAAAGAACCTGTAGCAGACCCCCCTTAGTAGCCCAATAAAAATCATTCGATGTCAAATTAAAAGAGAGGTGGTTAGGAAAAACTAAAAAAGGGAAGAAAAGGGAAATGAAACGAGGGGACGTGATGGAGAAAAATTTTTAGAGTATCTAGAAGGAGGCAGAATATCCAAAATCTAAATCCCCCAGAAATATTTAGATCAATTGTAAAGAAGGGGGAAATTTTTATTTTAACAAAACCCCACAGTTAGATAACGTAACACTATTTTTTGGGTTTTTACCTAGTAAAACTGAAAGCAGCGGTTTTGGAATTAATTCACAAAAAGGGAAACGGGTTTCTTTTTAGGGAAAGGGGAAAAACAATAAGTAAAGCAGAAGGCTATTTTTTTTGGGGCCCAAACCCTGAAAACGGTGTGAAAAGAATATGTGAGGAATTTTTTGACTGCCAACACCCATAAGGGTAGTCTGGATTTTCCAACCCCCAATTGGCAAAAAAATCCCATCAGTAAGAAAAACCTCTAAGAGGGAAAAAGCATAAAACAAAAACAAAAATTTGGGAAGGGGGCCCACGGATACCGCTATTTATTAACCAAATAATCATTATAGTAGGTTTACTCCCTTTTAAAAATTTAAGGGAAATGGGGATGACCGACAAAGTATGTAAGAATTTTAGGGATAGGGTCAGTTTATTTGGACCCAACCACAAAACCTTGTTTTTTGGATAATGCTTAGGAGTTTACGCCCACAAAAATTCAAAGATTTTGTGTAAACTCATTTAAAGATAAAATTTTGGGAAAAACCCCCACCCCCTTACCATCCACAAGGAAAATTAGTATTCAGAAAGGATGCCCAAAACAATGAAAAAATTCTCTAAAAACCTGTGAAAGGGGTTATCCTCTTTAGGGGGCCCAAATTATCTCTTAGAAACTAAAAGAGTTTTAAAATAGTGCGTGCATGAAAAATGGGTCCCCAAACCTTTTTCTATGTTTTTTTTTTCCCGATACGCCCCAAGGGTTTGAGTGTGTGAAGTTACCCCCAAATTGACCCCCAAGGATGAAAAAAACAGTGGCACCGAAAAAATAAAAAGAAAAAATTTGGAGGAGGTAAAAAAGGGGCGGGGGGAAAGGGGTTTTAATGTAAAAAGGGAAAAAATGAAAGGTTGGGAAAAGAGAACAATTGGCGGGGGTAAAAAAGAACTTTTTTGGGGAGGGGCACCAATAAAAAAAACTTTCATTTAAAGGGGTTGGGGACCTTTAAAAAGTGGGGGGGAAAGTTTTGAGAGATGGGGGTTTTCAATGTATTAGAAAATAATTTGAGGGAAAAAACTGTCCCGCGCGGGGCCAAAGCAAATTAAGCGATATGTAGGACAAGATGGCGGGTTGGGAAACCACAGAGAAAAGTATTTTAAAGGGAAAACTTGAGCAACCCCCCCCTTAAGAGGGAGACTAGTGAGGAAAAATTAGAACAATTTTTAAAGGGAAAGCCCGATAAGTTTTAAACCCTAGAGAGAAAAGATTAACGTTAAACCCCCTTTCTCTTTGAAAAAAGATTTTAAAGGAAGGTCCCCTGCCAGATTTGTAGTTTTTTTAAACATTTTTTTTTTGGCTTTAGAGGGTGTACACATTTTGCATAAAACACTAAACCCGCTATTTTTCATAAGGCCCGGGGAAAGTGCTTGGCTCTGAGTTTTGTTCATGGGGATAGACGCAGGAGTATGTTCCCCTCAAGAAAGGGGTTTGAGCCTTATCCCAAGATACTGAGGGTATGGAGTGATCCAGTCGTGATTTCTCCCTACGCACCTAGGGCCTAGGTTTAGGGGGGGTTTAAAAAGGGAAAATTGACCACCCACTAGAGGGCCCGAGTCATTTGCGACTCTATGGGGTTTTCCCGGCCCTTTAAAACAAAAAAGAGGGGAAAAGTGAAAAGGGTTTTCTCATTTCAAGGTAAAATGACGAACCCCAGGGGAAAACCCCACTTTTTTCAGTGTAACATCGGGATTGCCAGATAGTTGGGCGGGTTTAGGGCCAAATTAACTGAAAAAAAAAGTTTTTCAATTTTATTTTAAAATGTTTTAAATCCCCAATTTTTTTAAAAATTTTCCCTCATAAAAAGTATTTAAATACTGTATTTAAATACATGAAAAACCAAATGTATTTTAAAATACTTTTTTAAAATACACAAATATTTTTAAATACGTTTTTAAAAACCCAATTTTTTATTTAAATATTTCCCAGCTCTGCTCTTGAAAACCAATTTTTGGTATTGAGACATACTACTGTTATGAAGGGCCCCCCAGCGTTTCCTTTCGGGGTGACGTAGGCGGGGGAAAAGCCCCGTGAGTGGCCGGCACTTGTTTCCAAAGGGAAATGCGGGGAAAGGGGGTTTTGGTGGCGGTTTTTTTGGGCCGGCCAGAAGGGGGAAAGGAAGGAAGGAGACAGAGGGGGCAGAGGGGAGGGCCGCGGGAAATTTGGGGCGAGGTTAGCCTTTGGAGAGGATTTTCCGGCAGGTGCTGCCCGGGGAAAGACGCCGGCGGCCGGGGAGCAGGGAAGGGCTTTGGGGGTTTTTCACGGGCGGGCCAAAGGGGTAGAGGTAGCCTTCCCTTTTGGCTAAGGGCCCCCTTTGATAAAGGTAGTAGCCGGCTGTGTTCCTGGGGGGGGGAACCGTGGGGGGTAACCAGTCCCGCCTTTTCCCGCCGCCCGGGTTTAAAGTATAGTGTGTTGACTTGGTGGTGTGGGGGTTCCCCTAAAAAGGCCGTATGGGGTCGGGGGGGAATGTTGGGTTTTGAAAGTGTTCCCCAGTACAATATAGTCCTGGAAAGGATGTGATTGTGTTTTCCAAATGTCCCTGTGTGTGGGGTTTTTGCGGTTGGGGAGTGCCAGGGTGGGGGGGGCCCCTGCTCAAGGGGCCCAAGGGGTTATTGTCTTCGGTCCCGGCCCCAAAAACATAACAAAGGGCTCAGCCCCTCCCTTTCCCGCCCTCAGAGGCCCGGGCCCGTGTGGGAGGCCCGTTTTGTTGGCCGGGGTGGGTACGGGTTTTTTAACAAAAACAACATAGAAAGCTCTTTCTGTATATTTTTATATAATTTTTTGGTAGTTTTAAGGCTTTTTTTGGCATATTTCGGTATTAACGAGAACCCCCTGCCATGGTGAAGTCTTATCAGCTTTGGAAAGAAAGGGAAAAACGTTTTTTTTTTCATATGGCGCCCCTAAAAAAAAGGGTTTCCCCTGGGTGACTCCCAACTCAAGTTTTATTTTAGTCGTACCAATCGTACCCCCGACAAAACCTCAAAACCAGAATGAAAAATAACAATTTCTTCCAAAACCCCGAGCACTTTTATATGAAATCCTCGGAGTAGCCCCCCTTTTATCTATATCTAATTTTCTAAATATATCATATCTATCTAAATTAAATATATATATTATATATATATATATATATATATATATATATATAATATATAATATAATATATTATATATAATATATTTTCGCCTGTAGGCCCCAATTTGGGGGACCCAGGGCTCGGGTGGGAGGGCTCGGAGGGTTTCCCTTTAGGGCTGTGCTGGGTTTGGCCCTTTGCCCGTGGTGGGGGCAGGCATGATTTTTTTTGTGGGCGGCCCGTGAAATTTGAGGCTCATGCCATTCCCCCCCCGTGCCTCCGATGCACTCGCAATCGGAAAGGGAGAGTTAAAAGGGCAGGGCATGGGGAATATAATGTGAGTTTCTTAGGCCTTTGAAAGGTGCAGAAAGATTTTGGGGTTTTTTTCGGGGTTCCAACTTTGGGGCCCGAGGAAAGCCCCTTCGGAGACGCTAAACCACTCTGCTACCGCCTCCCCAAATATATAAAATATAAAATTTTTAAAATTATATATATATTTTATATATATATATATATTTTATATATATATAATATATATATATATAAAAAATTAAAAATTTTTATATATATAATATTATATTTTATATCGGGTTAAAAAATGATGGGGCCCGTTCAGCCATTATTATCCTTTTTTAAGATATTTTGTTTTTTTGTTTTTAGGAGTGTTTTTAAATTTTTTAGTGATCCCCAATTTTTTTTATTCGCCGTGAAATGGTCATTTTTCTGTATCGCGATTTTTAGGGCATGAACCCTTCTTTTAAACAGCGGCGGGGCCAGCGGTAGAGATATTTTCTCTTCAGTTAGAGGTGACATATATAGAGGGAAGGGGAAAAAACTCTCCACCCCTGCTTTAAGAAGGGTCCATTGGGCCCGAAAAACGCGATACGGCAAAAAAGACCCGCTAAGGCCAATTTTATAAAATTGTCCCCCCCAAAAAAAAAATGACCCCCACCAAGACAAAGAGAAAATTCTTTAAAAGTTACCCCCCTGAACTAGCTATCATTTTTAACCCAATTTTAAAATATAATATTTTATTTTAATAATTATAAAAATAATTGGGGATAATAATATATATAAAAAATATATACATAATTATATATATATTATATATATATATATAATAATATTATATAACCATATAATAAATATATATATAATAAAATTTTATCATATAAATATATATTATATATATTAAAAGATTAATATATTAAAATAATATAGGATATATTTTAAATAATAAATATATTTAAATATTTAATAAATCCAAAATATTTAAAAAAATATATATATATATATATGCCTACAATTATATATAATGGGCCCACAAAAAATAAAATAAAATATATATAAAATAATATAAAAATATATATAATAAAATTATATATAAATTTATATATAAAATATTAATTTAAAATAATATATTTAAAATTTTCTATAATAATATTTTAATAAAATATATATTATATAAAATTATTTTAATTTTAAAATATATAATTTTATATAAAATATATATATATATATATATATATTTTTATATATAATTTTTAAAATATAATAAAAATTTTATAAATATATTAGTTATATAATATTTTATTTTATAAATTAATATTAATAAAAATTTAAAAAAAAAAAAAATATAAAAATTTTATATAAAATATTTTATATTAATAAATATTTAAAAAAAAAAAAAAAATATATTATATAAAAATATTTTATTATATATATAAAATTATATTATATATATATATATATATAAAATATATTTTATATATTTATATATCTTAATATATATATTAATAAATAAAATTAAGGATTTAAAAATAGTTTTTAAATTTTTAAAAAAGAAAAGGTGGGGGCCCTTACCGTGGCTTTTTGGGGGGGACCTTTGAGCCTGTGGTGGGGGAGAACCCGTTTTCCCCCGGGACCAGGGCTAGTGGGGACCCCGGGTTCCCCAAATTACCTTTCCCCCGGCTAAACCCCAAAACCCCAAAAGGGAAAAAAAAATTTGGGGGGAAAAACCTTTGGAAACCCCCCACTTGCCCTGGCCCCGGGATGAACCAGGGCCCGAAAAATTTGTAGCCAGGCCGCCCAGCCACTGCCCCGGAGGCAATTTATATAAAATAGGCGATATATATATATATAAGGGTTATATATATTATATTATATATATATAATAATAAAAAAATATAAATTAATATTATATTTTATATATATATAAAATTTATATATATATATATTACACATATACATATATAAAATTATATTATTATATATATATATATATTATATTTTATATATAAATTTTAAACATATATACATATTAATCTATATAAATAAATATTATATATAATATAATATATATAATTTTTATATAAAATATATATAATAAAATATATATATATATATATATATATTATGTTTTAAAATATATATATTATATATATTATATATAATATTTTATATATATATAAAATATATATATATAAGTCCGATCGGGAAAGATATTTTCATGCCCCCTCCTTACTTTTACTTATATATAATATAAATTAATATATATATATTTTAAATATATATATATATATTATATATATATATATAAAAATATATATATATATATATATATATATATATATATATTATATATTATAATTTTATATATATATATATATTTTATATATTTTATATATATATATATATATATATTAATATATATTAAAATAATAAAATATTTTATATATAAGTTAAAAAATAAGGATGGGAGCATTTCAAAATTCTTTCCGATGGGGCTATGTTTGCAAAAAACCCCCCTAAATTTACCTTTTTTTCTTTTCCCCCCGGGAAAATCACGGGCTTTTTAAAGGGGGCGTGCATTTGGGGGCTTATTGGGGACCCAAGTGAATAAACACTTCCAGGCGCCCTCTAAAGGGCAGGTTTCTTTCCCCAAGTTTTACTTCCATCCCCGGAATTTGAAAAAAAGACCTAAACCCCTGGCCGCCAAGGGGGGTGTGAGGCAGGGCCTCTTTTATCTGAGGGAGGGCCGGGGAATTTCCCCACCCCGCCCCCCAACCGCCAAAGGGAAGCTCCCCAAACCCGGTGGGCCCCCTACGAAATCCCTCCCAAAAAAAATCAGAAACGGGCCCTCCGAGACTGCCCGGATGAAAGAGGGGAAAAGTTTAAGGGGGACCTGGAGGACCTCTTCGACGGGTGAGCAGTGATGCCCTCGATCGGATGAACCGTGGGGGGCCAAAACCTTTTTTCGCAGCCAACGGGGGGAAACCCCAGCGACCTCGTCCATGGCGGGCTTAGATGCGTCACAGTTGGGGCCCAAAAGAGGAAGGGAAAGGAAAAGGGGGCCGGGGAGAAGAGATGAGGAAGGAGCCTCGAAGAAGGAGAAAAGGGAAGCCATGACCTCCGTCGTACTGGGCCCGACCGCCTGACCCCGTTTTTCGTCCTCCGCCGCCGGGGAAACAGACGACAGCGTGTAGACTTTTACCGGTTCCCCTTTACCCCCAAACGGAGTAAAATCGAGGGGCAAAAAACCACGGCCCCTTTCTCTTTTGCGAACATCACCTCCCCCTTGGATCGGGTTTAAAAGGGCTCTGACCGGGTGGCATGGGGACGATGGGAGCCTTTTTCCAAAGGGGATCCGGGGCAGGACCTGGGGGGGTTTTCTCCTTGTCTCGCAGCACCATCCGGAAAGCCACATAATCAGGAATCGGGAGGCCATCGGGGGAAAGTCGGAAAACATAAAAAATTCCGGAGGGGATTTTCCCGTTTTTTGTCCCCTGGGAAAGGGAAATTACTTCCCGCCTTTTCGGGCAAGGACCCAGGTCGACCGAAACGCCCCTCCCGGGACGGCCCGGGGGGGGGGAACATTCCTTGGGGGGTCCCCAAAATACCCTGCAGCACAGGCACGGGTCAAAAGGGGGAGGGTGTCCTCAAGGCGATCTCGGGGTTTTGTTTTCAGACCAAGTTCAGGGGGTTGGGTGTTCGACCCCCGACGGCTCCAAAAAACGGGGCTGTATGAAGGACCTGCGTAAATCCGGAAGGCCCTTGGACGCGAGCCCTCTGGGGGGCCTATCGACAAACGTGCTTTGGGGGTCGTCATGGGGGGGCGTGTTCAAAAAAGCTCCTACCGGGCCCTCCCGAGGACCGAACATCCCTCTCCCTTTTTCGGAAATTTTGGGATCGTTGGAGTTTTAATTTACCCTTTTTGTCTTCTTGGAGTCTGCCATGGAAAAGGATAAAAAGGGCCCCTATGCTCTTTTTACCGGGGGGCTCTTAGAGCACAGGGGGCGAGCCCCCCCACGAGCTGAAGGGGTTTCCTGGGAGCGGGACTCAACCCAGGGAAAAACTACGAAGAACTCCTCTGGCTTTCCCCCCCTTTTCCCGTTTTTTGGGGGGGAGACCTCGGGAAAAAATCCCGGTTTCCCGGGGCCCCCGTTTTTCCTTCCCCCCCAAGCCAGATTTGGGGGGGGCCAAAAGGGGGTTTACCCTCTGAAAATTTTTCCTCTTCCAGGTCAAGTAAAGGGTGCCGCTCACCCAGCTGCAGGCCCTAGAGGAAAATTTTCCCCCTTTTGTGGGCCTCCTGTTTCGCCACAAAAATGGAAAAGAGGCCCTGGTCCCCCCAACCCAGCTCCCCCCAATTTACCTCCTGTTTCATGCGAGGCCCCTCTCTAAAAGGACCCCAAAAACCCGGGGGGGCGGACGGTGGCGCTCAAAACCTTCCGTCGTCACCTTTTGGGAAGGGCCCCGGAGGCCCTTTTGGCTCTATCCTTCCCTGGACGAGGGGGAATTTAGCAAAGAGGGGGAAGGAGGCCCTGGTCAGGAAAAACCTGTTTTGGGCGTTTAGAGAAAAAGGGCCCCAAAAACGACTGAACGGGGAAAAGGTTTTCCCCCCACATTGACCCGAAGGACCCCCGTGACCCCCCAGGACTAGGAGGACCCTAGATAGTTTTTTTTCCTGGGGGGGGAGGAAGAAGTGGGAAAACCCCCTTGGAGAAAGGGGCCCGAGACATGGGAGACTGAGGCCATGCCCCCTGGACCCTGAAAGGAACGTCTCGCAGATGAAGGTGGTCAAAAGGGCGCGGCGGAGAGGGGGTATCGCCTTGGCCACCTCCTTCAACCGATCATCACCAAAGGGCGGGGGCCAGCAACCGTACTTTCCTGAAAATGGGGGCCAAGCAAAAGGGGGGAGCAGCCTTCCACCTCCAAACAGCAAAAAAATCCTTTTTTTTTAAGTTTTGTTGTTTTTTACCTTTTTTCTTCGGGGGGACCCCCTTAAAAATTCCCCCGATTGGGGCGAACTTTTACCGATTTCGTGTATCATCAATTGGAACAAGAACAAAAAACAAAGCCCAAAAAAATTTCAAAAAGATTTTTTTTTTTGGGCCCAAACCCCAAAAATATATGTATAAGTAAATAATATAATAATATAATTATAAATATATTAATATAATAAAAAAATATAATATTTATATTAATATAATATATATTATATATATATTATAAGATATATATATATATATGTTATATAGTATAATATATTATATTTTATATAAAATTTTTATAGATTATTATATATATATATATTATATATATAAAAATATAAAAATATATAAAAATAATATATTATATATATTATAAATTATATTATATAAAATAAAAAATATAAAATTTTATATATTATATATATAAATATAATTATATTATATATAAAATTAAAATATATATATATAACTATTTTATATATATATATATATATATTATATATTAAAAATAATAAATTTATATATATTTATATCTATATATTTTATATAATTATATATATATATTATATATATATATAAAATTTTAAATATATTTTTTTAAAAAAAAAAATATATAATATAAAAATTTTACCCAATATTTTATATAATATTATATATTAAAATTATTATATATATGTTTTTGTATATATATATAATTTCTATAATAATGTATGTAACCCATTTTAATAAATCCTCCGAAAAATCCGAAAAGTCGTCCGCGGGTTTTGATCGCCCCACCCCTCGGGTTTTGATTGCCACATACGAAAACCCAAATGCTCCCGTAAAAAATATTTTTAATTTAGTCCTCTGCCAACCTAGACAGCAACACACCAAAGGGGCTTTTTAAGTAAAAAATTTTGTTTTTATTTTTTTGATAATTAGGATTATTTTATTTGGGTTTAAAAAAAACTTTTAGTGTTCGCTTTTAAACATTTTAGTATATCAATTTATAAACTATTTTGCCTGATGATGCCAAGTGCCAATTTGGGGAAAATTGCACGCGCATAAAAAACCCCCAAAAAGGGGGAGTGTCATGCCCCCCTGAAATGTCAAAATTATATTATATGTATATCTTTCTATTATCTATCCCATCTTCATAATCATCTATCCCATCTATCTATCATCATTATCTATCATCTTCTATCTATATTATTTAATATTTAATAATATATAATATTATATATAATAAAAATTTAAATATATTATATTTAAAATATAAAATACCAGGAAAATAAATATATATAATATATATATATTATTTAATAAAATTTTATATAAAATAATATTTTTTTATAAATATATATATTTTATATAATATATATATTATATATAATACGTATTCTAATAAACTAAATTTTATAAAATCTAATTTTTCTATATATATATATATGTAAATACAGTATATAACACACACCATATATATTATTTTATAAATTTTTATATATTATATATAATAATATATATATTTTATATATATATATATTATATATAATATAAAAATATTATATATATATAAAATAATATAAAATATTAAAAAAATTTTTTTTATTTAATTTTTTATATACGAATTATAAATAATATAATTTTATATTTTATAATAGAGGCAATACTTTCTCCAGAGGGAATCGAGTTAAAATGAAGATATAAACCAGGGGGCGGGGGAGAAAACATCTTGATTTTTTTATTCGAACGTTTTTGGCTAACAAAGCCATCATCGGGGCCCAAAATTTGGATTAAAAAAAAATTTTTTTTTGTTAAAAAAGAAAATATTAAAAAGTTATAAAAAAAAAATTTTCAAAATTTAAAATGCCTAACCCAAAATAAAAAAATAAATAAAAATTATAAACTTTAGGTTAGGCATTTAAATGTGCAAATAATTTTATAACTTGTAATTTTCAATTTTAAACAAAAAATTTTTTTTATCCGATTTAGGCTGATGATGGCTTATGTATAGCGAAAGTCGAATAAACAATCAAGATGTTTTTACCCCGCTGTTATATCTTCATTAATATATATATATATATATAATATATATATAATATATATATATAAAACCAAAAAAAAAAATATATATATATATATATATATATATATTATATATATATATATTATATATAATTATATATTTTAAATATATATATATATATATTTTTATATATATATTATATATATATATAATATATATATTATATATATAAAAAATATATATATATATATATATCATATATTATTAATATATATATATATATATATATATAAAATATATATATATATTTTAATATATATATATATATATTATATATATCATATATATATATATATATATATATATAATATATATTATAATATATATATATAATATACTATATATATATATTTATATATATGTGTATATATTATATATATATATATATATATATATATATATATAAAATATATATATATATATGTTTATATAGTGGGGCGGTTTGCCTAGGATATTCAAACCTATTGTGCATTTTTTGATAAAAGCACCAATTCTGGCACAGAGGTAGACCAATATATTATGTACAAATTTGGATGTGGAGCCATCACCCAACTCCCTCTGGCGGCCATGGCGGCCATTTTCCAAAATGGCTGCCGACTCGCAGAGGAAGACTTATCCCTAGGTGAATGAGATGTACTGAGTAAATGTTCTAGAAAAAAATATTGTTTTGAATCTGCAATGTTGTGCAAACATTATGTTGTGTGCTGTTGCTAATGTAGGGTAGCACTTAACAACAAAGAAAGGTGCCCATGAGTTTTTAGAATCATATCTTATTATCGATTTATTGAATTATTCATAGATTAGCATAAAAACTATGACAAACATCTCTCAATTGAACATGTCCTAATTCACTTGGATTTTGAGTGCTCCTTTCATACAACTTTGTCATTTTCCATTTCCAGAACAATGTCGAAGAGCTTCAAACTCGTTGAGCCTCGTGGTGCAGAAGCAGCTCCGTCTACTTCCGCCCAGCCAGCAACAGAGACAGACTGGTTATTATGCTTCAATGCCAAGAACGACGCCAGAGTCGCTGACAAGCCCATCCCAAATACACCCCAAAGGGAAAATGGGAGCAGCTACAGCTTTCTCGCTGGACATCTGAGAAGGTTCAATGAGCTTGGATTGCTCCCCAACTTTTCTTTTGGAGCCGATTAGATGAAGGCAGTGGCATGAAGCAGCATTGAGCGCCAACAATGCACGATACCACAAGACCTGCAGGCTGAGGTATAAAAGACAAAGTTATACAGAGCTGAGAAGAGGCACCTGAAAATAGGCCCCCGACGAAGAAGAGGAAGTTGTTGCCCGCAAGCGAACTCGATATCTGTCACGACCATCAAGTACTGAGACGAAACCCCAAAGAAGTGAAATACTTCTTCTGCGGAGAAGCTCCTGGTAGTGCTGGTCTTCATGAAGATGCGACATTCCACTGGACTCGCGTGTCAGGTCGTGCGCACTGATTCGGGAAACGACATGGACCTCCTGACGCAACTGAACGCTGGGGACATGGTTGTACAGGAGGCCAAGTATCACCGAAATTTGTCTCCTGAACTTGTACAATCGCGCACGGAAGATTAAGGAAATGGCGGGCAAAGGTACAGACGATGACACGCAATAGCAGGATTTGCTTTCGCAGAGCTGGTGTGTTTATTGAAGAAGTCACATGGATGACGAGACGTCTCCGGTCTTCACAACATGCTGACCTGGCGCAGTTATACACGTCAAGGATGGAAAACACTGGGAGTCAAGCATGAGGGCAGGGTGCACACGACCCGTCTTTAAGCAGAGACTGCTTGCTCACTTTCCTAACATGTGTGCACAGCACCAGGGGCGCGATGTCCTGCTTGCATTCAATGAAGACCTCGGGGGATGCCCTGGCAAGGGCTTGTGAACTGGACAGAGACCTTGATGCTGTCCACCTGGCGCGTGCTCCCCCAAATTGTGAGACGCCAATCATCGGAGATGCCAAGTGTTCAACGGGTTTCCTGCAGGATGCCAACAGGACTCCGTGCCACCCATGCTGCTTTTGCCTTGGTCACTATGATCTTGGAAGGTCCCAGTATCAAGCACCAGAGTGAAAGCACAACACCAGCGGCACTGAGCATCGC
>JACEEZ010003617.1:0-2500 GCA_016584305.1 Chionoecetes opilio | reverse complement strand
CTGTAGCGTCACCTACGGTGGCCGTGAGCCCTGCATAGAAGGCTGCCTGAACTACCTACCTAATTTGGATTAGGAAAAAATATACCCGGCTTGAATAGGTAAGAGTGTGAGTAAACTAATCCGTGGTGAAATACTAAAAAATGCTATCGAATTATGTTAAACTTCATATAATCGAAAAATCAAACCCTATCTTAGATATATGACATACCCAAGGAGGCATCGTAGCTGCCCTCGCCTGATCCTATATCAATAATGTAAAGGTGAATTTCTGGATCCTGTTCCATCAGTTATAGGGATGACGCAGGATGTGATAGTTCCTCTGTAGGGAGATCCAATTTTCCTCTACAAGACTGATATGTAAGGACAATACTCATCAGTATGAAAATATGGTTAATATTCTGAAATAAAGATAAAGAATACAGAATCAAGCTAGAACGCTACATGGATCTTCGCTCTCCACGTATCGCCGGGAAACATATTGAGAGAGAGAAAATTCCGTGCAAAATCTTAGACGAGCTCGAAACTGAAAATTGTCCGATAAAAGGTCAAGTTCCCACATTGAGTAAAAAGGGTTTATGTCTCCTGTGCCAGAACGTATGAATACCCCGTCTCTTCTCAGCGAGCACGCACACACAAACCCCCACGTCCCGTGTCCCTTTGCACAGTGTCGCGGAACAACTATAATTAGTAGTATACATACATAGGTGGTGAATTTCATGATATTTTCCTCTCGAAGTCCTCTTCCGCCCCATCTTGAATATCTTTACTCTCTCTAACTTTCCTATTATTTGCCAACAGGAAAAATATTTTTCTTTCGTCAGAATTCTGCTTGGTATTTATTTTTTTATAATTATTTCGCACAAGATTTTGAAGACCACGTAATGAAACTAACCGGGCATAAGCTGTAATAACTGATGCGTTATGCGGGGGGATTCTGCTCCGTCGTGGATGCTAGCACGGAGGGCTGGCCTACCAAGGCTGCATCAATTACAATGGTGCTCATCACTGAAAAAGGTGCGTGATGATTACATATATAATAATATTACTACTATTTCTTCTACTATTGCAACAACATCAACAATATTGTTACTATTACTATTTCCTTTAAACCCCTACTTCTATAACAACTATTACAACTCCTTCTATATATACTACTACTCTTACAAATTTTGCTACTTTACCACTACTATCAGTATTACAACTACTAACACTACTGCTCATTTTCAGGCTTTAGACTACAAAACAATCATACTTACTTGTTAAAGCAAAGGTTTTAACGACAAGGTGACTCTCCATGATGGTGATGTCCTCAAAAATAGTGTATGGTTATTATACAATGATAGCTTATCATTATTACAGCATTATGCAACTGAAGAAGTACAGGATCTTATAATTATGGTATGTTTTGGCCACAAAAAATCATCAGTTTTATGGCCTACAATTCCCTGTACTCTGTGTGATTGAAATGGTACTTGATATTGAAAATATATGTACGATATTCTACGACAACAAAAAACTCATTCTAGGGCATCAAAAATATACTCACAAGAGTAAGATGCTCACAAAATTTTGGGTGCTACTATAGCATGCGGTCTACCTTGGTGTCTAGTCTACGGTACTGTAATGTTTGATTTACCAAGACCCCACTTAACTGACCTGACCTAACTATCGGAACCTACTCAACCTTATAAAATGGGGATAAAAAGTAATATCTTTGTATCCCCCAATAATTCAAGCCGAGAACATCAGTCAGATACATTTTACCCCTCTACAATGCTATTGAAAAATTTCTGCAGAAGTGTCATCTTGACAGGAAGAAACAGCGGGTTTCATTTTTACATCATAACAATATTCTGGACGCACCACAAAAAAGCAAAAGGGGTTTTCATCGATGTGGTTGTTTTATGCAGCATAAATAAATTGTGAAAGAAGAGTGGTATATAGGCCTGTACTTCGCTGTCTTCGTAAATAGTACCAATTTTCACGTTCTGCTCGGAAAGACAACACATTCTTCCATTACATAGACATCAAAAACAAATTACACTATAACCTTAATTGCGTAGAATTTAGAAGAGGTGTTCCTTTTTGTAATGAAAAAAACCCATGTACACAGCAGTGAATCTAACAGGAAAATAGTTCAAAACTATAACTCATTGGTATAATTTTAGTTTTCCTATAATACTCTTTTGTAAAAATAGACAAAATTATATAGTAATAATATGTTGCAGCCTGACCGAAAATGTCCCGGTAGACTCCCAAACTATAGTCTAAATAAACTCGGGAGACCCTACACTAAAGTGTAAATGTCCCGGTAGACCTCACGTTAAGTGGCACCGCCTTTTGTATGATACCTTAGATATACTTGAGGATATTTGTCCAAAATCTGCGTTTTCACAGCTGAGTACCCGAACTGAATGATTGCCAATTACAGTTCTTATAATTCCAATCTTGATTCAGGGAAAAGTGGAAATATACAATATAAGTACCTCATTAAATTTTT
>JACEEZ010003616.1:120000-122500 GCA_016584305.1 Chionoecetes opilio | reverse complement strand
CAATATACATAACACATACGATACAATACACACATATACATAATACATCTCTCTCTCTCTCTCTCTCTCTCTCTCTCTCTCTCTCTCTCTCTCTCTCTCTTTCTCATCCTATCTTTATATTGAGTAACAAAGGAAATAATCTGTGAACTTCTTTCAACAAGTCATCAAAACATTTACGGTCCCGTTATAAGCAATATATTAAATATTTCAATTCAATTTTTGAGTTGCAGGAAGAGACAAACAAAAACATTCCAGGTCACAGGTGAGACTCTTCCATCTGGTATTCCCTGGGGCACACCCTCACCTCAAGACTTCCTCTTCTCACACTTACCCTCTCTCTCTCTCAAGTATATTAAGTATTGAAATATAGCAATATACAATGCAATGCTTGAGACCTTAGCATTTAGTGACTGAGGCCGAAACATTCAATGACACGCTGAAATATATTCATCAATATTTTGTCCATATACTTTAGAAACAACCAGCATGAATATGTTTATTTCTTGTTGAAACTTTTCACAGCACTTTTCACAGTGTTAGCCGGGGGTTTGTGACCCGCCTCCCGAGGTGGTGGCTTCGGCCAACACTAAGGATGAATGATAAAAAATGTAGATATGGAGACGGGGCCATACGAGTGAAGCTCAATCAATCAATCAATCATTGGGGGCATACGCCGGGGGGCGCGTCGCCTCGCCCACCCTACGACGCCACTCCCGGGGGTCACCACGCGCGAGTTCCCATGCAGGCTCCTTTCCCATACCAAGCAGCTCTCGACAAGAAACATCAACTTGCCACAGACACGAGCCTTGTGGGCGCCCCCTTGGCCTCCTCCACGCCGGATTGTCTCTTACAGATACAACCCGATGGGAAGGATCGGTTTCAGGGTAGCGTGCCACATGCCCATATAGCCGAAGTTGGCGCTGACGGACTATGCAGGTAATAGGCCTCGATTCAGTCTCACGGTGCAATCGCTGATTTGATACGTAATCATCCCAGCGATACCCCATGATTCTGCGAAGACACTTATTACCAAAGGCATTGATTCGTCTTTTCAAGTCACTATTTAGTGTCCATGTCTCACAACCATAGAGTAAGACAGGGATCACAAGCGACTTGAAGAATCTTTGTCCTTCTGCACAGGTACCGACAACGCCAAATACTCCCGCTGAGCGAGTCCATAACACCGTGGGCTATGCCAATCCGCCGTAAGACTTCTTGACGTGACCCGCCGTCATTATGGACTGCGCTACCAAGGTATGTAAAACTTTCCAAGATCTCAATGTCCTCGCCACACGCATGAACAGACTGTACTGCTTCATCTAGTAAGTCTCCAAACACCTGGACCTTGGTCTTGAGCCAGGAGACCTCAAGTCCCAAAGGCTTTGCCTCCTCGTGCAGTGCCTCGAGAGCCATCACCAGGACCTCCAGCGACTCAGCAAAGATTACTGCATCATCGGCAAAAACAAGATCAGTGATCTTGGTGTTGCCGACGGATGCTCCACAATCACTTTGATCTACAACCTTGTCCAATACCCAGTCCATACAAGCGTTGAAAAGTGATGGGGCAAGGACGCATCCTTACCTCACTCCTGTATTCACAGGAAAGAAGCTGGATACACCTGCCCCACACTTCACAGCACTCTCAGTCCCAGAATACAGACCAGTTATCAAACCATTAGTCCTTGCAGGAATCCCTTGAAGTCGCAGCAGATCCCAGAGTGACTCACGATGCACTGAGTCAAACGCCTTCTTGAGATCAACATAGGCTGCAAGCATCCCCTGTCGAAACTCACGTCGGCGTTCCACCAGGACACTGAGTGTCCTGGTTCCTGAGTGAAGCTCAGGCCCTGTAAAATACAACTACGTAGATGAACACACACACACACACACACACACACACACACACACACACACACACACACACACACACACACACACACACACACACACACACACACACACACACAAGGGTACTCCATAGTGTAGGGGTAGCACGCTCGGTTCACAACCGAGAAGTCCCGGGTTCGATCCCCGGGCGGAGCGGAAACAGATGGGCTGTTTCCTTAAAACCCGAGCCCCTGTCCACCCAGCAGTGAATGGGTACCGGGTGTTAGCCGGGGTTTGTGACCTGCTCTCCGGGGTGGTGGCTTCGGCCAAAACTAAGCACTAAGGATGAATGATAAAAATGTTGATATGAAGACTGGGCCATACGAGCGTTGCTCTGGCCCTGTAAAATACAACTAGATGAATACACACACAAACACACACACACACACACACACACACACACACACACACACACACACACACACATACACACACACGCACGCACACACACACACACACACACACACACACACACACACACACACACACTAATACTTATCAGAATATAAGTTATGCAATTAATGTTACACATTTTCTATAATTTTAGTACCTTTTTATTATTTTTTATTATCATTGTTCTTATTTCATCGTCATAATAACTATTCAAATGACT
>JACEEZ010003616.1:105000-115000 GCA_016584305.1 Chionoecetes opilio | reverse complement strand
AAAAAAAGAAGCTAAAAAACGAGGGAAAAAAACTGACACTTTCCTATTACATGACAAAAAAAGACTATATATATGAATCGCCACCCAAGTATACTATGTGTGTTTTTCTTAGAGGGGGTAGGAAACACAAACCGAAAAACGACCAAACTACATATATGGAAGATCATGTGAGCAAAAAAAAGTAGTAATATGTAAAAAATGATAGTCAACAAGTAATATGGAAAAAACGATAAAAAAAAATGACACTTTCCTATTTTATGACCCCCAAAAAATCAGTTAAGCAAAAATAGTCAAATGTTTATATATCTTTTTTTTTTTCTTTTTTTTTTAGAGGGGGTGAGAAACAACAACAAGAACCAAAAATAATAATAATAAATGACACTCCTATTTCATGCCAAAAAAAAAAAGTTGAAGCAAAAATAAAGTCGTGTCAATCTCATATCATTTTTTAGAAGGGGTAGGAAACAAAAACCAAAAACCAAACCCCTCCGCTCAAAAAAAACAAAAAACCATGACACTCCTATTTCATGACCAAAAAAGAAAAAAGAAAAAAAGGTTCAGTAAAAATCAAGTCAAATGGCAATATAGTTTTTTTTTTGCCTGGGGGGGGGGGGGGCTTTCTGCTTTCCTTTTCAGTGTGCTCCATGTGTCTTCCGTGTTGAAAGCATCTCAAGTCACAGGAAGGAATAAAAAGGGAGAGTGAAAGGAGAAGACAGGAAGGGATTTTCGAGAGAGAAAGAGGAAGTAAGACAGAGAAAGAGAGAGAGAGAAGAGAGAGAGAGAAAAGAGAGAGAGAGAGAGAGAGACAGAGAGAGAGAGAGAGAGAGAGAGAGAGAGAGAGAGAGAGAGAGAGAGAGAGAGAGAGAGAGAGAGAGAGAGAGAGAGAGAGAGAGGAGAGAGAGAGGAGAGAGAAGAGAGAGGAGAGAGAGAGAGGAGAGAGAGGGAGGAGAGAGAGAGAGAGAGAGAGAGAGAGAGAAAAAAAAAATAAGAGAATAAATAAGATGCATGAAATTCAACACAAACAAGATGGCGAGTCAGATGGAATATATCACATTAATATTTGTTTTCTCTCTCATCACACAGTCTGCTTTCACTTCCTCAGACTCACTTTTATGTCGTTCCCTTAACACAGTTATCATACTAATTATTCCTCTTCTAAACTACCCAACTACCCAATTATCGACCCTATTCCTAACTAGTTCTAACTCTTGCCTCATTTCCTAACTATCTTTATCTAAGTATTTTATCATCTTCCTTTTTTCTAGCTAGTTCTTACTCTTGCCTCATCTAACTATCTTTATCTAACTATCATCTCCCTTTTCCTAACTAGTTCTTACACTTGCCTCATCTCCTAACTCTCTGTATCTAACCTATCTAACTATAATCTCCCATTTCCTAACTAACACTCACTCTAATCTCAACTCCGTCCAACTTAATAATGCAAGAGTTAACATGTGATCTTGCTCTTTCACTTTCATCCCCTTTTTCACTGGAGTAGTTAGGGGTCATATTCTTTCATATTCCTACGACTTATGACTCTTCTTAGGATGGATTCGAACGGTTGAACACAGCGTCCAACTAAATAATGCAAGAGTTAACAGTTGATCTTGCTCTTTCATTCATCCTATTTTCACTGGAGTAGTTTAGGGTCATATTCTTTCATATTCCTACGACTTATGACTATTTTTATCATGATTTCGAAAGGGGGAACAGAGGTAGAAAGTTAAGTGTCTGTTTTCGAAGACTTTCAGCATTTCTATCTATAGGAGGATGTGGGGGGAAGTATTTTTCTTTATTTCTATTTGTTTTGGAGCTCTTGACCCTTTTTCCCCTTCTTTCGTAAATAATATAGGGACTAGAAACGAAGGAATTGTATGAGGCTTGAAGAAGAGGAGGAGGAGGAGGAGGAGGAAGGAGGAGGGGAGGAGGAGGAGGAGGAGGAGGGAGGAGGAGGGGGAGGAGGAGGAGGAGGAGGAGGAGGAGGAGGAGGAGGAGAAAAACTAAACCTTTTTATCATTCATCTCCCCTCATCCAGTGCCTGTTCCCTAGTACATATTTCCTCCTTCATTCCATTATTTCTTCCTTTCCATTTCTCTCACTAAGCAACGGAGGAGGAGGAGGAGGGGAGGAGGGGAGGAGGAGGAGGAAAGGGGGAGGGGGAGGAGGGGAGGAAAGGAGGAGGAGGAGGAGGAAGAGGAGGAGGAGGAGGAGGAGGAGGAGGAGGAGGAGGAGGAGGAAACAAAACCTATATTTCATCATTCATCCGTCCTCTTCCATTCCCTTTATCCTCCTTCATTCCATTCTTTCTTCCTTTTCATTTCCTTCACTCAACAACGTAGGAGGAAAAGGAGGAAGAGGAAAACTAAACCTCTAGTCTCTTTTCCAAACCTATTCTATTTTCTTTTCTTTCCTTCTTTCCATCTTCCTTTTCACTCAACAACATTCTCTTTTCTTTTCTTCCTTTCCATCTTCCTTTTCCAAGAACTTTTTCTTCACAACCAGCCACATATTTCATTCCCTTTTCCCTATTAAACTTTTTCTGTCTTCATTTCCACTTCCTTTTCACTCAACAACGTAGGAGGAAAAGAAGGAAAACGAAACCTTTATACTCTTTTCCATCCTACCTATTATTTTCATTTCTCCCTTTCTATTCCCTTTTCATTCAACATTTCCTCGCAATCCATCCCCAACACTCTCCTTCCAGCCCTTCACAGGTGCCTTCAGGGACGACGCAGGGGCCCGGGGTTCCAGGGGCGCTCTGTCAGCAAGGCCCGTGGCTGCCGTGGCGAGGAGCATTTGTGTAATCCCCCGTGCGAAGGCGGCCCCGGGGAGGGATTTGTCGTGGCTGCGTCGAGACAAGGAAGACGACGACCACTAGATAACAAACAGCTCCTCCTTCTTCTGTGTCTTCTGTGGGAGTGTTCATTTTGTTGTTGTTCTGTCTCTGTGTTCATTATTTCGTTCTTATTCTCTCTTTCTCTCTCTCTCAAGACAACACTTCCTTCTTCTTCTGTGGGAGTGTTCATTATGTTTTTGTTCTCTGTCTCTGTTCATTATTTTGTTATTGTTCTATGTTCATTATTATTATTTTTTTTTTTTCTCTCTCTCTCTCTCTCTCTCTCTCAAGACAACAGTTCCTTCTTCTTATTCAGTCTTTTGTGGGAGTGTTCATTTTGCTCTTGTTTTCTCTCTCAAGACAACAGTTCCTTCTTCTTCTTCAGTCTTCTGTGGGAGTGTTCATTATATTGTTCTTGTTCTCTATCTCAAGACAACAGTTTCTCCTTTTTCTTCTGTGTCTTCTGTGGGAGTGTTCATTATTTTGCTCTTGTTCTCTCTCTCAGACAAACAAGTCTTATTTCGTCTTCTGGGGTGTCACTTTGTCTTGTTCTCTCTCTCAAGACAACAGTTCCTCCTTCTTCAGTCTTCTGTGGGAGTGTTCATTTTGCTCTTGTTCTCTCTCTCAAGACAACAGTTCCTCCTTCTTCAGTCTTCTGTGGGAGTGTTCATTTTGCTCTTGTTCTCTCTCTCAAGACAACAGTTCCTCCTTCTTCTTCTTCTGTGCCTTCTGTGGGAGTGTTCATTATTTTGCTCTTGTTCTCTCTCTCAAGACAACAGTTCCTTCTTCTTCTTCTTCTGTGCCTTCTGTGGGAGTGTTCATTATTTTGTTCTTGTTCTCTCTCTCAAGACAACTGTTCCTCTTCTTTCTTGCGACTATTCGGGAGTGTTCATTATTTTGCTCTTGTTCTCTCTCTCAAGAAACCCAAGTTCCTTTCTTCTTTTCTTCGTGATTCTTGGGAGTGTTCATTATTTTGCTCTTGTTCTCTCTCTCAAGACAACTGTTCCTCCTTCTTCTTCTTCTGTGCCTTCTGTGGGAGTGTTCATTAATTTGTTCTCTATCTCTCTCTATCTCAAGACAACTGTTCTTTCTCCTTCTTCAGTACTATGTGGTGGTGTTCGTCATTTTGTTATTTTTCTGTCTCTGTAATTTCAAGTCTCTTATATTTCAATCTTAACTTAGTAACAACTCTTTCCAAAATACACCTTTTTTAGTAGCTTATGTAAGGTCTACGAAATCATTGTAAATCGTTCATTCCTTTCTTTCATACCTTCTTCATTCTAAAAGTAGTGCTTGCTTGCTCGCTTCTTCCTCCTCCCCCTCCTCCTGGAAAACAGTTCTCTTCCTTAATCCTCTTTCCTTCCTGCTTCCTCTTTCTCCTTTCTCCTCCTCCTCCTCCTCCTCTTGCACTCTCCGTCTAATACAAATAGTGCAGTAAAGCAGTGAAAACCAAATAGCCTTGTCAGGGTACAAAAAGTATATTGTTACTGTTTGAAATTCCTTTGTAGATCCTTTTATTGCTGTTTGTGAATCCTTTGTAGTTCCTTTCATTGTTGCTGTTTGTGAATCCTTTGTAGATCCTTTTATTGCTGTCTGTGAATCCTTAGTAGTTCCTTTTATTGTTGCTGTTTGTGAATCCTTTGTAGATCCTTTTATTGCTATTTGTGAATCCTTTGTAGTTCCTTTTATTGTTGCTGTTTGTGAATCCTTTGTAGATCCTTTTATTGCTATTTGTGAATCCTTTGTAGTTCCTTTTATTGTTGCTGTTTGTGAATCCTTTGTAGATCCTTTTATTGCTATTTGTGAATCCTTTGTAGTTCCTTTCATTGTTGTTTGTGAATCCTTTGTAGTTCCTTTCATTGTTGCTGTTTGTGAATCCTTGGTAGTTCCTTTTATTGCTGTTTGTGAATCCTTTGTAGTTCCTTTCATTGTTGCTGTTTGTGACTCCCTTGGTGCGTTCCTTTTATTGCTGTCGTGAATCCTTGGAGTACTTTATTGTTGCTGTTTTTGTGAATCCTTTGTCGTTCATTATTTGGTGTTTGTGATTCCTTTGTGTTTTTTTATTGTTGCTATTGTGAACCTTTGTAGTTCCTTTTATTGTTGTTTGTGATTCCTTTGTAGTTTCTTTTATTGTTGCTGTTTGTGAATCCTTTGTAGTTCCTTTTATTGCTGTTTGTGATTCCTTTGTAGTTCCTTTTATTGTTGCTGTTTGTGAATCCTTTGTAGTTCCTTTTATTGCTGTTTGTGATTCCTTTGTAGTTCCTTTTATTGTTGTTTGTGATTCCTTTGTAGTTCCTTTTATTGCTATTTGTGAATCCTTTGTAGTTCCTTTTATTGTTGCTGTTTGTGAATCCTTTGTAGATCCTTTTATTGTTGCTGTTTGTGAATCCTTTGTAGTTCCTTTTATTGTTGCTGTTTGTGAATCCTTTGTAGTTCCTTTCATTGTTGCTGTTTGTGAATCCTTTGTAGTTTCTTTTATTAATGTCTGTGAATCCTTTGTAGTTTCTTTTATTGCGATTTGTGATTCCTTTTGTAGTTCCTTTATGTCTGCGTTTGTGAATCTTTGTAGTTCCTTTTATTTGCTATTGTGTCCTTTGTATTTCCTTTGTTATGTGCGTTTGGGATATCCGTGGTAGATCCTTTTATTGTTGCTGTTTGGTGAAGCCTTTGTAGGTCCTTTATTGTGTGTTTGTGAATCCTTTGTAGTTCCTTTTATTGTTGATGTTTCGTGCATGCCTTGTAGTATGCCTTTTATTGTTGCTTGTTTGTGAATCCTTTGTAGGATCCTTTTATTGGCATTGTGAATCCTTTGTAGTTTCTTTTATTGTTGTTTGTGAATCCTTTGTAGTTCCTTTTATTGCTGCTGTTTGTGATTCCTTTGTAGTTCCTTTCATTGTTGTTTGTGAATCCTTTGTAGTTCCTTTCATTGTTGCTGTCTGTGAATCCTTTGTGGATCCTTTCATTGTTGCTGTTTGTGAATCCTTTGTAGATCCTTTTATTGCTGTTTGTGAATCTTTGTAGTCTTTCATTGTTGCTGTCTGTGAATCCTTTGTGGATCCTTTCATTGTTGCTGTCTGTGAATCCTTTGTAGTTTCTTTCATTGTTGCTGTTTGTGAATCCTTTGTGGATCCTTTCATTGTTGCTGTCTGTGAATCCTTTGTAGTTCCTTTCATTGTTGCTGTCTGTGAATCCTTTGTGGATCCTTTCATTGTTGCTGTCTGTGAATCCTTTGTAGTTCCTTTCATTGTTGCTGTCTGTGAATCCTTTGTGGATCCTTTCATTGTTGCTGTTTGTGATTCCTTTGTAGTTCCTTTGCCATCCTCAAATAGCCTCGTAAGGGGATAAAAAGTCTATTGTTATTGTTAGTTATTCCTTTGTGGATCCTTTCATGTTGCTGTTGTGAATTTTGTGTGTCCTTTCATTGTGCTGTTGTGTGAATCCTTTGTGGCTCCTTTCCATTGTTGCTGTCTGTGAATCCTTTGTAGTTCCTTTCATTGTTGCTGTCTGTGAATCCTTTGTGGATCCTTTCATTGTTGCTGTTTGTGAATCCTTTGTAGTTCCTTTGCCATCCTCCTCCTGCTCAGGTATCAGGGCGGAGGAAGTACAGGTGACGCAGGCCAATTAGGATGTGATGTGCCAAGATTACGTGGTGTGACAGGTGTGTGTGTGTGTGTGTGTGTGTGTGTGTGTGTGTGTGTGTGTGTGTGTGTGTGTTTCTGTCCCGTTTGTTGTCTATTCTAGCAGCACAACACACACACACCACACCACACACACACACACACACACACACACACACACACACACACTCTCTCTCTCTCTCTCTCTCTCTTTCTCTCTCTCTCAGGGCCGCCACTTATTTAAAATTCAGATCTATTTCTGTCGACAAGGAAAAAGAGAGCGAGAGATAGTGAGAAAGAGAGCGCTGGTATATCTCTTCTCTCTCTCTCTCTCTCTCTCTCTCTCTCTCTCTCTCTCTCTCTCTCTCTCTCTCTCTCTCTCTCTCTCTCTCTCTCCTTCTCTCTCTCTCTCTCTCTCTATGTAACGTGGGTAAAAATATACGGACTTATTTTCTTTCAACATACAAGTTTATTTTTTTCTTCCTTTTAAAATACATTCTTTTTCTTCCATTAATAGGCAGGCATAGGTTACGCGCTTGACGTTGCGGTAGGAGGAGGAGGAGGAGGAGGAGGAGGAGGGAGGAGGAGGAGGAGGAGGAGGAGGGGGGAGGAGGGGAGGAAGACAGGGTCAATTTTCCTCCTAATGCTACGCTCCTTCCAAATTTTTAAAAGGAAAATTTTACCGAATATAATTGACAAAAGCAAGAAAAAAGGAGCGAAGGAAGGAGGGAAAAGAAGGAAAGAAGGAGGGAAGGAAGGAGGGAGGGAAGGAAGGAAGGAAGGAGAGAGAGGAAGGAAGGGAGAGTTGACGAATTATAATTACAACCATGAACAGAAAGGGCGGGAAAAAGAGAGAGAGAGAAGAGATAGGAGGTAAACGAGAGAGAGAGAGAGGGACGAGAGATGCAAGGACAATGAGAATGAGAGGAGAGAGAGAGGACAGAAGGAGAGAGAGAGAGAAGAGAGAAAAGAGAGAGAGAGAGAGAGAATAAATAAATGAGTTCAGTGACATTTTCGGAATGCCACAATATACGTAAGGTCACACTCTCTCTCTCTCTCTCTCTCTTTCTTTTTCTCTGGACGGTGTGTGTGGTGTTGTGTGTGGGGTTGTGTGTGTGGTGTGTGTGTGTGTGTGTGGTGTGTGTGGTGGGTTTTGTGTGTTTGGTGTTAATTTCCGATATCGTACACCTCCCTCCTTACTCCTCCTCCCTCCTCCTCCCTTTACCTTTCCTCCAGAAGAAGAGGGGAAGGGGAGGGAGGGGGAGGGAGGGGAGGGAGGGAGGGGGGGGGGGGGGGGGTAAGAGGTGACAGGCGAGAAAGAAAGGTACAGAAAATGACTAAAATGATGTGGTGTTCCATTTCTTTCTTTTTTCAATTGATTTCATTCACCACTCAACAACATCATCATCAATATAAACATTTTTCATTTTTCATGTTTTTCATTTTCAATTTTCTTTTCTTAATATTTCATTTTTCATTTTTTTTTTTTTTTTTTTTTTTTTATAAGTATTTCATTTTTATTTTTTTTATTTTTTGTAATGAACGACTTTTTTCTAGTGTTCTCATTGGAAGTGCTTAATATTTCTTGGTTCTTCATTTTCTTCATTTTCCCTTCAATTCTTTCCCTTCAATTCAATCCCTTCTTCAATTTCTTCATTCACTATGTATACTTAATTTGACATCAAGTTTTTTCATCTTTAAATTGCTTCTTTAATTAATCTTCTTCTAATTTAACTTTTAATTGCTTCGTTAATTAATTACGAATTTAAGTCTTTTTTTCTCCGTCACTTTTAAATTTCCATTCACTCCTATTCATTAAGTAAGTCTTTAGGGTAACTTTTAAGTCCCTCTTACTAACTTTTGAACAACTCTTCGATAACACTAACAAAAATAATCTAAAAATTACAATAATAATAATAACAATAACAAAAAAAACTGATCACAGCCAACTTTCACACACACACACACACACACACCACACACACACACACACACACACACACACACACAACACACACACCACACACACACACACACACAACACACACACACACACACACAACACACACAACACACACACACACACACACACACACACACACACAACACACACACACACGCACACTGACAGAGCACAGAGACAGACAGACACACACACACAGCACACAACACGAACGGCAGGCTTTGGAAGAGAAAGGGTGGAGAGGATAGCTAAAGAGAGGGAAGAATGGGAATTGGAGGGGGAAGGGGAAAAGGGGGGGAGGGGAAGGGAGGGGAAGGAAGGGGGATGTAGGGGGTGAGAGGGGAAAGGGGAAGGGGGGAGGGGAAGGGAGGGGAAGGAAGAGGGATGTAGGGGGTGAGAGGGGAAAGGGGAAGGGGGGAGGGGAGGGTGTAGGGGGTAGAGGGAAAGAAAGGGGGTGTAAGGGAGGGGAAGGTACTGGGGATGTGGGGGAGGGGGAAAAGAGGGGAATACCAAATCAATGTACTAGGTCTGTTTTTGGGGTCTGAATTGTGTGTGTGTATGTGTGTATGTGTTGTGTGTGTGTTGTGGTGTGTGTGTGTGTGTGTGTGTGTGTGTGTGTGTGTGTGTGTGTGTGGTGTGTGTTTTTCTCTATACAAATCAGGTCAGTTTTTTTTATTTATATTGAATTGTCCAGAGAAACCAATAGAGAGAGAGAGAGAGAGAGAGAGAGAAGAGAGAGAGAGAGAGAGAGAGAGAGAGAGAGAGAGAGAGGAGGAGAGAGAGAGGAGAGAGAGAGAGAGAGGAGAGAGAGAGAGAGAGAGAGAGAGAGAAGGAGAGAGAGAGAGAGAGAGGAGAGAGAGAAGAGAGAGAGAAGAGGAGAGAGAGAAGAGAGAGAGGAGAGAGAGAGAGAGAGAGAGAGAGAATTTGTATTGTCAACTAACTTTACATTTCCTAACTAACTCTAATGCACCTTGCTTTTTTGTTAACACACACACACACACACACACACAACACACACACACACACACACACACACACACACAACACACATACACACACACACACACACACACACACACACACACACATACATCTGCAAAATAAAAAATGTCTCTCTTAGTAACTCACGAAAAAGTTAACCCAAAAATAAACTTTATAATATAGATACATTTGTACCATTTTATTTAAACTTTTTTCTTTCTTTTTCTTTTAGGTTTTTCCTGCGAGTGTATGGATGAATGAGTCCGTGGAAAAGGTATGTATAGACAGGTTAGTCCTAAAAGTTCAAAAGTTTTCGTTCAGTCAATGCACAAAGGATCGTTCACAACATATTTTTAGTAATAGTTAGAAGAAGAATTTTCCTTTTGTGATTTGTTTTTGGTTTTCGCTTTTTTGAAATGTTGTCGTTATGGTTAAGTTATGGTTGTTTTTTCTATTCATTCTGTGTTTTATTATTCATCTACTAATTCATTCATCTCCCTATTCTTTCATTTATTCATTCATTAAAATATATATTCATTCAATTGTTTATTCATTCATCTAACTATCCATTCATCTATCTATTCATTCATGTATTTATTCATT
>JACEEZ010003616.1:92500-100000 GCA_016584305.1 Chionoecetes opilio | reverse complement strand
TTATATTTGGGTATTAGTAGTAGTAGTAGTAGTAGAAATAGTAGTAGTAGTAGTAGTAGTAGTAATAGTAGTAGTATAGTAATAGTAGTATTAGTATTTAGTAGTAGTGTAGAAAATAGTAGTAGTAGTAGTAGTAAAAAATAGTAGTAGTAGTAGTAGTAGTAGTAGTAATTAGTATATAGTAGTAGTAATAGTAAGTAGTATAGTAGAATAAAAATATAAATAAAAATATATATAATAATAAGTAATAAAAAATTAATGTAGTAGTAGTAGTAGTAGTAAGTAATTATTTAGAGTATTTAGTATAGTTAGTAGTAGTAGTAGTAAAAAAGTAGTAGTAGTAGTAGTAAGTAGTAGTAGTAGTAATTAGTAGTAGTAATAGAGTAGTAGTAGTAGTAGAGTAGTAGTAGTAGAAAGTAGTAGTAGAGTAGTAAGAGTAAGAAAGTAGTAGTAGTAGTAGTAGTAGTAGAGTAGAGTAGTATAGTAGTAGTAGTAGTAGTAGTATAATAGTAGTAGTATAGTAGTAGAGTAGTAGTAAAAAGTAGAGTAGTAGTAGAGTATAATATAGTTAGAAAGTAGTAGTAGTAGTAGTAGTAGTATAAGTAGAAAAGTATAGTAGAAAAGTAGTAGTAGAGTAGTAGTAGTAATTAGTATGTAGTAGTAGTAAGTATAGTGTAGTAGAAAAGTAGTAGTAGAGTGTAGTTAGTAGTAGTTAGTAGTAGTAGTAGTGTAGTAGTAGTATAAAATAGTAAGTATAAATAGTGTAGTTTTTGGTAGTAGAGTAGTAGTAGTGTAGTAGTATAGTTAGTAATAGTAGGTAGTATAGTAGTAATTGTAGTAGAAAAGAAAAGTAGTAGTAGTAGTAATAGTAGTTAAGAAAGAAATAGTAGTAGTAGAGTAGTTAGTGTAGTAGTAGTGTGAAATTTAATAGTAGAGAGTATTTAGTAGGTAGTATAGTAGTGTATTTAGTAGTAGTATGTAAAAGTAGTAGTAGAGTAGTAGAAAGTGGGGTTTAGTAGTAGTTAGTAGTAGTAGTAGTTAATATAGTATGGGAGTAGTATAGTAGTATAGTAGTGAGTAGAAATAGTATAGTATTTAAGTTAGTTTTTAGTAAATAGTAGTAGTAGTAGTAGTAGTGGGTTTTTGTTAGAAAAGTAGTAGTAGTAGTAGTTTTTTAGTAGAAAGTAGTAGTAGTAGATAGTAGTAGTATGGGAGTAGTATAGTAGAAAGTAGTAGTAGTATAGTAGTAGTATTGAAAAAATTCTCCTTTCTCTGACGCACATAATTTTTTTTTTTTACTTATCATTTTTTTGGGTGTGTGTGTGTTGTTTTGTGGTGTGGGGGGTGTGTGTGTGGGGTTTTGGTGTTGGTGTGTTGTGGGGGTGTGTGTTTGGTGTGTGTTTGTGTGTGTGGTGTGTGTGTGTGTGTGTCGTCCCCCCTAATTTAAAAACCCCTATACATCATAAATTTAAAAACATAACTCCCGTATACATAAAACGCTATTCCGTGTGGGTTTTTATATATTTAAGGAGGCAGCCATAAAAAGGCCCTTTATGAGCTATTTTTCTTAACTTGTTTCATTATCTTTTAAGGGGGCGTCAAGTGAGGGGAGGAGAGGGAGAGAGAGAGGGGAGATAGAGAGAGAGAGAGAGAGAGAGAGTAGAGAGAGTAGAGAGAGAGAGAGAAAGAGATGAGAGAGAGAGAGAGAGAAGAGAGAGAGAAGAGACATTATAGTACTAAACGTGAATAAAAATGTCATATCGTAAAAAATACAGAAAAAATGGAGATAAAGTGAAAAAATTAGAATAAATCACACATCAAAACAAACAATAAATAATAACAAGAAGAAAAAACCCAATTATTATATTATCGGCTATCGTAATGTATTTATCTATATAATTTATTTATCCTAATTATCTAATCTAATATCCTAATCTAATCTAATTATCTAATATCCTAATCTAAAATATTTATCCTAATTTATTTATATTATTATCGGCTATCCTAAAATCTAAATCAATTAATGTTCAATCAACACACGCAATAAATCAAGGTCGGGTCATACCGCAAAAATATATGAAAAAAATGTAAAATAAGTAAAAAACTAAACAATTAAATCAATATACATAAAAACAAACAATAGACAACAAGAAAAAAAAATATTAACAACTATCCTAAAATCAAATATTGAATTAACACACAAAATAAATTAAGTAACTATAAACAAATTAACCCCTTGAAGTAGACAAAATAAATAAAATAAATAAAGATAATTGTCTATACGAAGATAAGTTACGTTTCTTCTTCTTCTTAAAACGCATCATAACTTTGCTGAAATATAATCTTTTGCATAATAACTTCTCGCGACAACTTTTTTTTCCACTGAAAAGGGACATGAAACAACATGAAACCAACAAAAGAAGAAAAAGATAAAAAGATTAAAAAATGAATCAACTATGTTAAAAAGAGAAGAGAAGAGAAAGAGAGAGAGAGAGAGAGGAGAGAGAGAGAGAGAGAGAGAGAGAGAGAGAGAGAGAGAGAGAGAGAGAGAGAGAGAGAGAGAGAGAGAGAGAGAGAGAGAGGAGAGAGAGAGAGAGAGAGAGAGAGAGAGAGAGTTCAAATTCAAATTCAAATTCAAATTATTCTATTGCCACTGAAATAGTGGTTATTCTTTACATTTCCAATAAAATACATCATAAGATAAAATACAAAAATAGAATTAAAATATCACATAGCAAAAAGGTGTGTCATAATACTAAAACAATGCTAAAAGGATACAGACATTGCTCAAAATTATGGTAGGTTATATAATTGATGTGTTATTTAAAAGGAGGCTGGTAAGTTTACTTTTAAATGTACGCAAGGTGGCAGCATCAGTGATATTAAGTGGCAGGTTGTTCCATATTTTAGGCCCTATGACATCCATACTTCTAGCACCCGCATCTGTTTTTGTTTTGGGTACATATAAAAATTTTGTTGTCTGGTTCTGCTTTTGGTGACTTCACGAACAGTAGGAAGTTTCTTGAACCATGCAGATAAAAATCGTGTAATACCTTAAAGACAGTGGTACATGTGTCCAATAAATGCTCTCTCTTTACTTTTATCCACCCTAGTTCTTTTAATATAGGCGTTACATGGCCGTATTTCTTAGCACCACCTATGGCTACCTTGGCTGCAAAGTTTTGTAATTTTGGACATCGCTCATTATAGTTAGATTTGTCGTGCCCCATATCCGAATACAGTAGTTGATTATGCTGAGTACTAATGACTGCACCGCAATTATTCGGGAGGGTTTGTCAAGATTGTCACTTACACGGCTTATGAACATTAGTGTACCAACAACTTTTTTATGTACCTCATTGATATTTTTGTCGAAAAGCATAAACCGATCAATGTACACACCTAAATTTTTAACATGATTGCTTGGGGTGATGGTATCCTCATCTATTTTGATGACGGCATTGGAAGGGACATGTGACAAAAGTTGCCTATTTCCAATAAAAATACACTGCGTTTTGCTTGAGTTAAGCATTAAACCATTACTAAGAAAATATTTCTTGACACATTTTAGGGTTTCTTCAGTTTTTCGAATGAGACATGTCAGTTCATCTACATTACTGGTATGTATAAATTGAGTGTCATCAGCATATTAGATTATTGTGCAGTCCTTGACATATTCAGGTAAGTCATTTACGAAGATATTAAATAGGATTGGACCCAAAATTGGTCCTTGTGGGACGCCATAATCAATTGTGTGTTTACTTGAAATAGAGTTCTTTATGCGAACAGATTGGGTTCTGTTCCTCAAATAGCTGTCAAACCAGTAGGAATCAATTTTGAGCTTAAGGCATTTATTTATAAGAATCATGTGATTAACACTATCGAAAGCTTTTGATAGATCACACAGAGTGAGCAAAGATATTTTTCTGTGGTCCATGTTGTTGTATATTTCATCGGTAATGACAGTAAGAGCAGTCTCAGTGGATAACCTGGGCCTGAAACCATGCTGGCTATTTGATAGAAGCTTTCTGACTTCTAGGTGGTGTATTAGCTGGTTTACAATTACTTTTTCTAATATTTTTGATACTATAGAGAGAAGTGAAATAGGTCGAAAATTGCCCACGTTATCAGCGTCTCCATTTTTAAAAATCGGCACCACTATGGCATGTTTCCAGGCGTCAGAGAAACACCAGTAACTATGGACGTGTTGATAATACATGTTACATATAATGCTATTACATACAATGCATCCCTAACAAATTTCAATGGTATAGCATCCGAGCCAACAGAGTTAGTATCATTTAGATCTTTAATAGTCAATATTACAGTGTTTACGTCAACAGGTTGAGGTCTAAAATAGTCAGTGTCCATAGAAACAGTATTTGGATCTTGAGGTGTAGGCACGTTTTCACCCAGAATACATTGTGTTCTTTCATAAGTTTTTTCCTACGTTTGCAAAGTAGGTATAAATTCTTCTACTTTATTTCTAGCTTCATCAAAAGAATGTTCATTAGATTTACATTTTTTGTTAGGAACAATTTCCCGAATGAGTTTCCAGATTGCGGCAGTATTTCCTCTACAGTTATTAAATTGTGTGTTGTAATGTGAAGACTGAGCATTGCGAATGAGGGTAGTGACAAACTTTTTCTCTCTTTTATACTCTTCTTGTAGTGTTGTATTCTGACAGCCATCTTTTAATTTACTCTGAACATTGTTTCTGATCTGAATAGCATGACGTATGTTATCATTCATCCATGGAGCAAAAGGTCTACGAATTACTTTTGTAACAATTGGAGCACATTCGTCTAGACTTTTAATAAAAACATCAGTAAAATTTTTCACTTGCTCATTTACATCGTCAATTAAAAATATTTTGCGCATATCATGTGAGTTCTGCATTAATATTGAAGAAAAAGTGTCTTGACTGTAGTTTCCGAGGTGACGAAATGTTTTAATAATACGTTGGCGTTTGGGTTTACTCATGTCAACTTTTACACTAATAAGGTCATGGTCGGCGATTACTTGTGGAACAACATCATGTGTTAGAATTATATCAGAGTTGTTAGTTATAATCAAATCTAGGAGAGTTGCTGATGTTGGAGTAATTCTAGTGGGTTTGTCTATGATTTGAGTCAGTTTGTTGTTCTTTATTAATTTGCTTAATCTATTATCTTTTGCGAGTAAATTATCATTGAAATCACCAAGGATAAAAAGGGACTTCTTTCTGACACTTATTAGCCTAAACACATCTTTTATGTAATCAAAAGATACTGCTAAAGCTTTTTGATGCCGGTACACACAACCTATAATAATAGCAGGTAATTTGCGGCATTGCACAGTAATCCAAATATCCTCAATGCCAAGTGGTCTAGTGATATCTAAAGTTATTAGGTTACATTTCAGTATTTGTCTTACATATATACATGCACCATCACCACGTCCATTATCACATCTAAAAGCCTTATAATTAGATACATTAATATAATTGTCTGGTGTGAAGAGAGAGAGAGAGAGAGAGAGAGAGAGAGAGAGAGAGAGAGAGAGAGAGAGAGAGAGAGAGAGAGAGAGAGAGAGAGAGAGAGAGGAGAGAGGAGAATAGAGAGAGAGAGAGGAGAGAGAGAGAGAGAGAGAGAGAGAGGGGGGGGAGAGAGGCAGACAACATACACACATAAATACTGATACACACACTGTCTGTCTGTCTGTCTGTCTGTCTGTCTGTCTGTCTGTCTGTCTGTCTGTGTCTGTCTGTCTGTCTGTCTGTCTGTCTGTCTGTCTCTGTCTGTCTGTCTGTCTGTCTGTCTGTCTGTCTCTGTCTGTCTGTCTGTCTGTCTGTCTGTCTGTCTGTCTGTCTCTCTTTGTCTGTCTGTCTGTCTCACTCTTTCTCTCTCTCTGTCTGTCTCTCTTTGTCTGTCTGTCAGTCTCACTCTCTCTCTCTGTCTGTCTCTCTTTGTCTGTCTGTCTGTCTCTCTTTGTCTGTCTGTCTGTCTCTCTTTGTCTGTCTGTCTGTCTTCTGTCTGTCTGTCTGTCTGTCTCGTCTCTCTGTCTCTCTCCTCTCTCTCTCTCTCTCTCTCTCTTCTCTCTCCTCTCTCTCTCTCTCTCTCTCTCTCTCTCTCTCTCTCTCTCTCTCTCTCTCTCTCTCTCTCTCTCTCTCTCTCTCTCTCTCTCCTGACTTAAACCACCCTATCTTACTTTTTCTTTAATCTTCTTTCTTTGATATAAGAAAAAAGTTTGTTTGTTTTAGGTCAAGAAAAACATTGGAGTTAGTTGAGCGAGTAACTTTCGGTGTTGTTAGAGGGAGGAGGAGGAGGAGGAGGAGGAGGAAGGAGGAGGAGGATTACAAAGGATTACAAAGGAAACACAAACAGCAACAGACCGATAGGTCCTTACAAGGCTGTTTGCTTTAACTACACTACACTAACTAGATGATAAGAGAAAGGATAGGAAAGTAGAAGGCTCCTCCCCACCCACCCATCCCTCCAGCCGAAGCTGGCCGGAAATGAAGTGATACCATGCAATATAGAAAAACTGCATGGAATTTGTGAGGAAAGTTGAAAGCTGTAATCTATGGCTAACTACTACTAGTTTGTGGGGGTAGGTTTAGTGCTTGATAGATTGGTCATGTTATGCGTGTTTTGTAATGGTGTGAACACAGTGTGGAGGTTCAAGGGTGGTGCGGCAGCCTTGCCTGGCGCTTTCTTGGGAGGCAGCAGTCAATCAGGCCCCAGCTCCGTTCAATCCACTGCGGATTGTGTACTTTCCATGTAGGACGCCGTACACTTCAATGCCTCCTGCAGCAGTGACCCCTGGTACCTTAAATCCCGATGGTGGTCACTAACTGACAGGACCCTTACTGGTCCACAACCCGTCACAGGTCGAGAGTAGTAGTGGTAACCGTTAACTCGGGGCTATCTGTGTGTGTTATGAGGTCTAATGTAGTGTTGGTGTAGGCTCAGTGTGGAAGTTCAAGGGTGGTGCGGCAGCCTTGCCTGGCGCTTTCTTGGGAGGCAGCAGTCAATCAGGCCCCAGCTCCGTTCAATCCACTGCGGTAGTGCACTTTCCAAGTAGGACGCCGTGAACTTCAATGCCCCCTGCAGCAGTGACCCCTGGTATATAAATCCCGATGGTGGTCACTAACTGACAGGGCCCTTACTGAACCACAGCCCGTCACAGGTCAAAAGTTGTAGTAGTGACCGTTACTCGGGGCTGTCTGAGACGTGTGGGAGGGGTGTGTAGACGCGACTCGCAATCATTTTACGCAATGAGAGTAAGTATCAGAGGCCCGCGAGATAAATTTATTATTTCGAGATAAACAGTGACAACCGGGGATTTGGTATGAAATATTTATCGAGGCGATTTTTAAATGATTCTATTGTATTTGAGTTTACTACGTCTGAGGGCAGCCCATTCCATACGTTTACAACACGGTTTGTGAAGAAGTACTTTGCTTCGTTCGTTACAAACCGTTTCCTGCTTATTTTAAATCCGTTGTTTCTAGTTGAG
>JACEEZ010003616.1:77500-90000 GCA_016584305.1 Chionoecetes opilio | reverse complement strand
GCCAAACCCAAGCCCGAACCCAAACCCTAACACAAACCCTAACCCGAACCCAAACTTTAACCCGAACCCAAACTTTAACCCGAACCCAAACTTTAACCCGAACCCGAACCCTAACCCAAACCCAAACCCAAACCCAAAACCAAACTCAAACCCAAACTTTAACTCAAACCCAAACCCAAACCCAAGCTTTAACTCAAACCCAAACCCGAACCCAAACAAACTCAAATCCAAACCCGAAGCCCTAACCCAAACCCAAACTCAAACCCAAACCCAAACCCGAAACCCCAAACCCAAAAACCAAACTCAAACCCAAACCCAAACTTTAACTCAAACCCAAACCCGAACCCAAACCCGAAACCCGAACCCAAACCCGAAACCCTAACCCAAACCCAAACTCAAACCCAAACCCAAACCCTAACCCAAAACCAAACTCAAACCCAAACCCAAACCCGAAACCCTAACCCAAACCCAAAACCAAACTCAAACCCAAACCCAAACCGAGCCCAAACCCAAACCCTAACCCAAACCCAAACTTTAACCCAAACCCGAACCCAAACACAGACAAAGTAATCCACCCCAAAAAAATAATAATAATTAGAAACAATATGGCTTAAGAAAATATACGAAATAGGTATCTTTTTTAAGCCTCATTATTATTATTTTTTCTTTCTTTGTGAGAGTTATATGGAAGGGAGGAGATAGAGAGGGAGGGAAGGGAAAGGGAGGGAAGGGAAAGGGAGGGAATGGAAAGGGAGGGAAGGGAAAGGGAGGAGATAGAGAGGGAGGGAATGGAAAGGGAGGGAATGGAGAGGGAGGGAAGGGAAAGGGAGGGAATGGAAAGGGAGGGAAGGGAAAGGGAGGGAAGAGAAAGGGAGGGAAGGGAAAGGGAGGGAAGGGAAAGGGAGGGAAGGGAAAGGGAGGGAAGGGAAAGGGAGGGAAGGGAAAGGAAAATGGAGTAAGGAAGGATGATAAATTGAATGAGGAGGAGGAGAGGAAAAAAGAGTTCAGGACATAATTGATAAGGATAGAAAAGATATGAGCGAAGGAAGAGGAAGAGGAAGAGGAAGAGGGGAGGAAAGGGAGGGAATGGAAAGGAATGGAATAAGGAAGGATGGGAAATAGAATGAAGAGGAGGAAGAGAGGAAAAAAGAGTTGAAGACATAATGAAAATAATAGAAGAAGAGAAATAAGAGAAGGAAGAGGAGGAGGAGAGGGAAAAAATTGATATAATGAAAAGGATAGAAGAGGTTTAAGAGAAGGAAGAGGAAGAGGAGGAATAGAATGAGGAGGAGGTGGAGAGGAAAAAAGAGTTGACCCATAATGAAAAGAATAGAAGAAGAGGAATAAGAAAAGGACGAGGAGGAAAAAGAGGAGAAGGAATAGAATAAGGAGGAGGAGAGGAAAAGAGTTGACACATCATGACAATAATAGAAGATTAAGAATAAGAGGAAGAGGAAAAAGGAAAAAGAGGAGGATGAAGAAGCATTTTTTATACCTTTTTATATTTTCTTGGGAGGGATAGAAGGTGGGGAAGAAATAAAGAAGACAGGGAATGGAAGGGAAATTGAGAAAGGATGATACATATAATGAGGAGGAAGAAGAGAAGGAAGAAAAGAGTTGAGGACACATATTTAAAATAATAGAAGAGGAAGAAGAGGAGGAGGAGGAGGAGGAGGAGGAGGAGGAGGAGGAGGAGGAGGAGGAGGAGGAGGAGGAGGAGGAGGAGGAGGAGGAGGAGGAGGAGGAGGAAGGTCTACACACCAGAACGTGATGTGAATAAGTATAAGGTGATGAAACAAGGTCACAGGTTATTTTTATCTTTATTTATCGGTGTCACAAGAAAAAAATGCATTGAAGCGATAGTTGGAGTAGACATAACTATGATGATGATAAGAATATTAATGATGATAATAATGATAGCTACAATAATGATAATGAGTATGGTAGGAGTTACACATTTCACACACACAAATAATAATAATTAAAATAAAATAAAAAATAAAAAAATGAGAAAGAAATGAAACTGAGAAGGTAAAAAAGTTAATATAGAGGAGGAATAATTGAGAGAGAGAGAGAGAGAGAGAGAGAGAGAGAGAGAGAGAGAGAGAGAGAGAGAGAGAGAGAGAAGAGAGAGAGAGAGAGAGAGAGAGAGAGAGAGAGAGAGAGAGATATGATGAAGACTAAGTGAGCGAGCAACAAAAATACGAATTCACAAATAAAAAAGTTGGATGACAAATGTGGACTCTGGAAATTGGTGAAGGAAAATGATGATGGAATGAGATTGATGTTGTTTTTCTAGCTATTTTTTTCATCTTTCTCAACCTGATCGTCCTTGACTTTGGGAATACGAGATCCATCATTGTGGTCGTCAAACTTTATCACTGCATCACTCCATCATTTTTATCATAGATCAGGATTCTTGGTGGATTGTCGACCGCCGTGTGTGTGTGTGTGTGTGTGTGTGTGTGTGTGTGTGTGTGTGTGTGTGTGTGTGTGTGTGTGTGTGTGTGGTGTGTGTGTGTGTGTGTGTGTGTGTGTGTGTGTGTGTGTGTGTGTCTGTGTGTGTGTGTGTGTGTGTCTGTGTGTGTGTGTGTGTGTGTGTGTGTGTGTGTGTGTGTGTGTGTGTGTGTGTGTGTTTGCTTATTGTTTGCATTTGCATATGTCTTTCTATCTATGTCATTGGTTCTAGTGCAGTTTCATGCATTACAAAGCACGTAGTTATAACCGTCCTCAACTTGTAGATAGGATAATTTGCAACATTTCTAACCGCTGCAACACCCGTCGGAAATGAAAAATAACACAAGGGGGGTCTGGGGGGGGGGGGCGAACCGTCCCTCCAGTGAGGTTAGATCTCGTAATCAATGCCCAGGCTAGGTTATTTAACTAGCGGGGGGGTCTTGGGAGCGCAGCCCCCAGTTATGTCAGGGGAGTATTACTCAATAGGGAGTATTGTACTAAACTGCAATTTTACCATGTCATTTATTCTTTCCTTCTCTCAATCAATCTATCTGTTTTCTGTCCCCCCTCCTCACATCCCTCCTTTCTCGCCCTCTCTCTCACACACACACACACATACACACACACACACACACCCACATCCACTCACCGAGACAGGCGGTGAGGGAGGCGGGTGACGGCATGGACGGCTTCAGAAACCAGCAGGAGACGCGGCCGGGGGGCTGTGCGTGCCCCGTGCCCCGCCTCACAGTCACGCCCCGGGCAGGCTGGGGTAGGGCTGCCCCGCGGCCTGCCATGGCGGGACGCAGGCACGCGACACAACCTGCACCTCCACAACGACACTGCGAGGGCGGGCGACACAGCGAGGCCCTAAAACGAGGCCCCTATACGCGAGGCCCCAAATCGAGGCCGGCCCCCTACACGAGGAACTTACACGACGAAGGAAGGGACCGGGGGAACGGGGGAACACGCGGCTGTACGCACTATCCAGGGGGGCTCATGGCACGGGGGGGCGGGTGTAGGTAGCGGGGGGGCGGCAGGCAGCACATGGTGGGGGGCGTGACGCAAGGGGGGGCACTCCAACAAGTTGCTGATATGTGTATACGCGGCGTGACTTTAGAAGGGCACCGTTTTAGGGGGGTATAGAGGGGTGGGTGCTATGCCGCGGGGCCGGGGTCACCAGTGTAGGGTCATGGGTTCAGTGGGGGGGCACTGTGGTGGGCGTGGGTGTGCCTGCGGGCGTGGGGGCGGCGCGGCGGCAGGCTGGCCCGCGCTGGATGGTGGCACGCCGTTGACTGCCCGGCCGCTATACTACTCACCCCTTGCAACCCTCTCACACCGCACGCCCCCCTACCCCGCCGCGCCACGCCCCCCACCACTACCCCCTCCCCCACAATAACACCCCACCCCCCTCCCTGACCCCTACCACCCACCACCACACACCACCACTATCACAAACTTAGATATATGTTTCCCCAACCTCTATTTAATGTGAGACAGACACTACCTCCACCTCCTCCCCTCCCCCACAATAACACCACGCCGCACCCACTCCACCATAATAACATCACGCACCCTACTACCACACACTACCACCCCCACCACTATCACCTTAATACGAATACGAATATATTAATACGAATAAAAATAATAATAGCCCTCCCCTGCCCCACAATGACAACACGCCCCCCTCTCCCCCCTCCCCCACAATAACACCCCCACCACAACCACCAAGGATAGTATAGAGAGGTTCTTTATATATTACCCATAACCACCACTATCACTATTCTCCCCCACAATAACCACGCACCCACCACTCCCCTACCATAACACCACACCCTTCCTCCCTCCCCTCCCCAACACACCACACCCCCCTCCCTAACCCTACCACAACACACCACCACACTACCACCACACACTACTACCACACACCACCACACACTACCACCACACACTACCACCACCACCACACACTACCACCACCACCACCACACACCACCACACTACCACCACCACCACCATTATCACAACCCCCACCACTACCACTACCACCATAATACGTTCCTCCCCAATCTCTATCTCCTTAACCTTAACCACCATCACTGTCCTATTTCTATAACCCCCCCATTCACCCCCAACTACCCACCCCCCTTTCCCCCCACTATAACCTTCAACCCCCACCCTTCCCCACCCCTTCCACACCTTGTTACTATCTCACCTTACACACACACACACCACAAGACTGCAATATGACAAAAGTTAGAAGTGCATGAATGTTCTTCGCTTCTCCTCCTCTCCCTATTCCCTCCCTCCCTCTCTCCCTTTCACTCTCTCTCCCCCCCAACCTATCACCCCCTCCCTTTCCCCCCATCCCCCCAACCCATTATCCTCCCTATGAGGCATTACGGTCGACTAGGCTATTGACGTGTGAGGGATTTTCATCTTTAGAGACGTTGTGACTTGGTTCTTTCTTGTCCCGAGGAGGAGGAGGAGGAGGAAGAGGAAAAGGAGGTGGAAGAGGAGGAGGAGAGGAGGAGGAGGAGGAGGAGGAGGAGGAGGAGAAGGAGAAAGGTGTGTGTGTCCGTTTTTTATTCTGTTGGTCTGTTTCGTATTTGCTAATCCTAATTAACTGTACACTTGTGGAGGAGGAAGAGGAGGGAGGAGGAGGAGGAGGAGGGAGGAGGAGGAGGAGGAGGAGGAGGAGGAGGAGGAGGAGGATAGGGTTGTGTTGGTGTTCAAGGTGATGAAGAAGAAAAAAATAAAGATGAAAAATTGTATAACGAAAGTGATTCGGAAAAAAAATTAAAATAGTGATAAAAGAAGAAAGAAAACCGAAATAAAGATGGAAATAATACGAATAGGAAAAGAAAAAGACAAAATAATCACATCCAAAAATCAAGAAGAAAAACATGAGGAACAAGAAACGAAAAAAATAATGCAAAAAAAACTCAAAAACTCAAAATTAATGAGCTCGAATATAATCAAATGAGGAAAAATTGGGGAAAGAAAAAAAATACTAGACACGTATAAGACATTAGACGATGAAGAATAGAGAGAGAGAGAGAGAGAGAGAGAGAGAGAGAGAGAGAGAGAGAGAGAGAAGAGAGAGAGAGAGAGAGAGAGGAGAGAGAGAGAGAGAGAGAGAGAGAGAGAGAGAGAGAGAGAGAGAGAGAGAGAGAGGACAAGAAAATGGAAACATATGAGTGAGCAAAAGAAGAAACCCCAAAAATAAGGTGAACTTAAATAAACTGCAAAAAAAAATATGATTCGCTATTCTTACCGTGTGTGTGTGTGTATGTGTGTGTGTGTGTGTGTGTGTTGTGTGTGTGTGTTGTGTGTGTGTGTGTGTGTGTGTGTGTGTGCGAATGAAAGATAAGTAATATGTTAATGATAGGCAAGAATATAAAGTAAATAATGGAAAGATAGATTGATAGATTAATAAACAAACATAGATAGATAGATAGATAAAAAAAATATAAATAGATAGATAGACAGATATGAATAGAAAAAAATGAATAATAGGCAATAAGAAACTAATGTAGATGTATAAAGATGTAGAGATAAATAGATGTAGAGATACGAATATTATTTTATATTGACGGAAAGTAAGAAAGAAAGTAATAATAAATAAAGAAAGAAAGAAAGACAAAAAGTATTATTACTGAGAAAAGGAAAAAAGTAATTACTCTAAAATTACTACCAATTTCTTTTGACACAGAGAGAGAGTGAGAGAGAGAGAGAGAGAGAGAGAGAGAGAGAGAGAGAGAGAGAGAGAGAGAGAGAGAGAGAGAGAGAAGAGAGAGAGAGAGAGAGAGAGAGAGAGAGAGGGGGGGGGAGAGAGAGAGAGGGGGGAGCAAGATAGACACAGACAAAAGTAATGCTGAGTCTCTCTCTCTCTCTCTCTCTCTCTCTCTCTCTCTCTCTCTCTCTCTCTCTCTCTGTCTCTCTCTCTCTCTCTCTCTCGTGATTAGAGGCAAGATGAATGGTGAAAGCGAGAAGAGGAAGAGGGGAATAAAAGGAGGAAAGGGAAGAGGGGAATAAAGGGAGGAAAGGGAAGAGGGGAATAAAGGGGAGGAAGGGGAAGAGGAAAATAGAGGGACAAAAGGAGGAGAAAGGAGAGGAAAAAACAGGAAGATAAATGAGATGAACAAAAAGATAGCCACTAAAAAAGGAAAGGAGACGAAAGGAAGGGAGAGGAAGCACGGAGGGATAGAAGGATAAAGGATAGAGAAAGATGAGGGATAGAAGGATAAAGGATAGAGAAGGATGAAGGATAGAAGGATAAAGGATAGAGAAGGATGAAGGATAGAAGGATAAAGGATAGCGAAGGATGAGGGATAGAAGGATAAGGGATAGAGAAGGATGAAGGATAGAAGGATAAAGGATAGAGAAGGATGAGGGATAGAAGGATAAAGGATAGAGAAGGATGAAGGATAGAAGGATAAAGGATAGAGAAGGATGAAGGATAGAAGGATAAAGGATAGAGAAGGATGAAGGATAGAAGGATAAAGGATAGAGAAGGATGAAGGATAGAAGGTGAAGGGAGGAAAAATAATAATAAAAGCTAAAATAGAATAGAATATAGGAGAAAATAATACAAAATGGGTTTAAGGAGGAGGAAGAAAATAAAGATGAGGTTGAAAGGCAGAAGGAGCAAAGGCAAAATGTCAAAATGAGGTTGATGGGTCAAAAAAAAAAGAGCAAGTAGCCTATATGAAAAAGATGACGAACATAAAAAAGGAAAACAAAAGAAAAATAAGAAGGAAATAAAGAAAATAAAGATGACGGGGAGGCAAGACCAGTAACAACAAAGACATAACAAAAAATGTAAAATTAAAAATATCATTAATGACAACAGGTAACAGGAGGAGGAAGAGGAGGAGGTATACAAAGGATTACAAAGGAAACAAAAACAGCAACAGACCATTAGGTCCTTACATGACTGTTTGATTTAACTACACTAATAGGAGGAGGAGGAGGAGGATTACATATAGGATTACATAGGAGTAACAGACACCAGGAGACCTATTGGTCCATAGCGAGGGTATCTGCTGAACTACATACTACTAACTATCAACTACTTGTAAGAAAACAGTTGGAAAATGATACCATGTCCCTAAGAGGATAGGAACAGGGAAATTTCATAGTGCAGAATGATGGGATATGAAAAATACTAACTACAACTACCACTACCACTACAACTAATCGATACGGGGGACTAGATACGAATTCCCCACTATCAATACCCTTTTACTTTACAGTGCGCGTCAAGTCTGTTTTGAATGTAGTTATTGTGTTGGCTCCGACAACATTTGCTGGTAACTTGTTCCATCGATCAACGACTCTAACATTGAAATAATTTTTTACGGAGTCGGTGAGAAAACGTTGACCGTTTAGTTTTAAACCTTTATTTCTTGTTGTCACTTGAGTTGAAAGCTCGAATAGGTCCTCTTGATTAATGACATCAAAACCTTTTAGGATCTTAAAGGGTTTTCTATCAAGTCCCACGGATTTACGATCTTTAAGGAAAACATATTAAGTTTCCGCAGTCTCTCTTCATAAGATGAATTTCGCAGAGATGGAATTTGTTTGGTTTGCTCTTCTTTGCACTGATTCTAATTTTGGCTTGATCTTTTACGAAACAGGGCGACCAGAATTGAACGGCATATTCCAAGTGCGGCCTAACCAAGGACGTGTATAATTGTTCATTACTTTCGGAGTTTTATGTTCAAAGTTACGTTTATAAAGCCCAACATATATTTGCCTTTTTATGGCACCCTAGGCAAGCGAACGGGTTTCAGATCATTATGATGATGACACCTAGACCCTTTTTCTGCGTACTTCAGTTAACGATTTATTTTGCTTTTGATAGTTAATTTGAGGTTATCGTTGCCTATATGCATTACTTTAAAATTATCGGAATTGAATTTTAATAGCCATTTATCACTCCAATCTGATAGTTTGTCGAGATCACTTTGTATGAGTTCGCAGTTTTCTCTAGTATATGCTTTTACCGCTAATTTGGTGTCAAACTGAAAATTTTGATATTTTTGATACAAGTCCGCAGTCCAGATCGTTGATATTATATCAGAAAAAGAGTAGGACCCAAGACCGAGCCCTGAGGCACCCCACTAGTGACATCTAACCAATCAGATGCCTCACCATTTATTACTACCCGTTGTTTACGATTTGAAAGCCAATCGCCAATCCATGAACATAATTGCTCTCCTATGCCATGTGCCCTTAGCTTGGTCAACAGTCGTTATGTGGAACTGTATCGAAGGCTTTCTGAAAATCAAGGTATATTACATCCGAGGGAATTTTAGCGTCCCCGTTTGAATAAATGACATTAAAAAAATCCAGTAGGGTTTTTTAAGCAGGATCTCTTATTCGAAATCCATGCTGGGGGGTTAGTATAGAGTTATTTCATCGAGAAAAGACACTATTTTATCAGGAGGAGGAGGAGGAGGAGGAGGAGGAGGAGGAGGGGGGAGGAGGAGGAGGAGGGGGAGGAGGAGGAGGAATACATAGGAATAACAGACACCAGGAGAACCTATTGGATTGGTCCATAACGAGGGTATCTGCTGAACTACATACTACTAAAATATCAACTATATGTAAGAGGACAGTTTGGAAAATTATACCATGTCCCTAAAGAAGATAGGAACAGGAAATTCGTATGAAAAATGATAGGAATGAAGATGCTAAACTACCCAAACTACACATAACACTAATCGATCCGGGGATATAATATAAATTCGCAGGGAATATCAATACCCATTTACTTTAAAAGTGCGCGTCAGTCTGTTTTAAATGAGTTTGTGCTGGCATCGACAACATTTTCTGGTAACTTGTTCCATCGATCAACGACTTCTACATTGAATAATTTTTTTACGGAGATCGGATGCAACGTTTGACCGTTTAGTTTTTAAACCATTATTTCTTGTTGTCACTTGAGTTGAAAGCTCGAATAGGTCCTCTTGTTAATGACATCAACCTTTTAGGATCTTAAGTTTCTATACAAGTCCCACGATTCTACGATCCTTAGGAAAACATATTAAGTTTCCGCAGTCCTCCTCTTCATAAATTGAATTTCGCAGAGATGGAATTTGTTTTGGTTGCTTTCTTTTGCACTGATTCTGAATTTGGCTTGATCTTTACGAAACAGGGCGCCAGAATTGAACCGGCATATTCCAAGTGGCGCCTAACCAAGGACGTGTAAATTGTGTCATTAATTTGCGGAGTTTTTTGATGTTCTAAGGTTACGTTTTAATAGCCCAACAATCCTATTTTGCCTTTTTACTGGCAGCCTGGCAATGCAACTGGTTTTTTCAGATCATTACTGATGATGACACCAGATCCTTTTCTGCTTGTACTTCAGTTACGATTTATTTTGCATTTGATAGTTTAATTTGAGGTTTTTCGTTGCCTATATGCATTACTTTAACATTATCGGAATTGAATTTTAATAGCCATTTATCACTCCAATCTGATAGTTTTTTGGTCGGATCACTTTGTATGAGTTCGCAGTTTTCTCTATATTGCCTTTTACCGCCTAATGTGGTGTCAATCTGCAAATTTTTGATATTTTAGATACAAGTCCGCAGTCCAGATCGTGATATTATATCAGAAAAAGAGTAGACCCAGACCGAGCCTGAGGCACCCCACTAGTACATCTCACCAATCGATTCCTCACCATTTATTACTACCCGTTGTTTACGATTTTGAAAGCCAATCGCCAATCCATGAACTAATTGCTCTCCTATGCCATGTGCCCTAAGCTTGGTCATACAGTCGCTTATGTGGAAACTGTATCGAAGGCTTTCTGAAAATCAAGGTATATTCATCCAAGGGAATTTTAGCGTCCCAGTTTGAATAAATGACATTAAAAAAATCCAGTAAGTTTGTTTAAGCAGATCTCTTATTCGAATCCATGCTGGGAGTTTAGTATAGAGTTAGTTCATCGAGAAAAGACACTATTTTATCAGGAGGAGGGGCGGGGAGGCGGAGGAGGAGGATTAGGAGGAAGGAGGAAGGAAGGAGAGAGGAGGAGGAGGAATACATAGGATAACAGACCACCAGGAAACCTATTGGATTGGTCCATAACGAGGGTATCTGCTGAACTACATACTACTAACTATCCAACTATATTTAAAGGCCAGGTTGGAAAATTATACCATGCTCCCTAAAGAAGATAGGAACATGAAGTTTCGTATTGAATAATGATAGGAAATTCTTAGTATGCTAACTACACTAACCAAAACCCCCTAAAAAAAACCCCCCCAACTTAAAAAAAAATCGATCCGGGGAATATAATATAAATTCGCAGGCAATATCAATACCCATTTACTTTACAGTGCGCGTCAGTCTGTTTTTTAAATGAGTTTGTGCTGGCATCGACAACATTTCTGGTACTTTTCTATCGATCAACAACTCTAACATTGACATAATTTTTAACGGAGATCTGTGATGCAAGCGTTGACCGTTCCGTTTTAAACCGTTATTCTTGTTGTCAACTTGAGAGAAAGCTCGAATAGGTTCTCCCTTGATTAATGACATCAAATCCTTTTAGGATCTTAAAGGTTTCTATCAAGTCACCCACGGATTCTACGATCCTTTAAGGAAACATATTAAGTTTTCCGCAGTCTCTCTTCTAAGATGACTTTTGCAGAGATGGATTGTTTGGTTGCTCTTCTTTGAACTAAATTCCCAATTTGCTTGATCTTTTACGAAACAAGGCGAACCAGAATTGAAAACTGCATATTCTAAGTGCGGCCTAACCATGGGAGGACGTGTATAATCGTGTCATTACTTTCGGAGTTTTTATGTTCAAAGTTTCGTTTTAATGAAGCCAACATCATATTTCGCCCCTTTTTACTGCAGCCAGGGCAATGCGTACTGGTTTTTCAGATCATTACTAATGAATGACAACCTAAAGCCTTTTTCCTGCTGTACTTCAGTTAAACGATTTATTTTGCATTTGATAGTTATATTTGAGTTTATCTTGCCTAATGCATTACTTTACATTTATCGAATGTGAATTGTATAGCCATTTATCACTCCAATCTGATAGTTTTGTCGAGATCACGATTGTAAGAGTTCGCAGTTTTTCTCTAGTATATGCTTTACCGCCTAATTTGGTGTCCATCAGCAAATTTCGATTTTTTTAGATACAGTCCCACAGTCCAGATCATTGATATATTATCAGAAAAAGAGTAGGACCCCCAAGACCGAGCCCTGAGGCACCCCTATAACATCTAACTAGAGTACGCTGTATATATAGAGTAAGCGACAACTCGATTTGGTGGGCGCCATCTTGGTGCCAAGGCCTCCTCGTTCACCCAAGACCCGGGAAGTTTCCCAAGGCATTACCCCCGCAGTAGATCATGTTATACATTATAAAGGATAGACTGTTATCTTCGGAAATGTTTGTTTTATAAGATTATCACATAAAACATAGTAAACACATTACATCAAGGTCATTATGAGACACTCTGAAGAAATATGATGAACTTAACATTCACTTTAAACTCGTCCCGTCTGTATAACTTTGTGGGCAGCTTGAGATGCCAGATATCATACAAGCAGAATTTAATTAGCTTTCCATTGACATATTTCGTTTCTTATACATACAATAATACCATGCAAACATTAAGGTTAACTAGAAAATAATTGTTCTCCGCCGCGCTCTCTCTCTCTCTCTCTCTCTTCTCTCTCTCTTGTCATCTCCTCTCTCTCTCATCTCTCGTCCTCTCTCTCTCTCTCTCTCTCTCTCTCCGTGAAAGAGAGAGAGAGAGAGAGAGATATAAGTGAAAGAGATGAGTGAGAGATATGAAGAGTACCAAAAAAACTTTATAATTCTCTCTCTCTCTCATCTCTCTCTCTCTCTTCTCTCATATATATATAGAAAAAAAAAATGAAAAAAAAAAATATATATATAATATATATATATATATATATATATATATATATATATATATCTCTTATAATAATATATATATATATATATATATATATATATATATATATTTAGAGATAAATTT
>JACEEZ010003616.1:0-67500 GCA_016584305.1 Chionoecetes opilio | reverse complement strand
AGAGAGAGAAGAGAGAGAGAGAGAGAGAGAATTAGAAAGAGGAGATTAATTATTGTAATGCCAAAAAAGGGGAAATGAGAGAGAGAGAGAGGGGAGAGAGAGAGAGAGAGAGAGAGAGAGAGAGAGAGAGAGAGAGAGAGGAGAGAGAGAGAGAGAGAGAGAGAGAGAGAGAGAGAGAGAGAATTAGAAAGAGGAGATTAATTATTGTAATGCCAAAAAAGGGGAAATGAGAGAGAGAGAATAAGAGAGGAGAGATTAATTGTAATGCCAAAAAAGGGGAAATGAGAGAGAGAGAGAGAGAGAGAGAGAGAGAGAGAGAGAGAGAGAGAGAGAGAGAGAGAGAGAGAGAGAGAGAGAAACTTGACGCCAGACGGGTCGAGTTGATGTGAAAACAAAAAAAGAATATGGAAAACTCACGCTCATATATTTGAGGGTAAACTTTGGTATACACAAGTCGTGGTTTTAACCCATAATTTTTAGGAAGAAACGATGGAAGAAAGAAGGGAGAGAAAGAATGAAGGAAAGAAGGGAGAAAAGGAATGAATAAAGAAGGGAGAGAAGGAAGGAAGGAAGAAAGAAGAGAGAAGGAATGAAGGAACGAAGAGAGAGAAGGAACGAAGGAAGAAAGAAGGGAGAGAAGGAATGAAGGAAGAAAGAAGGGAGAGAAGGAAGGAAGAAGAAGGGGAGAGAAGGAAGGAAGGAAGAAAGAGGGAGAAGGAATGAAGGAAGAAAAAGGAAGAGAATGGAATGAGGAAGAAAAAAAGGGAGAGATGAAGGAAGGAAGAAGAAGAGAAGGAACGAAGGAAGAAAAAGGAGAGAAGGAAGAGGAAAGAAAGAAGGGAGAGAAGGAAGGAAGGAAGAAAGAAGGGAGAGAAGGAAGGAAGGAAGGAAGGGAGAGAAGGAATGAAGGAAGGAGGTTAAGATGAATGGTAAAGCAGGGAAGGAAAGAAAGGGAGAGATTAAAGGAATAGGAAGGAGAGAGAGAGGAGAAAAGAGGAGAGAAGAGAAGGAGGAGAGAAGGAGAAAAGAGAAGGAGAGAAGAGAAGGAGGAGCGAAGGAGAAAGGATAGGAAGAAGGATAGAAAGGGAATAAGAGAAAGAAATATGATGGAGAATATGAGAAAAAAAAAAAGGGATGAGATAAAAAAAGGGAAGGAAAGGAAAAAGGAGAGAGAAAAAAAGGAAAGAAAAGAAAGAAGGATAAAAAGAACATGGAGGAGTAGAGGAGAAAATGAGGGAAGGATGAATGGAAGGAAGGAAAAAAGAGATAAAGAAAGAAAGAAAGAAATGATAAATAAAAGAAAAAATATGATCAGGGAGGGAGAGAAAAAAACACAAATGGGAGAGAGAATAAAACACAAATGGGAGAGAGAATAAAACACAAATGGGAGAGAGAATAAAACACAAATGGGAGAGAATAAAACACAAATGAGAGAGAATAAAACACAAATGAGAGAGAAAAAACACAAATGGAGAGAGAATAAAACACAAATGGAGAGAGAATAAAACACAAATGGGAGAGAGAAAAAAACACAAATGGGAGAGGAGAATAAAACACAAATGGGAGAGAATAAAACACAAATGGGAGAGAGAATAAAACACAAATGGGAGAGAGAATAAAACACAAATGGGAGAGAATAAAACACAAATGGGAGAGAGAATAAAACACAAATGGGAGAGAGAATAAAACACAAATGGAGAGAGAAAAAACACAAATGGAGGAAGAGAAAAAAACACAAATGGGAGAGAGAATAAACACAAATGGGAGAGAGAATAAAACAAATGGGAGAGAGAGAAAAAAACACAAATGGGAGGGAGAAAAAAACACAAATGGGAGAGAATAAAACACAAATGGGAGAGAGAGAAAAAAACACAAATGGGAGAGAGAAAAAAACACAAATGGGAGAGAGAAAAAAACAAATGGGAGAGAGAAAAAAACACAAATGGAGAGAGAGAAAAAAACACAAATGGCGAGAGAAAAAAACACAAATGGGAGGAGAGAAAAAAACACAAATGGGAGAGAATAAAAACAAATGGGAGAGAGAAAAAAACACAAATGGGAGAGAAAAAAACACAAATGGGAGATAGAGAAAAAACACAAAATGGGAGAATAAAACACAAATGGGAGAGAAAAAAACACATATGGGAGAGAGAAAAAAAAACACAAATGGGAGAAAAAAACACAAATGGGAGAGAAAAAAACACAAATGGGAGAGAGAAAAAAAACACAAATGGGAGAGAGAAAAAACAAATGGGAGAGAAAAAAACACAAATGGGAGAAAAAAACACAAATGGGAGAGAAAAAAAACAAATGGGAGAGAAAAAAACACAAATGGGAGAGAAAAAAACACAAATGGGAGAGAGAATAAAACACAAATGGGAGAGAAAAAAGCACAAATGGAGAGAGGAAAAAAACACAAATGGGAGAGAAAAAAACACAAATGGGAGAGAAATAAAACACAAATGGAGAGAAAAAAAACACAAATGGGAGAGAGAAAAAACACAAATGGGAGAGATAAAAACACAAATGGGAGAAAAAAACACAAATGGGAGAGAAAAAAACACAAATGGGAGAGAGAAAAAAACACAAATGGGAGAAAAAAACACAAATGGGAGAGAAAAAACACAAATGGGAGAGAAAAAACACAAATGGGAGAGAAAAAAACACAAATGGGAGAGAAAAAACACAAATGGGAGAGAAAAAAACACAAATGGGAGGGAGAAAAAAACACAAATGGGAGAGAAAAAAACACAAATGGGAGAGAAAAAAACAAATGGGAGAGAGAAAAAAACACAAATGGGAGGGAGAGAAAAAACACAAATGGGAGAGAGAGAAAAAAACACAAATGAGAGAGAAAAAAACACAAATGGGAGAGAAAAAAACACAAATGGGAGAGAGAAAAAAACACAAATGGGAGAAAAAAACACAAATGGGAGAGAGAAAAAAACACAAATGGGAGGAGAGAAAAAAACACAATGGGAGAGAGAGAAAAAAACACAAATGGGAGAGAGAGAAAAAACACAAATGGGAGAGAGAAAAAAAAAAACACAAATGGGAGGGAGAGAAAAAAAACACAAATAGGAGAGAAAAAAACACAAATGGGAGAGAAAAAAACACAAATGGGAGAAAAAAACACAAATGGGAGAGAGAGAAAAAAACACAAATGGGAGAGAGAAAAAAACAAATGGGAGAAAAAAACAAATGGGAGAAAAAAACACAAATAGAGAGAGAGAAAAACACAAATGGGAGAGAAAAAAACACAAATGGGAGAGAGAAAAAAACAATGGGAGAGAGAAAAAACACAAATGGGAGAGAAAAAAACACAAATGGGAGAGAGAAAAAAACAAATGGGAGAGAGAAAAAAACACAAATGGGAGAAAAAAACACAAATGGGAGAAAAAAAACACAAATGGGAGGGAGAAAAAAACACAAATGGGAGAGAAAAAACACAAATGGGAGGAGAGAAAAAACAAATGGGAGAGAGAGAAAAAACACAAATGGGAGAAAAAAACACAAATGGGAGAGAAAAAAACACAAATGGGAGAGAGAAAAAAACACATATGGGAGGGAGAGAAAAAAACACAAATGGGAGAGAAAAACACAAATGGGAGGGAGAGAAAAAACAAATGGGAGAGAAAAAAACACAAATGGGAGAGAGAAAAAACACAAATGGGAGGGAGAGAAAAAACACAAATGGGAGAGAAAAAAACACAAATGGGAGAGAGAAAAAACACAAATGGGAGAGAAAAAAACACAAATGGGAGGGAGAAAAAAACAAAAATGGGAGAGAGAGAAAAAAACAAAAATGGGAGAGAAAAAAACACAAATGGGAGAGAAAAAAACACAAATGGGAGGGAGAAAAAAACACAAATGGGAGAGAAAAAAACACAAATGGGAGAGAAAAAAACACAAATGGGAGGGAGAGAAAAAAAACACAAATGGGAGAAAAAAACACAAATGGGAGAAAAAAACACAAATGGGAGAAAAAAACACAAATGGGAGAGAGAGAAAAAAACACAAATGGGAGAAAAAAACACAAATGGGAGAGAGAATAAAACACAAATGGGAGAGAAAAAAACACAAATGGGAGAGAGAAAAAAAACAAATGGGAGAGAAAAAAACACAAATGGGAGAGAAAAAAAAACACAAATGGGAGAAAAAAAAACAAATGGGAGAGAAAATAACACAAATGGGAGAAAAAAACACAAATGGAGAGAGAGAGAAAAAAACACAAATGGGAGAGAAAAAAACACAAATGGGAGAGAAAAAAACACAAATGGGAGAGAGAAAAAAACACAAATGGAGGGAGAAAAAACACAAATGGGGAGAGAAAAACACAAATGGAGAGAAAAAAACACAAATGGGAGGGAGAAAAAAACACAAATGGGAGAAAAAAACACAAATGGGAGAGAGAAAAAAACACATATGGGAGAGAAAAAAACACAAATGGGAGAGAAAAACACAAATGGGAGGGAAAAAAAAACACAAATGGGAGAGAGAGAAAAAAACACAAATGGGAGAGAGAAAAAAACACAAATGGGAGAGAAAAAAACACAAATGGGAGAGAGAAAAAAAACACAAATGGGAGAGAAAAAAACACAAATGAGAGAGAAAAAAACACAAATGGGAGAGAAAAAAACACAAATGGGAGGAAAAAAACACAAATGGGAGAGAAAAAACACAAATGGGAAAAAAAACACAAATGGGAGAGAGAAAAAAAAACACAAATGGGAGAGAAAAAAACACAAATGGGAGAGAAAAAAACACAAATGGGAGAGAGAAAAAAACACAAATGGGAGAAAAAAACACAAATGCGCGAGAGAAAAAAACACAAATGGGAGAGAGAAAAAAACACAAATGGGAGAGAGAAAAAAACACAAATGGGAGAAAAAAACACAAATGGAGAAAAAAAAACACAAATGGGAGAGAGAGAGAAAAAACACAAATGGGAGAGAAAAAACACAAATGGGAGAGAGAAAAAAACAAAAATGGGAGAAAAAAACACAAATGGGAGAGAAAAAAACACAAATGGGAGAGAGAAAAAAACACAAATGGGAGAGAGAAAAAAACACAAATGCGAGAGAAAAAAAACACAAATGGGAGAGAGAAAAAAACACAAATGGGAGAGAAAAAACACAATGGGAGAAAAAAACACAAATGGGAGAGAAAAAAACACAAATGGGAGAGAGAAAAAAACACAAATGGGAGAGAAAAAAACACAAATGGGAGAGAAAAAAACACAAATGGGAGAGAGAGAAAAAAACACAAATGGGAGAGAGAAAAAAAAACACAAATGCGAGAGAAAAAACACAAATGGGAGACAGAGAGAAAAAAAACACAAATGGGAGAGAGAAAAAAACACAAATGGGAGAGAGAGAAAAACACAAATGGGAGAGAGAAAAAAACACAAATGGGAGAGAGAAAAACACAAATGGGAGAGAAAAAAACACAAATGGGAGAGAAAAAAACACAAATGGGAGAGAGAAAAAAACACAAATGGGAGAGAGAAAAAAACACAAATGGGAGAGAAAAAAACACAAATGGGAGAGAAAAAAACACAAATGGGAGAAAAAAAAACACAAATGGGAGAGAGAAAAAAACACAAATGGGAGAGAGAGAAAAAAACACAAACGAGAGAAAAAACACAAATGGGAGGGAGAGAAAAAAACACAAATGGGAGAGAAAAAAACACAAATGGGAGAGAGAAAAAAAACACAAATGGGAGAGAGAAAAAAACACAAATGGGAGAAAGAAAAAACACAAATGGAGAGAGAGAAAAAAAACACAAATGGGAGAGAGAAAAAAACACAAATGGGAGAGAAAAAACACAAATGAGAGAGAAAAAACACAAATGGGAGAGAAAAAAACACAAATGAGAGAGAAAATAACACAATGGGAGAGAAAAAACACAAAATGGGAGAGAGCGAAAAAAAACACAAATGGGAGAGAAAAAACACAAATGGGAGAGAAAAAAACACAAATGGGAGAGAAAAAACACAAATGGGAGAGAGAAAAAAAACACAAATGGGAGAGAAAAAACACAAATGGGAGAAAAAAACCCAAATGGGAGAGAAAAAAAAACACAAATGGGAGAGAAAAAAACACAAATGGGAGAGAAAAAAAACACAAATGGGGGGGAGAAAAAAACACAAATGGGAGAGAGAGAAAAAAACACAAATGGAGAGAGAAAGAAAAACACAATGGGAGAGAAAAAAACACAAATGGGAGAGAAAAAACACAAATGGGAGGGAGAAAAAAACACAAATGGGAGAAAAAACCACAAATAGGAGAGAAAAAAACACAAATGGGAGAGAGAAAAAACACAAATGGGAGAGAAAAAAACACAAATGGGAGAGAAAAAACACAAATGGGAGAGAAAAAAAAACACAAATGGGAGAAAAAACACAAATGGGAGAGAAAAAAACACAAATGGGAGGGAGAAAAAACACAAATGGGAGAGAAAAAAAACCACAAATGGAGAAAAAAACACAAATGGGAGAGAAAAAAACACAAATGGGAGAGAGAGAAGAAAACACAAATGGGAGAGAGAAAAAAACACAAATGGGAGAGAGAGAAAAAAACACAAATGGGAGAGAGAAAAAAACACAAATGGGAGAGAAAAAAACACAAATGGGAGAAAAAAACACAAATGGGAGAGAGAAAAAAAACACAAATGGGAGAGAGAAAAAAACACAAATGGGAGAAAAAAACACAAATGGGAGAGAAAAAAAACAAATGGGAGAGAGAAAAAAACACAAATGGGAGAGAAAAAAAAACACAAATGGGAGAGAGAAAAAAAAACACAAATGGGAGAGAGAGAGAAAAAAACAAAATGGGAGAGAGAGAAAAAACACAAATGGGAGAGAAAAAAACACAAATGGGAGAGAGAAAAAAAACACAAATGGGAGAGAAAAAAACACAAATGGGAGAGAAAAAAACACAAATGGGAGAGAAAAAAACACAAATGGGAGAAAAAAAACACAAATGGGAGAGAAAAAAACACAAATGGGAGGAGAAAAAAACACAAATGGGAGAGAAAAAACACAAATGGGAGAGAAAAAAACATAAATGGGAGGGAGAGAAAAAAACACAAATGGGAGAGAGAAAAAAACACAAATGGGAGAGAAAAAAACACAAATGGAGAGAAAAAACACAAATGGAGAGAAAAAAACACAAATGGGAGAGAGAAAAAAACACCAAATGGGAGCGAGAGAAAAAAACACAAATGGGAGAGAAAAAACACAAATGGGAGAGAAAAAAACACAAATGGGAGAGAAAAAAAAAACACAAATGGGAGAAAAAAAAAACACAAATGGGAGAGAAAAAAACACAAATGGGAGAGAGAAAAAAACACAAATGGGAGGGAGGAAAAAACACAAATGGGAGAGAAAAAAACACAAATGGGAGAGAGAGAAAAAAAACACAAATGGGAGAGAGAAAAAAACACAAATGGGAGAAAAAAACACAAATGGGAGAAAAAAAACCAAAATGGGAGAGAAAAAAACACAAATGGGAGAGAAAAAAACACAAATGGGAGAGAAAAAAACACAAATGGGAGGGAGAGAAAAAACACAAATGGGAGAGAAAAAAACACAAATGGGAGAAAAAAACACAAATGGGAGAAAAAAACACAAATGGGAGAGAAAAAAAACACAAATGGGAGAGAAAAAAACACAAATGGGAGAGAAAAAAAACACAAATGGGAGAGAAAAAAACACAAATGGGAGAGAAAAAAACACAAATGGGAGAGAAAAAAAACACAAATGGGAGAGAAAAAAACACAAATGGGAGAGAAAAAAACAAATGGGAGAAAAAAAACACAAATGGGAGAGAAATAACACAAATGGGAGAGAAAAAAACACAAATGGAGAGAGAGAGAGAAAAAAAACACAAATGGGAGAGAAAAAAACACAAATGGGAGAGAAAAAAACACAAATGGGAGAGAGAAAAAAACACAAATGGGAGAGAAAAAACACAAATGGGAGAGAAAAAAAAACAAATGGAAGAGAGAAAAAAACACAAATGGGAGAGAGAAAAAAAACACAAATGGGAGAAAAAAAAACACAAATGGGAGAGAAAAAAACACAAATGGGAGAGAAAAAAACACAAATGAGAAAAAAAAAACACAAATGGGACGGAGAGAAAAAACACAAATGGGAGAGAAAAAAACACAAATGGGAGAGAAAAAAACACAAAGGGGAGAGAGAGAAAAAAACACAAATGGGAGAAAGAAAAAAACACAAATGGGAGAGAGAGAGAAAAACACACAAATGGGAGAGAGAAAAAAACACAAATGGGAGAGAAAAAAACACAAATGAGAGAGAAAAAACACAAATGGGGAGAGAGAGAAAAAAACACAAATGAGAGAAAAAAAACACAAATGGGAGAGAAAAAAACACAAATGGGAGAGAGAGCGAAAAAAACACAAATGGGAGAGAGAAAAAACACAAATGGGAGAGAAAAAAAACACAAATGGGAGAGAAAAAAACACAAATGGGAGAGAAAAAAAACACAAATGGGAGAGAAAAAACACAAATGGGAGAAAAAAACCCAAATGGGAAAGAGAAAAAAAAAACACAAATGGGAGAGAGAAAAAACACAAATGGGAGAGAGAAAAAAAACACAAATGGGAGGGAGAAAAAAAACACAAATGGGAGAGAGAGAGAAAAAAAACACAAATGGGAGAGAGAAAGAAACACAAATGGGAGAGAGAGAAAAAAACACAAATGTGAGAGAAAAAAACACAAATGGGAGAGAAAAAAACACAAATGGGAGAGAGAAAAAACCACAAATGGGAGAGAGAAAAAAACACAAATGGGAGAGAGAAAAAAACACAAATGGGAGAGAAAAAACACAAATGGGAGAGAAAAAAAACACAAATGGGAGAGAGAAAAAAAAACACAAATGGGAGAAAAACACAAATGGGAGAGAAAAAAAACACAATGGGAGGGAGAAAAAAACACAAATGGGAGAGAGAAAAAAAAACACAAATGGGAGAAAAAAAACACAAATGGGAGAAAAAAACAAAATGGGAGAGAGAGAAGAAAACACAAATGGGAGAGAGAAAAAAACACAAATGGGAGAGAGAAAAAAAACAAATGGGAGAGAGAAAAAAACACAAATGGGAGAGAAAAAAACACAAATGGGAGAAAAAAACACAAATGGGAGAGAGAAAAAAAACACAAATGGGAGAGAGAAAAAAACACAAATGGGAGAGAAAAAAACACAAATGGGAGAGAAAAAAACACAAATGGGAGAGAGAGAAAAAAAACACAAATGGGAGAGAAAAAAAACACAAATGGGAGAAAAAAAACACAAATGGGAGAGAGAGAAAAAAACACAAATGGGTGAGAGAAAAAACACAAATGGGAGAAAAAAAAACACAAATGGGAGAGAAAAAAACACAAATGGGAGAGAGAAAAAAACACAAATGGGAGAGAGAAAAAAACACAAATGGGAGAGAAAAAAAACACAAATGGGAGAGAAAAAAACACAAATGGGAGAGAAAAAAACACAAATGGGAGGGAGAAAAAACACAAATGGGAGAGAAAAAACACAAATGGGAGAGAAAAAACACAAATGGGAGGGGAGAGAAAAAAACACAAATGGGAGAGAAAAAAACACAAATGGGAGAGAAAAAAACACAAATGGAGAGAGAAAAACACAAATGGGAGAGAAAAAACAAAAAATGGGAGAGAGAAAAAACACAAATGGGAGCGAGAGAAAAAAACACAAATGGGAGAGAGAGAAAAAAACACAAATGGGAGAGAAAAAAACACAAATGGGAGAGAGAAAAAAACACAAATGGGAGGGAGAGAAAAAAACACAAATGGGAGAGAGAAAAAAACACAAATGAGAGAGAGAAAAAAAACACAAATGGGAGAGAAAAAAACACAAATGGAGAGAAAAAAACACAAATGGAGAGAAAAAACACAAATGGGAGGGAGAGAAAAAAACACAAATGGGAGAAAAAAACACAAATGGGAGAGAGAGAGAAAAAAACACAAATGGGAGAGAAAAAACACAAATGGGAGAAAAAAAAAACAAATGGGAGAAAAAACACACAAATGGGAGAGAAAAAAACACAAATGGGAGAGAAAAAAACACAAATGGGAGAGAAAAAAACACAAATGGGAGGGAGAGAAAAAAACACAAATGGGAGAGAAAAAACACAAATGGGAGAAAAAAACACAAATGGGAGAAAAAACACAAATGGGAGAGAGAGAAAAAAAAACACAATTGGGAGAGAAAAACAACAAATGGGAGAGAGAGAATAAAACACAAATGGGAAGAGAAAAAAACACAAATGGGAGAGAGAAAAAACACAAATGGGAGAGAAAAAAACACAAATGGGAGAGAAAAAAACACAAATGGGAGAAAAAAACACAAATGGGAGAGAAAATAACACAAATGGGAGAAAAAAACACAAATGGGAGAGAGAGAGAGAAAAAACACAATGGGAGAGAAAAAAACACAAATGGGAGAGAAAAAAACACAAATGGGAGAGAAAAAACACAAATGGGAGAGAAAAAACACAAATGGGAGAGAAAAAAAAACACAAATGGGAGAGAGAAAAAAACACAAATGGGAGAGAGAGAAAAAAACACAAATGGGGGAGAGAGAGAAAAAACACAAATGGGAGAGAGAGAGAAAAAAACACAAATGGGAGAGAGAGAGAAAAAACACAAATGGGAGAGAGAGAAAAAACACAAATGGGAGAGAGAAAAAAACACAAATGGGAGAAAAAACAAAACAAATGGGAGAGAAAAAAAACACAAATGGGAGAAAAAAACACAAATGGGAGAGAAAAAAACACAAATGGGAGAGAGAAAAAAACACAAATGGGAGAGAAAAAAACAAAAATGGGAGAGAAAAAAACACAAATGGGAGAGAAAAAAAAAACACAAATGGGCGAGAAAAAAACACAAATGGAAGAGAGAAAAAAACACAATGGGAGAGAGAAAAAAACACAAATGGGAGAGAGAAAAAAACACAAATGGGAGAGAAAAAATCACAAATGGGAGAGAAAAAAACACAAATGGGAGAAAAAAACACAAATGGGAGAGAAAAAAACACAAATGGGAGAGAAAAAAACACAAATGGGAGAGAAAAAAACACAAATGGGAGAAAAAAACACAAATGGGAGAGAAAAACACAAATGGGAGAGAAAAAACACAAATGGGAGAGAAAAAACACAAATGGGAGAAAAAAACACAAATGGGAGAAAAAACAAAAATGGGAGAGAAAAAAACACAAATGAGAGAAAAACACAAATGGGAGAGAGAGAAAAACACAAATGGGAGAGAAAAAAACACAAATGAGAGAGAAAAAAACACAAATGGGAGAGAGAAAAAAACACAAATGAGAGAGAGAGAAAAACACAAATGGGAGAGAGAGAGAGAAAGAGACACAAATGAAGATATACAAATAAGAATAAAGAGAAACCAACAAAAGAAAGAAAATAAAAGAAATAAGGAGGAAGAAGGGGAGGAAGCGAGAATAAAAAAAAATAATAAATACAAAGACTTTAAAGGAAGAAGATACAACAGATAAAGAAGAAAAGAAGGAAAATATGAAAATAGAGAAATAACTAAAATTAACACTTAAGAAAAGGAAATATAAAGAATAAGAAAGCGAAGAAATAGGAAAAATAAATAATTCAAAGATAAGGAAAAGGAAAAAGAGGAAAAAATGGATATGATTATAAATGAAATTATCTTAAATCAATACACAAAAAATGCCATACAAAAAAAATGGTCAATTCATTTCAATCAAATAGAAAAAAAATGCATTGGATAAAAAGTGATACTAAAAGAAATTGAATGTAAAATGAAAACGCAACGTAACTTATAACAACGTAACTCATAGATCATATTTTTGCTGTGTACGTATAACAGTTTATTCATCATTGTGTTGTGTAACGTCACGGTTAACTATGAACCCAAATATTTACGTGAAACACAAAACATACAAAAAAAATGAACATATATCAAAACAAAGCCAAAAAAAAAAAAACTGTTCTCTTTCACATGACAGCTAGATCATCTTTTTTTTGTTACTTTATTTTTATTTAGTTATTAGTTTAGTTTGGTTAGTTATTTTTATTTTAGGTTATAACGTGGAAATAAGCACATACGAGATCATAAAAAAAAATTAAAAGGTAAAAATAAAATACATCCATAAATTTCTTCTTTATCCCAATGACTTTTTTCCTATTCTTTTATTTTATCTTATATTTTCATTTGTTCTTTTTCTCTCTCCCTCCCTGATTTCATTCTTTCTTTTTTCTCTCATTTTTTTCTTTACATATCTTTTTTTTAATACATCCCTATTTTTTTTCTTTTTCCCAATTTTTTTTTTTTCACAAGTCATTTTTTTCATTCATAAGTGACAAATGAACACCTATAACAATATTCTCTTCCATTCACCCTTCCAATATTTACTCTCTCTCTCTCTCTCTCTCTCTCTCTCTCTCTCTCTCTCTCTCTCTCTCTCTCTCTCTCTCTCTCTCTTTTTCCCCTTTTTTCATCTTCCCAATTCATCTTTTTTTCGTATTTAATTTAAATTAATTTTCCATTTTTTGGTATGACACTTTTTTTTTATTGATTTAAAATAAGTTTTCATTTTAGTCATCCTAGTTTTCCTCTATTTTTTTTCCTTTTCTTTAACTTTTTTTTTTTTTCTCTCTCTCTCTCTCTCTCTCTCTCTCTCTCTCTCTCTCTCTCTCTCTCTCTCTCTCTCTCGTCCTTCCTTCTCTTACTTCTCTATGTCTTCAATTTGCTCTAACTGCTATATTTTTTCTATCTTTCTCTCTCTCTCTCTCTCTCTCTCTCTCTCTCTCTCTCTCTCTCTCTCTCTCTCTCTCTCTCTCTCTCTTCTCTCTCTCTCTCTCTCTCTCTCTCTCTCTCTCTCTCTCTCTCTCTACATACATCTCTACTTTTTTGTCCTTTTTTTCCTCCCTCTCACATAACATTTTCCCTCCCCTGACAGTCAACACAACCCTCCCTTTCCTCCACACTACTAATTCTCAGCATTATTTACCCTCTCCCCCTCCTTCACACCCAGCCCCCCCTTCCCTCCCCCCTCCCACACACCCCACACCCAACGCCACACACAGCTGTCACCCCTTCCCTTCCCCCATCCCTTTATCCCCTTCTTCCTCCTCCTATCCCTTTATCCCCTTCCCGTTATCCCCTCTAACCTAGTGAAGGGAATGTTTCTGGTGATGTTTAGTTTTAGCTACAAGCATCTCCTCATCCTCCTCCTCTTCTTCTTCTTCTTCTTTCATTAACACAAAATTATTAGTTTATTTTACTTCATGTCAACGTTTCATCTATTTATTTTAAGTGTGCATAAAAAAATTCTCTCTCTCTCTCTCTCTCTCTCTCTCTAAGGAAAATATTTATCTATGAGGACATTGAGGAGTCAAAATGTTATGAGATTTTCCTTATATTTTCTTCTAACCATACCACCCTTTCCTCTCCTCTTGCTCGTCAGGGTGGCAAGGTTGGTAGAGACGTGAGTTCGCAATGTGCAGCGTCCCTGTGCATTCGGTCAACGGTTCGAGTCCGCCTAGTTCGTGCTGACGTGGCGGCGCTTTGTATAGTCAATAACCTTGTAGTTGGTACTTGCAAAGTGTCTAGATAGGATGAAAATCTTATCTTATCCTCTCCTCTTCCTCCTCTTCTTCACCAAATCATGTGCAATTCGGACTCTTGATCGTTCTAGAGAGGACCAACATGGAGGAGGAGGAAGAGGAGGAGGAAGAAGAAGAGTAGGAGGAAGAGGAGGAAGAAAGGAAGGACCTTAAAGCGTTCCCAAATTATCTTCAATTTTGGATCCAAACACATTTCATTCAAATTTATTTCAATGATAATATTATTCGTACTCTACCTACCTACTTCTCTCTCTCTCTCTCTCTCTCTCTCTCTCTCTCTCTCTCTCTCTCTCTCTCTCTCTCTCTCTCTCTCTCTCTCTCTCATAAATACCAGAAGACCATCAAAATCAAAACCATACTCCCGTTAGGCAACCACCTCTCGTTTTCCTCCTCCATAAAAGAAAACGGAGAATATAATGGTAGACTCTCTCATTACGATACATTTCCAGAGCCTTGGTATTAGAAAACGGGGAGATACAAAGGAATACAAAGGAATACAAAGGAAACACAAACAGCAACAGACCGATAGGTCCTTACAAGACTGTTTGCTTTAACTACACTACACTAACTAGATAATAAGAGAGAAAGGATAGGAAGTAGAAGGCTCCTCCTCACCCACCCATCCCTCCAGCCGAAGCTGGCCGGAAAAGAAGTGATACCATGCAATATAGAAAAACTGCATGGAATTTGTGAGGAAAGTTGAAAGCTGTAATCTATGGCTAACTACTACTAGTTTGTGGGGGTAGGTTTAGTGCTTGATAGATAGGTCATGTTATGTGTGTTTTGTAATGGTGTGAACACAGTGTGGAGGTTCAAGGGTGGTGCGGCAGCCTTGCCTGGCGCTTATAGATGGAGGACTATTAACCCCTTTACGCTCAGATCTTTCTTTTAGCCCCGGTCACACATTCCATAATCGAACCACGAACGCGCCAATAATGCAATGCGCAGCGCCGTCATGGTCCTGGTTATGGGTCCATCGTGACCGATCGTGACGCTCGTGACGCGCTCGGCCGAGGCCACGAAAAGTTAGTGCGTGCACTAAAAAATCGGGAAGCTCCCCGATGTTTGTACCCAATGCAGCGCAATCGTAAGTCTATCGTGACGCTATCGTTATCTATGTAGCAGCTTCGTGACACTACCGTGATCGTCTTATGTCTATCGTGACGATAAGAAACCGTTACGCGCGCTGTCATCCCTACCTTCCCCCCCTTTTTCCCACCCCTTCCGCCCTTTCCCCCCCCCCGTTTCTCATTCACCTCCACCCTCCCTCTACTACTACCCCCTCCCCCCTCACCTCATGGTGACACCCCCTCTCGTCTCTCTACCCCCATACTCCCTCACCACGCGGTGACCTCCCCCTCGTCTCCCTACCCCCTACTCCCATCACGCGGTGACACCACCCTCCCCTACTTCCTACCCCCCTACTCCCTAAACACGTGAAGATGCCACCCACCCCTTGTAACCACACATATCCCATCAACACCACAACGCCTTCCCCATCCCCAACCCTCCCCCCCCCTTTTCCCCACCAACCCCCCCGTTTTATTAAAAACCCTCCCGTTCCCCCCCTTCTCTATCACCAAAAAGTCCCAAACCGGGTTTCTCCCACTTTACCCCCTTTTCTAAATTACCAGGGAAAAACATCCCCACGGTGAGGTCTTAACGCTATGTGGTACGTTTATGGCACCCTCATGGCACGGTGGTTATCGTAGCTCTATCTGACGACAAAAAGACCCTTGATTTTATCGTGATGTAGCTTAAGCTGTTTGACCCATCTGACCATTTAGACCCCCATGACACAAGTAAAAAGAAAACGTGAAATTTTTGTGAGGCTTCGTGGTCGGTTTTACGTGGTCAAATTTAAAAGATACGTCATAACAAATTGGGGGGTTCGTGGTCGATTTTGGGGGTGGACCGGGGGGTTTTTTAAAAAAAGTATTTGTTAGCAAAAATTACAAAAAGTAACTAAATACCCAAAAAAGCTAGGGACAAGGATAAAAAAGGGCATACTATAAACATTTCCCAAAATTAATTTAAAAATCTAAAGAGGCCCAAAAAGAAAGGAAATTACGTGGGGCCTAAGGGGTTAATTAATCGGCAGCTGCTTGCCCTGTATTTTAAAAAGCCTTGGGAAAAGAACTCTTATAGCCACCCTTTTGCTTTTTTAAACCCCTTCCTTTTAATCATTTTTTTAGGACAAAAAAGAGGATTAAAGGGGGATAAAAAAAAATGGAAACAATGAAGTTACTAGAAAAACAAATACATAGTAATTTCAGGAGTTTTTTTGGGAAGAAAGAAATTTTGTGTTTTTATTTCAAAATTTTTCGGTTCATATCTCCCCTCCTTCAACACCCCAGTGTTGATAAAAAAAAATTTCTCTTCTTTTGATATATATAATATAAATATATAATTTTTTAATATAATATATATATATAATATATTATATATAAAAATTTTATACTCTGTTAATGGAAAGGGAAAACTTTCAATATTAGCATACCATACCATAATTTTCATTTTTTTACATTATTTATCATTTTCATACCCCCATCATCAATCACATAAAAAATAAAAGGGTTTTAGCTTTTATTTCATTTAGTCTTCCTCTATTTTTTTTCCTTTTCTTTAACTGTTTTTTTCTCTCTCTCTCTCTCTCTCTCTCTCTCTCTCTCTCTCTCTCTCTCTCATCTCTCTCTTCTCTTCTTCTCTCTCGCTTCTCTCTCTCGTCCTTCCTTTCTCTTACTTCTCTATGCCTTCAATTTGCTCTAATGCTATATTTTCTATCTTTCTCTCTCGCTCTCTCTCTTCTCTCTCTCTCTCTCTATCTCTCTCTCTTATCTCGCTCTCTATCTCTCTCTCTCTCTCTCACTCTCTCTATACATACCATCTCTATTTTTGGTCCTTTTTTCCATCCCTCTCACATAATCATTTTCCCTCCCCTGGGACAGTCAACACAAACCCTCCCTTTCTCCACCACTAACTAATTCCTCAGCATTATTTACCCTCTCCCCTCCTCACACCCAGCCCCCCCTTCCCTCCCCCCTCCCACACACTCCCACACCCCAAACGCCACACACAGCTGTCACCCCTTCCCTTTCCCCATCCTTTATCCCTTCTCCTCCTCCTATCCCTTATCCCCTTCCTCCTCTCCCTTTATCCCCTCTAACACTTAGTTACAGGGAATGTTTCTGTGATGTTAGTTTTAGCTACAAGGCATCTCCTCATCCTCCTCTTCTTTCTTCTTCTCTTCTTTTTCATTAACACAAAATTATTAGTTTATTTTACTTCATGTCAAGTTTCATCTATTTAATTATAGTGTGCATAAAACAAAATTATCTCTCTCTCTCTCCTCTTCTCTCTCTCTCTAAGGAAAATATTCTCTATGAGGAACATTGAGAGTCAAAATGTTATGAGATGTTCCTTTATTTTCTTTAACGCATTACCACCCTTTCCTCCACCTCTTGCTCGTTCAGGGTGGCAAGGTGGGTTAGAGAAGTTTGAGTTCGCCAATGTGCAGCGTCCCTGGGCATGAGAGTCAGGCGGTTCGAGTCCGCCTAGTTCGTGCGACGTGGCCCGGCGCCTTTGTATAGTTCAATAATGTAGTTGGTACTGGCAAAGTGTTCTAGATAGGATGAAAATCTTATCTTATCCTCTCCTCTTCCTCCTCTCTTCCACCAAAATCATGTGCAATTCGGATCTTGATCGTTCTAGAGAGGACCAACATGGAGGAGGAGGAAAGAAGGAGGAGGAAAGAAGAGAGTAGGAGGGGAGAGGAGGAAGAAAGGAAGGGCCTTAAAAGCGTTCCCAAATTATCTTCAATTTTGGAATCCAAACACATTATTCAAATTTATTTCAATAAATATTATTCGTACTCTACCTACCTACTTCTCTCTTCTCTCTCTCTTCCTTCTCTCACTCTTCTCTCTCTCTCTCTCTCTCTCTCTCTTCTCTCTCTCTCTCTCTCTCTCTCTTCTATCTCTCTTCATAAATACCAGAAGGACCATCAAAATCAAACACCATACTCCCATAAGCAACCACCTCCGTTTTTCCTCCCCATAAAAGAAAACGGAGAATATAATGGTAGACTCTCTCATTACGATACATTCCAGAGCCTTGGTATTAGAAACGGGGAGATAGATGGAGGACTATTCAAATCCTTTACGCTCAGATCTTTTCTTTTAGCCCCGGTCACACATTCCATAATCGACACGAACGCGCCAACAATGCAATGAAGCAGCGCCGTCATGGTCCTGGTATGGGTCCATCGTGCGATCGTGACGCTCGTGAGCGCTCGGCCGAGGCCACGAAAAGTTAGTGCGTGCACTTAAAAATCGGGAAGCTCCCCGATGTTTGTACCCAATGCAGCGCAATCGTAAGTTATCGTGACGCTATCGTTATCTATTGTATAGCAGCTTCGTGACCTACCGTGATCGTTTATGTCTATCGTGACGATAAGAAACCGTTACGGCGCTGTCATCCCTACCTTTCCCACCCTTCCCCCCCCCCCCTTCCACCTTCCCCCCCCCTTTTTCTCATTCACCTCCACCCTCCTTCTACTACCTACCCCTCCTCCCTCACCTCATGGTGACACCCCCTCTCGTCTCTCTACCCCCATACTCCCTCAACACGCGGTGACCTCCCCCCTCGTCTCCTAGCCTACTCCCATCACGCGGTGACACCACCCTCCCCCTACTGCCTACCCCCCCTACTCCCTAAACACGTGAAGATGCACCCACCCCCTTGTAACCACACATATCCCATCAACACCCACAACGCCTTCCCCATCCCCAACCTTCCTCCCCCCCGTTTCCCACCAACACCACCCTTCTTTTATTCACAACACCCTCCCCTAGTTTCCCACCCCTCCTTCCTCTATCACCAACACGTTACCAACCCGAGGTTTCTCCCATCTTTATCTTCCTTCTCCATTACCATGGCAACATCCACCCACGTGTGAGGCTCTTAACGCTCTCGTGGTACGTTCATGGCAAAGTTCGTGGGTATCGTAGTAGCTCTATCGTGACGACAAAATGAACGTTGATTTTCCATTCGTGATGTAGTCTTACAGCTGTCATGACTCCATCGTGAACCATCTTACGGACCATCATGAAACATGACGTACAGGAAGCGTGACATGTTGTGAGGCTATCGTGGTCTGCGTTTATCGTGGTCAAATTAAACGATAGCGTCAATAATCAAATTGGTGGCGCTATCGTGGTTCGATTATGGAATGTGTGACCGGGGCTTTTGCTATATAAAATCGTATGTTGTTAGCCATAAAATTACAAAAAGTAACTTAATATACCAAATAAGCTAGTGGACAAGGATACTAAACAGGTCATATCTATAAACATTGCTCATATTAATTAAATAGTCTAATGATGGCCAAATTAGAAAGGAAATTACGTTGTGGGCCTCAAGGGGTTAATTTAATCGGCAGCTGCATTGCATTGTATTAAAGATGCCTTGGTAATAGAACTCTTATAGCCACTCTTTGCTTTTTGTATACAGTTCCTTATCTAGACTCATCATGATTTATGTGAGCAAATAAATGAAGGATTGAAAGGGTGGATAAAAAAAATATGGAAACAATGAAGATTACTAGAAATACAAATACATACGTAATTACAGTGAGTTTTTTTGTGTGAAGAAAGAAATTTTGTGTTTGTATTTCATAACTATTTTCTCTGGTCTCATTATCTCCCCTCTTCTTCATTACACCCTAGTTGTTGATTAAAAAAAATTATCTCTCTCTTTCTCATATATATATATATATATATTATATATATTATATATATATATATATATATATATATATTATATCTTAGATATATAAGATATATATATATCTATACTCTGTTAAGTGGAAGGAACACTATCAATATGTAGCATACCATTACCATAATTATCATTTTTCACATTATCATCATTACTATCACCACCATCATCACACATCATCATAACCATAAAGGTGGATCTTTAATGTGTGGTCCCCTTAGCTCAGGGACTTTCACATTAGTAATTTAATTAGCGCATTTTCGTGACGTTCACCGCCATGGTTCAGTCAGTCCGGACCGGGTCAGGTGTGGAACTGATGATGGTCGGAACAATACATCGGAGACTTGCCCCGTCCCATTCGTCGTCCTATGGGCTGGGGGGCCTCGATCGTGGGCGGTATGAACTGAAACTGAGGCGGGGCAGGCTCCATCTTGTCAATATCATTTGTGTCGTCCGCCTTTTAACCTGTGCTGAAACTTTACAACTACCAGCCTGGAGGGGTACTGTACTCTTATTGGTCGGCCATAATGGTGTTTCATGTCTATCAGCAGCACGATACTCTGGTCGCCTTCCCCCGCTGACTGTAGTGCGCATGCGCCAGTTCTCCCCACACTGGTCCAAGGTGGTCCAGCTATATGGGTCGGACCGGACTGGACTGGGCTGAACCGTTCTAGACTGCCTCGCAAAAACAGTGACCGCCCGGGACTAGTCTAGTCCAGACCGGGCCAGAGAGGTCGCGAAAACACGCTTTTAATAAGTCACAACAAAGTCTGTGTCCTGAGCAGCGCATGAAAGTAACTCATTTATATCCCACATGCATTGAAAAATTAAACAAATGCTCAGACTTATTCCAAAAACATCAAGTAACCAAAAAAATACCCAATACGTCGGTCCTTTCCCAAACGCAGCAAAATATCAAATAAATATCAAATTTAGTTATTTTTGGTTTAGTAACTACTACATGATTTTTTTTCTTCACATTTTGGATACTAATAATTCAGCTACCTGGCAAACAGTACCTGAACCCAGTACCAGACAGGTGTAATGACTGTACTGGGTATTATTCCAGTTTGACACCGATTCACTTTGGTGGACGAAACTATTTCTTTTCTGGTGAGTTTTGATGTGTTTTGAATTAATCTGCTAACCGTTTCCGTCGCAAATCACTTTTTTTTTAGTTAGGTAAAGTTAGGTTAGACTAGGTAATGGTCAGGTTAGGTATAGTATCGGTTAGGTTCAATTTGTTTTTCAAATTTTTTTGCCTTTCTGCCGAGGGAAAAAAAAAAAAAAAAAAAAAAAAAAAAAACTCACCAGAAAGAATGATTGTTTCGTCCACCAAAGTGAATTCGGTGTCAAACTGGAAATTTACCGTATGTTCCCACAGGGCGTAAGACATAATACATTCAGATAGATGCAGCAGATATATGGATAGCTATCTTTACCATCTTGGATTTCATTTATGCCTCCTCAAAATATAGAAGGAATCACGCATGTGTTTCCTGGTTTGACATGGCAAGTACAGTATTTAAGAGTGCAATGGACAGCTTTATATACGTACATTAATGTTGAGAAGTCACTGCTGTCAGTTGCGCACCCAGGGGGGACGTCCAGGGGGTCATGGCCCCCCGCGAAGGCAGCCACAGGTGAGGCGGGGGACAGCGTGACGGTGTTGCCATGGTGCTGGCTTGAAGTTTCTGCGTTTGTTTACATTTGGCGCGGCGTTTGAAATTGAACTTGAGTTGGGAGTCACCACTCACCAGCGTAAACTGTCGGTGAAGCCATTGATCGTTCTCCCAAGGAAGATAGAATGTTCCTTGCTCTCTATTCCTTGCGTTCTCCCATACACGCAACTTGCTGTTGGGAGCAGGGACGCCACTCCTTGGGACTTTTCCCAAGATCTTGGGATTTGAGCCATATATATGGCCTTGGGATATTTTTTGTCATCTTGGGATTTTGTGGGGATTATTCAAGTATTTCTCCAGTAATTTATCTCAAGGTAAGCAAATGTAGCTACCGTATTTAGGATTCAGTTTCAAAGTTTTTTTTAAAGACCTTGGGATATTTTTGTCTATCTTGGGATTTTTGGGGGGTCAGTCTTGGGATTTCTGAAAATTTAGAGTGGCTTTATACTATCCTTGGTGGCATCCCTGGTTGGGAGAGAAGCAAAAGTGGGAAGCAAAACTAGGGGTTTTATTTTCGCCTCCTTCCTCTGCCAGCATCACATAAATTCACATTCATACGGGGCCCCTCAGTGATGGCCGCCCCCCCATCACTGAGGAGTTTAATAATACATCACATATGAATGTGATGCTGGCACAGGAAGGAAGGGAAAATGAAACCCCTAGTTTTGCTTCTATTCCAACAGGGGACGTGTATGGGAGAACGCAGATTTGAAGTAAATCTCATTGTTTTTTAGTATTTATAAATATTTTATTTATAACCAAAATTTTAAGGCCTATCCCCTGCAGATTTTCGCGAAATTTTGTACACCTCAGATTTGCATGAAAATTGGTCCACGACAGTTATCAAGCATGCTGAACACGAATCTGGAGCCAGTTTTCTGATAACTATAATTATAAACCCATATATATTACCCAATATCAACGTTAAACCAATGAGAATAAAAACATAAACATAAACATAAAAAAATAAGGAAGCTACAAGAGGCTGAGAGACCTACACGTGGTAGTTCCTGTAGAATCAGCATAATTTCCCTCTTACATGTTATTATTGTTATGAGCTGACATCTTCACGAGCATACATTGACCTAAAGATATCAGACATTACTTATCTTAATCAAAAGCATCATAGGTAAACATTATAGACTGAGGGTGAGGGGATTGATTTATTATAATGCCAAAAAAGGGGAAATGTGCCAGACAACGGAGGTCATAAAATGATGGCACTATGGCAAAGCACAAAAAAGGGGAGGGGTTAGAGAGTGAGGGAAGGGAGAGGAACGGGATGTTACAGAATGGTTAAATCAAATGAAGGATACGTAATTGTTGGAGGAAGATTATACATTGGGAATTGGGACAGGGGGGTGAGGGTGAGGGGAGCTCAGAGGAGAGCTCCTTTTTGGTATGTTACCTTCACCTTTTCACTTTAAATAGTTATAAGACCCTCTACCTACACCTTGATTAGTGTCATGAGGTATGTCTGTAGCGATTAAATAATAAAACATGACAAGACAAGTAAGGCAAAACATAGGTAATAAATACCTTAGCTGTAGGTATGCCCTGGTGTGAGGGGAGGTGTAGGTATGCCCTGGTGTGAGGGGGAGGAGGGTAGCGTGGGGGGGTGGGGGGGGGGGGGGGTGGGACCTGGTTGTGAGGGGAGGGTGTAGGTATGCCCTGGTGTGAGGGGAGGTGTAGGTTGTTATGCCGGGTGTTGAGGGGGAGGTGTAGGTATGCCTGGTGTGAGGGGGAGGTTGTAGGCTATTGCCCGGTGTGAGGGGAGGTGTAGGTATTGCCCTGGTGGGAGGGGAGGTGTAGTATTATGTCCTGGGTGTGAGGGGCACGGTGCAGGTATGCCCTGGTGTGAGGGAGGTGTAGGTATGCCCTGGTGTGAGGGGAGGTGTAGGTATGCCCTGGTGTGAGGGGAGGTGTAGGTATGCCCTGGTGTGAGGGGAGGTGTAGGTATGCCCTGGTGTGAGGGGAGGTGTAGGTATGCCCTGGTGTGAGGGGAGGTGTAGGTATGCCCTGGTGTGAGGGTGAGGGGAGGTGTAGGTATGCCCTGGTGTGGTGAGAGGAGGTGTAGATATGCTATGCCAGGTGGTGTCCATATGCAACAACCACACATATAAAAGAGTATAATTTGGTATCAAACAATAAGACAGTACAATCTTGACTCAATCCTGCAAATATACAAATAGGTAAATGCAAATACTTTAATCATACAAGCTAAGTGGTTTGTATATAGTATGAAGATTAGAAAATAAAGACTTAAACAATAAAAAAAACATAGAGAGAAAACTACATACTAGAAAATTCTTCCTCTTTCAGCCATTGCAGAGAGAGAGAGGAGAGAGGAGACGAGAGATTGAGAGAGGAGAGGAGAGAGAGAGTGAGAGAGAGAGGAGAGAGAGAAGAGAGAGAGAGAGAGAAGAGAGAGAGAGAGAGCTGAAAGAGACGAGAGGAGACGAGAGAGAGAGAGAGAGAGAGAGAGAGAGAGAGGAGAGAGATGAGAGAAGCGAGAGGAGAGGAGAGAGAGAGGAGCGAGGAGGAGGAGAGACGAGACGACGAGAGAGAGAGACGATGAGAGAGAGAGAAGAGAGAGAGAGTGAGAGAGAGAGAGAGAGAGAGAGAGAAGAGAGAGAGAGGAGAAGAGAGAGAAGGATATGAAGACGAGAGAGAGAGAGAGAGAGAGAGAGAGAGAGAGAGAGAGAGGAGAGAGAGCGAGAGGTGAGAGAGAGAGATGAGAGCGAGAGAGAGAGAGAGGAGACGCGAGCAGAGAGATGAGAAGAGAGAGAGTGACGATGACGCTTGTATGAGAGAGAGAGAGAGAGATGAGAGAGAGAGAGAGAGAGAGAGAGAGAGAGAGAGAGAGAGAGAGAGAGAGAGAGAGAGAGAGGAGAGAGAGAAAGAGGAGAGAAGAGAGAAGACGAGAGAGAGAGGAGAGAGAGGAGAGAGGACCGAGAGAGAGAGAGAGAGAGAGAGAGAGAGAGATGGGGGAGGGAGGAGATTCCCCCCCCCCCACAGAGAGAGAGAGGGATGAGATCGAGACGGAGAGAGAGAGAGAGATGGGAGATGAGAGCGAGAAGAGAGAGAGAGAGAAGAGACAGAGAGAGTGAGGAGAGAGAGAGACGAGAGAGAGAGAGAGAGACGAGAGAGAAGAGATGAGAGAGAAGAGAGATCGAGAGACGAGAGGAGAGAGAGGAGAGAGAGAGAGGAGAGAGAGAGGAGGAGAGGAGGAGAGAGAGAGCTGAGAGAGAGAGAGAGAGGAGAGAGAGAGATGAAGGAGATGATTGGAGAGAGAGAGAGAGCGAGAGCGAGAGAGAGAGAGAGAGAGACGGAGGAGTAGAGAGGGAGGAGTAGGAGAGAGAGAGAGGAGAGATGAGAGAGAAGAGAAGAAGAGAGCAGAGAGAGAGAGAGAGAGAGAGAGAGAGAGGATGAGAGGCGAGGAGAGAGAGGAGGAGAAGAGGAGAGGAGAGAGAGAGAGAGAGACGAGAGAGAGGGGGGGGGGGGGGGGGGAAGAGTACGAGAAAGAGAGCAGAGACGAGAGAGAGAGGAGAGAGACGGAGAGAGAGGAGAGGACGATCTGACAGGAGAGAGATGAAGAGAGAGAGAGAGAGAGTACACACCCAGACTATTACATAATAACATAAGAAAATATAGGAGCTACAAGAGGCCGTGAGACCTGTACATGTGGTGTTCCTGTTACTTACAACTACCTACATCCACCGTTTCATTCCATCGATGAAATTGTTTAACTTCCTTTGAAAAACCTCATATTGACTCCTCATATTTAATATTAAAACAAATTCGATTGAACACCGGTAGTAGGTTTACAGTGAGAGAGAGAGAAGTAGAGAGAGAGAGAGAGGAGAGAGAGAGATGGGGAGAGAGAGAGAGAGAGAGAGATAGAGAGAGGAGCGCGAGAGACGAGAGAAGGAGAGAGAGTAGAGAGGAGAGAGAGAGAGAGAGGAGAGGACGAGAGAGAGGGACGAGGAGAGGAGGAGAGAGATGAGAGAGACGAGAGAGAGATGAGAGAGAGAGGAGAGAGAAGAGACGAGAGCGAGAGAGCAGAGGATGATGAGAGATGAGGAGCGAGGAGAGACGACGAGATGAAGAGGAGAGAGAGAGACGATGAGACGAGATGAAGAGAGAGAGAGCGAGAGAGAGGATCGGAGGAGAGAGAGAGAGAGGAGACCAGAGAGAGAGAGAAGAGAGCCACACACACACAGACCTAATGATTGAACCAAACGTAGCTACAGTGGTTTGGGAAAAAGAAAATAAAGAAAATAAAGACTAGAAAACAGATAAAGAAACGAGAGAGAGAGATGAGAGAGGAGAGAGAGAGAGAGAAGAGAGAGAGAAGGAGGGAGAGAGAGAGAGAGAGAGAGAGAGATGAGAGAGAGAGAGAGAGAGATGAGAAGAGAGGAGGAGAGAGAGAGAGAGGAGATGAGGACGAGGAGGAGAGGGCGAGAGAGAGAGGAGAGGAGAAATGAGGAGAGATGAGGAGAGAGGGAGAGAGAGAGAGAGAGAGAAGGAGGAGAAGAGAGAGGAGAGAGAGAGAGAGAGAGAGAGAGGGAGAGAGAGAGAGAGAGATAGAGAGAGAAGAGAGAGGACTGAGAGAAGAGGAGAGAAGAGGAGAGCTGGAGAGAGAGTGAGGAGGAGAGAGAGAGAGAGACAACGAGAGAAGAGAGATCCGAGAGAGAGAGAGAGAAGAGAGCCACACCCAGACTAATGAAGAACAAGGAGGTACATGTTGGCCAGGGTGGGGTATCCAGCGGTCCAGTTCTCGGCTTGAGGGAGGTTGGCGGGACCAATCCCATGACGAGGGTAGGTGTTGGAGCATGATATGTACTTGGAAACAGTCGCCTGGGGACCTGAACAGCTGATTATCTGGGAACAATAATAAACAAAAAGTGAGGTGAGGAGGAACACATAGAATATCACAAACACTTTGAAGATACGTATACAACTGGGAAATAAACTAGAAAAGATGTAGATTTAACCCCTTCACGCCCAGATCTTTTCTTTGGTAATATAAAAAAATTGTCTGTTGTTAGCCAAAAAAATTACGAAAAAAGTATCTAAAATACGGGAGGTCTCCCGTATACGAGCATTCGATATACGAGAATCCGATATACGAGATGTGTAAATAAGGTATAATTTTTTTCAATATACGAGATCGAACATCCATGTTACTACGACATTCAAAACTGGGGTGATGTAAAAGTACCAAGTTATTTATTTAAGTAAATTACCAAGTTATTACTAAAATTATAAAGCATTATGACTATGATTTACCTTGTGGTTGTACATTCAATCTGAAAAAATATGATACTTCTGTGGCTCGGTATAGACAATGTGGACCTACAAAAATTCACATTATGGTACAAGTACAATGCTTAAGATGCACAGAGACGAGTTGTGGGCAGTGAAAGAGGTCTGCGACCATCCCTTGTCCATTACTACCCCTACCTCTCGAGTCTAGTGTTCACGCGGCGTCCCCAAGAGTAACATAAAACGTCTTTGTTGTTGTATGTATTGTGCCTTGTGAGTCGGATTTTAGTGATTTGCTGGTTTACTTAATGTGCTTTATTGTGGACGATTTGGCTCTGTCTATGTTCTGTCACACTTCTAATTCACTGTGTTTTGTGTGGTGGTTGTGGTGGTGTGGTGGGTCTGTGGTGATCAAGTGGTGACCACGTTTTGTACATATGGTAGCCCCTACAGCTGTGCCTTTTTTTTATTTACAGGGTAGTGCTTACCTGTGTACCTGTGTTAACTATGCCTCCTAAGCATTCAGTGGTGTGGTATATAGAGCCCTATATTTGAGAGTTTGAGAGTTTGTTGTGTTTGCTATAGTTTATTTTAGCTTGAAAAACATGTCTTTTTTTTTTTTTTTTTTTTTTTTTTTTTTTTTTTTTTTAATTGATGGGGTCTGGAACCAAACCTATATTTACCATTAGTTATGTGTTTCATATACGAGGATTTCGCTTTACGAGTATGCCAGGTGGAACCTAACTGCTCGTATCTTCGGGACCTCCCTGTATACCAAATTAGTTAGTCGAGAAGGATACTAAGCAGGTCATATCTATTAAATATTGCTTATGTTCATTAAAAATCATCTAATGGTACCCAAATTACAATAGAAATTACGTTCTGAGTCTCAAGGGGTTAAAAAAAGAAATAGGGAGAAACTGGTTCTTGGTATAATAAGTTGCTTTTTGTAATTTTATGGCTGAAAACAGACGATTTTATATACTGTAGCAAAGGAAAGATCTGGGAGTAAAGAGGTTAAGTGCCTCTGTCTTACGTGCGTCGTCTGATTTGCACACGTCACAGCTGTAGATCCTTCTGAGCCGCTGTTTGTCAAGCTCCGTCAGGATAGTCTCTGGCCAAAGCTCTTGCCAGGGTGAGAAATATTGATTGAGAGAGAGAGAGAGAGCAGGAGAGAGAGAGAGAAGAGAGAAGAGAGAGAGAGAGAAGGAGAGAGAGATGAGAAGAGGAGAGAAGAGAGAAGGAGAGAGAGTAGAGAGATGAGAGAGAGAGAGAGAGAAGAGAGAGAGAGAAGAGAGAGGAGAGAGAGAGAGAGGACGAGAGGAGAGAGGAGACGAGCAGAGAGAGAGGGAGAGAGGGGGGGTGGAGGAGAGAGAGAGAGAGAGAGAGAGAGGGAGAGAGAGAGAGAGAAGAGAGAGGGAGAGAAGAAAGAGAGAGAAGAAGAGAGACGGAGAGAGAGAGAGAGAGAGAGAGAGAGAGAGAGGAGAGAGGAGCGAGAATGAGAGGAGAAGAGTAAGGCAGAGAGAGAGGAGAGATGAGCGAGAGAGAGAAGAGAGAGAGAGAGAGGAGGAGAGAGGAGGAGGAGAGGAGAGAGAGAGAGAGAGAGATGGGATGGAGAGAGAGAGAGAGAGAGATGGAGAAGAGGAGAGAGAGAGAGAAGAGGAGAGGAGAGAGAGAGAGGAGAGGAGATGAGATAGGAGAGGTAGAGGGAGAGAGATGAGAGTGAGAGGAGGAGAGGAGAGAAGGAGAGAGAGAGGGAGAGAGGAGGAGAGAGAGAGAGAGAGAGAGAGGAGAGGGAGAGAGAGAGGAGAGAGAGAGAGAGAGAGTGACGAGAGATTGAGGAGAGAAGAAGAGAGAGAGAGAGAGGAGGAGAGAGAGGAGGAGAGAGAGAGAGAGAGACGAGAGAGAGAGAGAGAGAGAGGATGGAGAGATGAGAAGGAGATGAGGAGAGGAGAGAGCGAGAGTGTTTGAGACTCTAGAACCAATAGATAGAAAAAACATATATTCCTAGATTGGACCCATTTCGGTCGATCTATTCCCCTTTCTAATATTGATACTTATCGCTAGGACTGCCGGATCGAGGAATCTCCCTCCCCTGCGCGCCACTCGCCAGTGTTTTCAGCACATTTCTCTCTACGCGTTCATTTGCTAGAAAAAGAGCCTGCCAGTCATCATGCTTTCTGACCTGAACCCCCAACTCTCTCACACACACCACACACACAACACACCCCACAATATATACCGATATAAACAACACAACGCAACCACTTAAGTGAGTCACACGCGCACAGATCACACGCGCACTCTACTCACGAGATCTCTCCTCTCTGCTCTTCTCTCTCTCTCGGGCAATATACGTGTGCTCTATCAAAATGCAATGCTCTACCCCCTTATACACACACATCTGTGACACTTACATCCTCTATCGAAACAGGCACACTCATCTGCGCTGTACCGGATCCGGAAGGCCAAACCAAGCATCCCTCCCTTCTCTCTCATATGCCCCACTTTGCCCCCGTCCAGCCTCCATAGCACAGGCCTGGCAGTGTCGATGTTCACCTCCTCGTCGTACATGTCTGTAGCGTGCATGAGGCTCGTGTAGTCGTAGGCAAGGCTCTCGTCCTCCATGGGGCCGCTCACGCTAGAGGGAATAGGGAGTTTTAAAAGGGGGCTAGACAGCTTTATGGATGGGGATGAAATTTGGATGTAGGTAGTGTTAAGTATCAGGAGCAGAAGAAGGAAGGAGAAGAGGAAATAAGAAAATAAGGAAGCTACAAGAGGCAGTGAGACCTACACGTGGTAGTTCCTGAATTAAAGGACGAGGAAGAAGAGGAAGAGGAGGAAGATGAAGAAAGAGGAGAAGGAGGAGGAGGAAGATGAAGAAAGAGGAGAAGGAGGAGGAGGAAGATGAAGAAAGAGGAGAAGGAGGAGGAGGAAGATGAAGAAAGAGGAGAAGGAGGAGGAGGAAGATGAAGAAAGAGGAGAAGGAGGAGGAGGAAGATGAAGAAAGAGGAGAAGGAGGAGGAGGAAGATGAAGAAAGAGGAGAAGGAGGAGGAGGAAGATGAAGAAAGAGGAGAAGGAGGAGGAGGAAGATGAAGAAAGAGGAGAAGGAGGAGGAGGAAGATGAAGAAAGAGGAGAAGGAGGAGGAGGATGAAGAAGAAAGAAGAAGAGAAGGAGGAGGAGGAGGAGGAGGAGGAGGAGGAGGAGGAGGAGAAAAGAAGAGTTATTGAATAATTTGGTGTTGGCAATGTAGTATGAGTTCTAAAAATAGGAGGAAGAAGAGGAAGAGAAGAAGGAAAAGTAGATTGATTCAATATTATGGTGTTGGCAATGTAGAAGGAGGAGGAAGGAGTAAAAGAAGAGGAGGAAGAAGAGGAGAAAGAAAAGGAGCAGGAGGAGAAGGAAAAGAAGATTGATTGAATATTAGTGTTGGCAAGGTAGCGGAAGAAGAAAAGTGAGTCACAATTGTAAGCTTAAAAATTGACACACACACACACACACACACACACACACACACACACACACATAGTATTCAGGACTTCAAATGCAAACTGGATAATAGTAGATTTGGAGACGGGACAGTACGAGCATAACTATTTTCCTGTATGTTACAACTAGGTAAATACAACTAGGTAAATACAACTAGGTAAATACACACACACACACACACACACACACGGGGTACTCCGTAGTGTAGTGGTTAGCACGCTCGGTTCACAACCGAGAAGTCCCGGGTTCGATCCCCGGGCGGAGCGGAAACATATGGGCTGTTTCCTTAAAACCCCAGCCCCTGTCCACCCAGCAGTGAATGGGTACCGGGTGTCAGCTGGGGGTTTGTGACCCCCCTCCCGGGGTGGTGGCTTCGGCCAACACTAAAAAAAGATGAATGAGAAAAATAAATATTGATATGGAGACGGGGCCACACGAGCGTTGCTCTGGCCCTGTAAAATACAACTAGATGAATACACACACACACACACTGGTACTCACGCGTATTTAGTGAAGTAAGGCTTGGCACCATCTTGTATATTGTCAAAGTCCACCATCACGTATTGATCTCTGTCCACATGGTTGTGTTCATGACCAAAACCTGGAAAAAAGGAATTACAAAATCAAAAGAAAATCACAAACATAGAACAAACAAAATAGACAGAAATAAGAAACAGATTTTTTCTTCTTTTTCCATAAGATATATTAAAACTAAAGGAGGGGGGGGGGGGGAGAGAGAGAGAGAGAGAGAGAGAGAGAGAGGAGAGAGAGAGAGAGAGAGAGAGAGAGAGAGAGGAGAGAGAGAGAGAGAGAGAGAGAAGGAGAGATGAGAGAGAGAGAGAGAGAGAGAGAGAGAGAGAGAGAGAGAGAGGAGAGAGAGAGAGAGAGAGAGAGAGAGAGAGAGAGAGAGTAAAAGACAAAAATATAAAAGACTATTCTTCTACTTTTTTTACCCTGAGATATATTGAACTAAAGGAGGAACGAAAAATAAGAACTCTCCGAATAGCCTTCCTCACCCAGTGTGTGCATTAGTTCGTGCATGATGGTGCCTCGGTGGATGGAGCTCGCCACCACAGTAAGGTTCTGGCTGCCTCCCTGCCTGCCCACATAGGAGGAGTAGTCGGAGCCGAGCCTGACGGACACGTAGTCGGCGTCGGCGGCGGCGGCGGTGGCGGTGGCTGCGGAGAGGGTGACGCAGCTCTCCGCGTTGATCTGCTCCACCGCCGACAGGAACAGATCCTTCACTGCCAGGCGGAATGGGGTGGTGATAATAATAATACCGATGATAATGATCAGACATTTTTTTCTACCACTTTGCCTTCACTTACGATGTACAAGTTTTAGAGACAGAGACAGAGAGACTTTGAGACTTTTAAATGTAAAATTAGAATAGTAACACACACACAATGTTGTACATGTATATATAAGTTCAATTAGTAGTGGAATAGAGAAATATAACATTAGAATAGTAACCCAAGTATGTATGTTAAGCTACCGTAGATAACAGTAAAGTCGCCACCTGCAGTGATGTCGCCAGGCGCCAAATATTACGAATGATAGCATCACTACTGATTTGTATGTGCCACTGAAGATGATACACAGTAGTTTATATCATGACTGTATAATCTACCCTGTTTCAGCGTTGCTCTATGCTTTGTAGCTGCAAGTATAGACGGTTTCAAATTTCGCTACACATTTTTTTTTCGGGCGACGACGACAGCGGTACGACACTCAGTAAATAAACACTAGATGGCGACTCTACTGTTGGTAGCCACTTTGTAGATATTTTTGTAATTTGTTCATTTATAGCCATGCTATGACACAGATGAAGACACAAAATGACACAGACTCTCCACATAGCCCCTTCTAACTTTCCTGAAATCATGGATGTAGAAATGTAAGTATTAACGCCACCACACGTCTGTAAACAGAAAAAAAAGTTGTCCTGGCGACTTAACTGTTATCTACGGTAGGAATAATCTATACATTCTTGTAAAGTCAAAGATAGTTCTCAGTAGTCCAGCTGAAGCTCCTGACTGTAAAACCTATATAAGAATTCAACAATAAAGTAAAAGAAACAGAAAAAGAGATAGGAAGTATTATCTTTATCATATTATATAAATTTCATGCTGTTATGAAAAGATGCCAGACATAATTCTGCAAAGAAGTGCAGACCCCACAAATTTAGAGGTGAGTTTTTACTATTAATTATACATATATTTTTTAGGGATTTGTACTGCTATATTTGATGCATAGAAATGTGTTTGCAGTGTTGTAGCATCTGTGTGTAGGCTTCAGATCACACCCAAACTCACACAATAGTAACCCAAAATTGGTGCTGTAGCAATAAGTTCTGGCAAACACTCTCTATAGTGGACCATTCCCTATAACGGCAAGGGGTTGGCCTGAATTATTCCATTATAGAGAGTTTCCACTGTATACAAGTTTTAGAGAGAGAGCGAGAGAGAGAGAGAGAGAGAGAGAGAGAGAGAGAGAGAGAGAGAAGAGAGGAGAGAGAAGAGAGAGGAGAGAGAGAGAGAGAACGAGAGAGAAAGAGAGAGAGAGAGAGAGAGAGAGAGAGAGAGAGAGAGAGAGAGGAGAGAGAGAGAGGAGGAGACGAGAGAGAGAGAGGAGAGAGAGAGAGAGAGGAGAGAGATGAGAGAGAGAGAGAGTAGAGAGAGAGAGAGAGAGAGAGAGAGAGAGAGAGAGAGAAGAGAGATGAGAGAGGGAGAGAGAGAGAGAGAGAGAGAGGAGAAAGAGTAAATACTCACCATAAGTATTGCTGTCCACGTCAAAATCCAAGCGGTAGAGAAGGTGACCGCCGGGCCAGAGTCTGTGGTTGTCCCGCACTGCCATTTTGTTCCGCACCTGTCCTGTGCCAGGCATTATTATTATTATTATTATTATATATTTATAGTAGTAGTAGTAGTAGTAGTAGTAGTAGTAGTAGTAGTAGTAGTAGTAGCAGTAGTAGTAGATAGTAGTAGTAGACAGTAGCAGTAGTAGCAGTAAGTAGTAGTTAGTAGTAGTAGAGTAGTAGTAGTGTAGTGTAGTAGTAGTAGTAGTAGTACAGTAAAAGCCTTATAACTCGGCACGATAGGGGCTCTGGCCCTTGCCGAGTTATTCAATGTGCCGAGTTATGCAATGTCCTCCTCTGATATGGGGGGGGGGGGGGAAAACAAACAACAATTTTTTTTTTTTAAATACAGTACTGTAAAAGCATAAAAACTACACTTACCAGTGAACGGGTAGCAGCAGGCATGTAATCCAAGGAGAGGGGAGCCTTGTTGTAACATGTAGAAGATGTTAGGGGGACTCAGTCGCATTTTAACACTGGTATCACTTTAATCACTTTATAATCACAACTCTGTACTGTATTGTATACAGTACTGTACCTGTACAACTTAATTTTACATCACTTGAGCACTTAATTACTGCAACACTATGCCCTGTCCATTAACTCTACCTTTGACTGCGAGTGCATGGGAGGACACAGGGGGCGGCATGAGCCTCTAATCACAGGCGTCACTCTAAGAATCCTGCCTGCGCCACCACGGGCGAGGGCCAACCATCACAGCCCTCAAGTGAGCTTCCAAGGCCTACCATCCCACCCCTGGAGCTCACTGCCTACACGCGCTATAGGCATAGGGAGGGGGAAGAAGAAGAAAAAAAAAAAAAAAAAAAAGCTTGTCTTTGCCATGCCGAGTTATATCAAATTCTGAGTTATACAGTGCCGAGTTATAAGGGTTTTACTGTAGTAGTAATAGTAGTAGTAGTAGTAGTAGTAGTAGTAGTAGTAGTAGTAGTAGTAGTAGTAGTAGTAGTAGTAATAGTTGTAGTTGTAGTAGTAGTTGTAGTAGTAGTAATAGTAGTAGTAGTAGTTGTAATAATAGTAGTAGTAGTAGTAGTAGTAGTAGTAGTAATAATAGTAGTAGTAGTAGTAGTAGTAGTTTGTTTGTTTAGAGGATAATTCCTCAGAGCCGTAGTGATCTACCGCTGCAGCTTAGTGTTGGCCGAAGCCACCACCCCGGGAGGGGGGTCACAAACCCCCGGCTAACACCCGGTACCCATTCACTGCTGGGTGGATAGGGGCTCGGGTTTTAAGAAAGACCACCCATCTATCTTTGCTCCGCCCGGGGATTGAACCCGGGACTTCTCGGTTGAGAGCCGAGCGTGCTAACCACTACACTACGGAGTAGTGTAAATTTGTAGTAGTAGTAATAGTAGTAGTAGTAGTAGTTGTAGTAGTAGTAATAGTAGTAGTAGTAGTGATAACAGTCAGGGCCAGACTTAGGGTGGGGGCCCAGGCCTACCACCAGAAGGAGCCCCCACCAAACGTTGGGCAACTTGACATTTGGACTCATTATCAAACCAAATAAACCAAAAAGTCAAATATCTTTCTCTCCCCTGCCCCCCTGCCCCCCACACCCTCACACTGCTGTAAATTCATGCGTAAATGTGCATACCTTCCATTTATATTTTCAAGAAAGCCAAAGGCAATAAATCAAGACCCTCCAACCCCATTGACCTGTTAGATTTCCTCACTTTTGTTACATTTTTCCAAACGTTTTGACTTGACTTGTTTATTATTTATATTAATGTTTGAGTCAGAGTTGTTGATTTAAAATTAAAATAATTTAAATAAAAAATTCGATTTATTTGATTTAAATCAGATTTATTTTATTTAAATCGATTTTTTTTTTATTACTTTGAAGTTCTACAAGAAATCTAACCACTACAGGACATTGTTTAGCATATCTATAACTAAAAAGAGATAGAATAAAAGAATTATAAATGCATATAACATGAAATACAGATTAGTTTACATAATGTGATGTGAAAACATGTGAAAACAGCCCCATGGCACTTTGCTACCTAAGAGTGCCACAGTGGTTCCCCGCACCACTCATTGTGTCTCATTATGATATCATTATACTACAATAATACAATTGGTGTTCATAAAGCCCATTGGTTTAATTTTCCTTCTTTCCCTTCTCGTTTTCAAGTAATGATAAGGCTTAAGTTAATGATTTAAATCAGTGATTTCTTAAAAAAAATCACTTGATTTAAATCATTACTTAAATCAGTGATTAAAATAAACTTGATTTAAATCAAACAACCCTGTGTTTGAGTATCATGGGTCGTCAAGAGCGAGTCACATCGTGCAAGCAAGCATATCGTTGCCACAGTGCGAGGGTTATAATGGCTTTCATTTAGCACCATGCTAATTTGATCCTTGTGAAGGGCCCACACACAGAGGTACAGAGCTCTGTGTCCTTAACTCTGTGGCCCCCACCAAAACGGACTCCCACATCCTAAATCCGGCACTGATATTAACAGTAGTAAAAGTAGTATTATAATTATTAATAGTAATAGTAGTAGCTCTCTCTCTCTCTCTCTCTCTCTCTCTCTCTCTCTCTCTCTCTCTCTCTCTCTCTCTCTCTCTCTCTCTCTCTCTCTCTCTCTCTCTCAGGAAAAAAGATAAGGCCGCACCTGGCACCACCTGCCCGCCCCAGATAAGCATCATGGCAAGGTGAACCTGTTATCATCTCTGTCGGAAGAGACACCGCGAGAGAATGATGATGATGATGATGATAATGTGTCGACATACTGACAGGTGTAAAAACAGGTTCTTAAGAAGCCCAGTAAAGGCGAATCTAGTCAGGAATAAAGTACTCGCTACCCAGCCCGTGTCTCCTTCATCACCTGTTAATAATAATAATAATGATAATAGAATGATAGTGATGAAAATAATGAAGAGGCTGATAATAAGAAGCAGGGAAGCACATAAGGAAAGAAAGATACACACACACACACACACACACACAGTTCCCCAAATTGTGTGTGGGTCATGAGAGATGAGAAAGAAGGAAAAATGTTATCTTTCATCTTGCCGCTCTACTTCAAACCCCTCTCTCTCTCTCTCTCTCTCTCTCTCTCTCTCTCTCTCTCTCTCTCTCTCTCTCTCTCTCTCTCTACACGTGCCTCACATCTATATCTCTTATTAGGTAACTTTTAAGCCTCTCTCTCTCTCTCTCTTATCTGACTGTTACCTGTATCCCCTTCCCCCCTTCCTCCCCCCCTACCTGTATCCCCTTCCCCCCCTCCCCCTCCCTGCAATACCTGTCCTTAGTGAGGCAGCGGTATTCTGGCGTCATAGGAAAGGGCTGGAGGCTTGACTCATGAATTTTTAGTCATAGGTTTGTTTAGTGTCAATATATATTTTGTTTGGTTTTAGTCATATGTCAATTTTGTGTCATATGTTTATTTTGTGTCATATGTTTATTTTGTGTCAATATATTTATTTTGTGTCAATATGTCTTGTTTTGTTTTAGTCATATGTCAATTTTGTGTCATGTTTGTTTTGTGTTAGTCTTTTGTTTTGTTTTTTAAGTCATAAGTCAATTTTGTGTCATGTTTATTTTGTGTCAATATTGTCTTGTTTTGTTTTAGTCATATGTCAATTTTGTGTCATGTTTGTTTTGTGTCATTATGTCTTGTTTTGTTTTTTAAGTCATAAGTCAATTTTGTGTCAATTTGTTTTTTGTTTGGTTTTAGTCATATGTCAATTTTGTGTCATGTTTGTTTTGTGTCATTATTGTTAGTTTTTTCATTGTTAGTGTTAAGAGGTAATCATGTCATGGGGTTCAGATGTTGTTTTTGTACTCCATATATCTATTCTTATTTGTGGACTAATTTCTTCCTATCTCATTTCTTTAATCTGTGGAGTGTGTGATATCCTATGAAATTTATTGGAATGATGAATATTAATCAGTACACACACACACACACACACACACACACACACACACTAACCTTGTCAGGCAGGATGTCAGCTTCAAGATAAGCTGTGGAAGAAGAAGGAAATATTATATGAGCAAAAAATATATAATAGTATAACTCTCTCTCTCTCTCTGTCTCTCTTTCTCTCTGCTTCTTCACTGCTACACTCTCTGATGAACCACTGACATACTCTCTCTCTCTCTGTCTCTCTTTCTCTCTGCTTCTTCACTGCTACACTCTCTGATGAACCACTGACATACTCTCTCTCTTCTGTCTCTCTTTCTCTCTGCTTCTTCACTGCTACACTCTCTGATGAACCACTGACATACTCTCTCTCTCTCCCTCTCTTTCTCTCTGCTTCTTCACTGCTACACTCTCTGATGAACCACTGACATACTCTCTCTCTCTGTCTCTCTTTCTCTCTGCTTCTTCACTGCTACACTCTCTGATGAACCACTGACATACTCTCTCTCTCTGTCTCTCTTCTCTCTGCTTCTTCACTGCTACACTCTCTGATGAACCACTGACATACTCTCTCTCTCTCCCTCTCTTTCTCTCTGCTTCTTCACTGCTACACTCTCTGATGAACCACTGACATACTCTCTCTCTCCCTCTCTTTCTCTCTGCTTCTTCACTGCTACACTCTCTGATGAACCACTGACATACTCTCTCTCTCTGTCTCTCTTTCTCTCTGCTTCTTCACTGCTACACTCTCTGATGAACCACTGACATACTCTCTCTCTCTCCCTCTCTTTCTCTCTGCTTCTTCACTGCTACACTCTCTGATGAACCACTGACATACTCTCTCTCTCTGTCTCTCTTTCTCTTGCTTCTTCACTGCTACACTCTCTGATGAACCACTGACATACTCTCTCTCTCTGTCTCTCTTCTCTCTGCTTCTTCACTGCTACACTCTCTGATGAAACCACTGACATACTCTCTCTCTCTGTCTCTCTTCTCTGCTTCTTCACTGCTACACTCTCTGATGAACACTGACATACTCTCTCTCTGTCTCTCTTCTCTCTGCTTCTTCACTGCTACACTCTCTGATGAACCACTGACATACTCTCTCTCTCTGTCTCTCTTTCTCTCTGCTTCTTCACTGCTACACTCTCTGATGAACCACTGACATACTCTCTCTCTCTGTCTCTCTTTCTCTCTGCTTCTTCACTGCTACACTCTCTGATGAACCACTGACATACTCTCTCTCTCTGTCTCTCTTTCTCTCTGCTTCTTCACTGCTACACTCTCTGATGAACCACTGACATACTCTCTCTCTCTCTCTGCTTCTTCACTGCTACACTCTCTGATGAACCACTGACATACTCTCTCTCTCTGTCTCTCTTTCTCTCTGCTTCTTCACTGCTACACTCTCTGATGAACCACTGACATACTCTCTCTCTCTCTCTCTCTCTCTCTCTCTGCTTCTTCACTGCTACACTCTCTGATGAACCACTGACATACTCTCTCTCTCTCTCTCTCTCTCTCTCTCTCTGCTTCTTCACTGCTACACTCTCTGATGAACCACTGACATACTCTCTCTCTCTCCCTCTCTTTCTCTCTGCTTCTTCACTGCTACACTCTCTGATGAACCACTGACATACTCTCTCTCTCTCTCTCTCTCTCTCTCTCTGCTTCTTCACTGCTACACTCTCTGATGAACCACTGACATACTCTCTCTCTCTGTCTCTCTTTCTCTCTGCTTCTTCACTGCTACACTCTCTGATGAACCACTGACATACTCTCTCTCTCTCTCTCTCTCTCTCTCTGCTTCTTCACTGCTACACTCTCTGATGAACCACTGACATACTCTCTCTCTCTGTCTCTCTTTCTCTCTGCTTCTTCACTGCTACACTCTCTGATGAACCACTGACATACTCTCTCTCTCTCTCTCTCTCTCTCTCTCTGCTTCTTCACTGCTACACTCTCTGATGAACCACTGACATACTCTCTCTCTCACTGTATATAATCACACCATCAACCTATCTTATGAAAATGAGTCACTGAGCTAAATAGTGAGTTAGTTAGTGCTTAGTGAGTTAGTTAGTGCTTAGTGAGTTAGTTAGTGCTTAGTGAGTTAGTTAGTGCTTAGTGAGTTAGTTAGTGCTTAGTGAGTTAGTTAGTGCTTAGTGAGTTAGTTAGTGCTTAGTGAGTTAGTTAGTGCTTAGTGAGTTAGTTAGTGCTTAGTGAGTTAGTTAGTGCTTAGTGAGTTAGTTAGTTAAATTTAGTGAGTCAGTACAATACAATTCATGATATAAAAGTGAATGGATGAAATATCAACACCTAGACCTTAACAACATTGCTGCCGGATGCTGTCAGGCAAAAGTTGATTAGTACAGAGAATATAAACATAAAATACTAATCAGATACTTACTTGACTTTTCATCGAATGCAATTGTGTTGTGATCTCTTGGAGCCGCCTGTTATGGGAGTAAATAGAGGAGTTAAGGTGATTATAACAAGGCATCTGTCTTATCATAATTCTTAACAAAATTCTGTAGGCATTTTGTAGGCTATAAAAAGTCCGCGTCAGTATAATACGTAGCAATGAGGTTAGTCTAAACTGTTTACATTATTCACTACCGTCAATAGCACTATAGTCGCCACTGCACTAATGTCGCCAGGCACCACACATTACAGATTTTAGCATCACAACAGATTTGTATGTGCCACTGAAGAGGCATGCACAGTAGTTTATATTATGTACCTGTCTTTAGTGACACATACAAATATGTTGTGATGCTACAGATGTTATATTATGTTTTATGTTCATTCATATTCATATACAATCATAAAAAAAATATTATTATGGTCATCTATCAAGAAAGAAACAATGAAATATCTTAGGTTTCATGTGTTTTGATATCTGACGTTATATTATGTTTAATCTTTTTCAGCAACACCTGGCAACTTGATAAAAAAAACTTAAAAAAGCCTAAGGAAGGATGATAAAGGCTTAAACAACTTACAGAGCAGAGAGACAGGAGGGACAGGAGGAGCAAGACGAACCCTGGCATCGCGGAGGCACTCATGGCACTGTGCTGCGGCCTTGCTCGTTGCATGCACAGGTGAGCGACGGCAGGTGCAGCAAGAAGGCAGGCAGGCAGGCGGGAAAACCGTGTGTGTGTGTTGTGTGTGTGTGTGTGTGTGTGTGTGTGTGTGTTGTTGACGTATTCTAGTTTTCTTAGCTAAAAAACGTGTAAATTCTATGAGTTGTATGTCGTTAGTTTATGTGGCTGTAAAAATGTATGATGTAATGTATCCTGTATTGTGGCGGGGAGGCAGGAACTGTGTATGTGTGTGTGTGTGTGTGTGTGTTGACGTATCCTAGATTTCTTAGTTCAAAAATGTGTAATTTCCGAGAGGAGTTGTATGATGTTAGTTTGTGTGGCTGTAAAAATGTACTGTAGGTTATTAAATATTAACTATTGTGGTGGTGGTGGTGTCCAATTCTAGTTTTCTTTGTTCAAAAACGTGTAATTTCTATGAGGAGTTGTATGTCGTAAGTTGGTGTGATTGTAAAAATGTATGTTATTAAAATTTTCCAGTATTGTGGTGGTGGTGGTGTCAAATTATAGTTTTCTTATTTATAAACGTGTACTAATTTCTATATTTGCAGGTCATAAGTTTGTGTGAATGTAAAAATGTATGTTACTAAATTTTCTACAGTATAGTGGTGGTGGACGTGTGTGTGTATGTATGTGTGTGTGTGTCCTGTGTGGCCTCAACCCTAACACTAACTGTCCTGGGATTCTGTACCCTGCTAACTCACCTCTCACCCTCCCTCACCCCTTCCCTTACCTCTTCCCTTCCCCCTTCCCTCACCCCTTCCCTTACCCCTTCCCTTACCCTCTCTCACCCTCCCTCACCCCTTCCCTTACTCAACTCTCCCTCCCTATCTCCATTCCTCCCTTCTCATAATCTGTCATCACCCTTTTTCTCATGCAAAAATGCAAGTTGTGTTTATAATCTCAATTTTATATGACGCAAAAATGCAAGTTGTGTTTATAATCTCAATTTTATATGACGCAAAAATGCAAGTTGTGTTTATAATCTCAATTTTATATGACGCAAAAATGCAAGTTGTGTTTTTAATCTCAATCTTATTTGACGCAAAAATGCAAGTTGTGTTTTTAATCTCAATCTTATATGACGCAAAAATGCAAGTTGTGTTTATAATCTCAATCTTATATGACGCAAAAATGCAAGTTGTGTTTATAATCTCAATCTTATATGACGCAAAAATGCAAGTTGTGTTTATAATCTCAATCTTATATGACGCAAAAATGCAAGTTGTGTTTATAATCTCAATCTTATATGACGCAAAAATGCAAGTTGTGTTTTTAATCTCAATCTTATATGACGCAAAAATGCAAGTTGTGTTTATAATCTCAATCTTATATGACGCAAAAATGCAAGTTGTGTTTTTAATCTCAATCTTATATGACGCAAAAATGCAAGTTGTGTTTTTAATCTCAATCTTATATGACGCAAAAATGTAAGTTGTGTTTATAATCTCAGTCTTATATGAGGCAAAAATGTAAGTTGTGTTTATAATCTCAATCTTATATGAGGCAAAAATGTAAGTTGTGTTTATAATCTCAGTCTTATATGAGGCAAAAATGCAAGTTGTGTTTATAATCTCAGTCTTATATGAGGCAAAAATGCAAGTTGTGTTTATAATCTCAGTCTTATTTGACGCAAAAATGCAAGTTGTGTTTATAATCTCAGTCTTATCATTATCACATCCTGTTCTTTTTGCCCTGAATACCACTTCACATGTGGGAAAAGGCAAGTTGTAGGAAGACATTTTTAGTACATGGGAACATACGCCATATCCTGGAAGCTCAAATAAAAAAAAATAATAATAAACCTTGTGATAATAAGTTCCCATTATCACTACCATTTCCTGTCAGATACTGAAAAAAGGTACATTTGTGCTGATAAGAGTATTGAGATATGGACTGAGGGATGGTACGTTAACCTTGTTATATAAGAACATAAGAACATAAGAACATAAGGAAGATACAAGAGGCTGTGAGACCTACACGTGGTAGTTCCTGTTATCTAACACTACCTACATCCACCTTCCATCCCCATCCATGAATCTATCTAGCCTCCCTTTAAAGCTCTCTAATGACTCCGCACTAACTACCCGTCTACTGAGTCCATTCCAATCATTTACCACCCTATTTGTGAACCAGTTTTTCCCTATTTCTTTTTTAAATCTACGCTTTTCCAGCTTGAATCCGTTACTTCTTGTTCTACCCTGGTTAATAGCCGTAAGAACTTTATCTACCTCTCCTTTATTAAATCCCTTTATCCACTTAAAAAATTCTATCAAATCGCCCCTTATGAAAACGTTATCACATCCATTTATAAGTAAGAGTGGAGGGGCATTAGGAGACGGCTCCATGTATGAAAATGATAAATATAGATGAGTAACAAAATGAGATCATGAAGAAAGCAGTGCATTTTTTAACATTACAACTGGGCAACCAAAATGTCTCCCAGTGATGAAAAACTGTTGCCCAGTAAGAACATTTTTAAGCTACTGGGCGACAAGATATATATTCATAAACACCTTCCTAGATGCAATGGCTCATCATGTCTGTGTGTGCTAAATGTGTGATATCCAAGGAATGTCGCCCAGTACGATTTGCTTAAAAAACACACTAGAAGAAAGGGTTAGATACTGAAAAAAGGTACATTTGTGCTGATAAAGAGTATTGAGATATGGACTAAAGGATGGTGAGCTACCCTTGTTATATATATGCAAACATGAAATTGTTAAGGCATATGTATGGGTATGATAGGTATGGGTGTGGCACTTTGGATCAGCAAGTATTGAGAACTGGGGCTGGCAATACAATGTGCCACACCCATACCTATCATACCCATACATATGCCTTAACAAAATGAGGAAAGAAATGGAATGAGAGATGGTAAGCTATTCTTATTACATATATGAAAACTTGAGATGAGGAAAGGCATTTGCTGCTCTTCTTTAATAGGTCAAATCATATTCTAAACGTTACAGAAACAATCTTTATTAAACCTAAAAGAAACGTGAGGTGGTAAAGTAATATATGTACACTAATATGAAGGTATATTTAACTCTTAGCTGATTAAAACTGTGTCATGTAGGCAAGGCTATTACATCTGGCTCTGATCAAAACACAACATTTTCAACACTGCATCTTGATATGTAATTAGGTATCTATCTAATGATCTAACTATCTACCTAACCATCAGGCAATCCATCTCTGCCTCTGACTGGGATGTAAAGACTATTATTGAAATACAGATAAGGAAGTATAACAAGCTGAAAAATTAATACCAACCATAACTTTCCTTTTTGAGTCAGTTATAGCCCCTTCACGCCCACCTTTGAAATAAAAAATTGTCTGTTGTTAACCATAAAATAACAAAAAGTAACTAAATAAACCAAATTAGTTAGTCGACAAAGATACTAAGCAGGTCATATCTATAAAATATTGCTTATAGTCACTAAAAATCATCTAATGGAGCCAAATTAAAATGGAAATTACGTTCTGGGCCTCAAGGGGTTAATAATAGTGTGAGTGATATTTATTGTTATTTGATATTGTGAGCTTGTAAAGGATCTATTTCGTTACATAAACTATTGAAATCTACTCCAGTTACTCCTTTAGTAAGATTTCCCAAAAGAAAAGAAACAGAGACAGACAGACGTACCTTGAACTTTCATAACACAATCTCATCCTTATATATACACACGACTAGTGGATATGTGAGTGGATTTGCGGCGAGTGGATGAGGAGACGAATGAGTGGCCACAATCACAAGCAAGGGCGGGGGGTTATAGTTGTTGTAGTAGTGTAGTAGTGGTGTTGTAGCCTCCCATCCCTTATGAGGTGTGGTGGCTCTTGGTGAAGGGTGGGAGCTGCAGGAGCCTCGTCAGACCTACTCCTCCTAATGCTGTACAGAAATACAACATAAGAACATAAGAAAATAAGGAAGCTACAAGAGGCCATGAGACCTACACGAGGTAGTTCCTGTTACTTAACTCTACCTATATCCACCTCTCTTCCCCATCCAGACTCCTTTTAAAGACCCCAATAGACTCCACATTGACCACCTGACGACTGGGTCCATTCCAATCATTCACCATCCTATTTGTGAAATATAATAAATAAATAAGCTAATGTGTGGTGAAATACTAAATAAATAACCTTTTTTATCTGCTGTGATTAAATACAATAATAAATAACCTCCTAATGCTGTGATGAAAACAATGAATAAATAACAATGATAATAATATTCACCATCATTATCAACACAAGTCTCTTTTTGTAGCATGAATGGGGGTAAACGTAGCTGTTGAGTATAGTAAAACAGTATAGATTAGAGCATAAGGCAATCTATATAGAAGATAATACCTACATAAGAACATAAGAAAATAAGGAAGCTACAAGAGGCCATGAGGTTCTTATGTTCTTATGATAATACATAGATTTCACTGTTGTTTCATTATTATAGTTTATAGTTGCTGTTTGAGATCGATATCACAATACCAAATAATATGTACCAATAGATATAGAACACAATCACTACACAAACAATATGGAGCCTATTATAAAAGATCATTGTATGGCTAAATATAGACTAATATAATGACATGAATATCCAGTTTTTTGTGATGTAAAAAATAATATAAATAGTTATATGTAGATTGATTGAGGCTGTTTCTATTATACGTAACAAATGAAACACCTTCTACACATCCTGCTCCTCCCTGAATCAATCCACAGACAATGATTTTTAATGTAATAAATACCCAACCGTGTTTAATATTTTTTTTTTTACATCACAAAGGACTGACCAAGGGAAAAAAAAAAAAAAAAAAAAAAAAAACCGCTTAATTGCCAGTCCTTATGAAGAAGACAAAAGAGAATAAAAAAAAGGGGGTGGGCCAATTTAGTTCAGGTTTATTTGATATGCATCACCAATGACCCCTCGGAGACCTGTCCTCTAAGTGCCGCCCGAGGATAATATATAAAGATAATAAATAATAATATACCTCTATCTACTATCCTTGGTGCCGCCTGAGACACTACTTTATAGCTATATGTTGTTTGAAATGACTACCAAACTACAAAATTATATGTAGGGGAGAGCGGGGCAGGTTGCATCGAGGGTAGGTTGCATCATTGCCTCTAACTCGCATTAACTTTTATTATTATTATTATTGTTGTAGTTGTAGTAGTAGTAGTTTATAGTAGTAGTAGTAGTAGTAGTAGTAGTAGTAGTATTAAGACGATGTACGTGTGATAACATGCGAGTTAGAGGCAATGATGCAACCTACCCTCGATGCAACCTGCCCCGCTCTCCCCTACCAATAGATATAGACCACAACCATGACACAAACAATAAAGAGCTTATTATAAAACATCATTGTATGGATAAATATAGACTAATATAACGAAATGAATAACCAGTTCTTTCATCAGTTCAAATTATATGTACGTACCAATAGATATAGACCACAACCATGACACAAACAATACAGAGCCTATTATAACATCATTGTATGGATAAATATAGACTAACATAATGACACGAATAACCAGTTCTTTGTGATGTAAACCCACTCACCGCTGGCAAACAGTAGAGTCAGGAGTCGCGCCGTCGGGTTGGGGTTACGGGAGCCCTGGTACCACACATACATGGCCGCCCCCACACAGCCCCCGCCCCCCACCAGCCGACACCCCAGGCAGTCCTTCTCCCCCGCCCCCCCTTCCCCTGCTTCACCCAATGCCATCACCTCTGTGGAAGGGAGAATAAGAGAAAGAAAAAATGTGAACAATGAATTATTAAAAATCAGCTATGGGCTAAATTTGAGATGATAAAAAACCCATTCAAACAGTAATGTAAAGAAGAAGGGGGAGTGCAATTTTGAAGTCGTAATTTGGTTCTTGGTATGATTAGTTTCATTCCCTGGAAATCGCTTGTTTAGGGGGACATATGCAAATATTTATTAATACAGGTTGAAGTTCCCAAACTCGGCATCCCAAGACTCGGCAACACCCAAAACTCAGCTATGGTTCCGAATTTTCCAAAACCCGGCAGAACACCCAAAACCCGGCGCGTAGTTGCCGGGTCGGCCGCTGGGTGCCACCACACCTAGGCGCTTTGGTTTCTCCCGCCGATTTGTTTGTTGTTATTGTTCAGTGGTGTTGTGACTGTAGAGTTGTGTACACTGTTATTTTGTGTACTTCTACAGGTCTGTTATTGGTATTATGGCTCCCAAACGTCCAGGAACACCTACTGGTGGAAGTGAAAAGAAAAGGAAGAACAATGTGTTAACTATTTCTGAGAAAATTGACCTTTTGAAGAAGTTGGATGGCTTTTTTCCCCCTTAATATATCTACGTTCTAAAAGTCGGAAAATTCCATTACTCGGCTCGGCGCTGGTCCCGAGGTTGCCGAGTTTGGGAACTTCAACCTGTAGAACAAGTAGTTTTGCCAAAGAATCATTTAATGTCAGATTATATGAAGTACACCAATAACTACGCATCAGGAATTATTAGTTTTGTCCAAATATTAACCCCTTCACGCCCAGATCTTTCCTCTACTATATAAAATTGTCTGTTGTTAGCCATAAAATTACGAGAACTATCTTAATGTACCAAATTAGCTAGTGGACAAGGATACTAAACAGGTCATATCTATTAAATATTGCTTACATCCATTAAAATCGTCTAATTGTACCCAAATTACAATGGAAATTACGTTCTGGGTATCAAGGGGTTAATGGGATACAGTATACAGTAACCTGAACATTTCCTATATACAAAACTATCAAATGCACGTCAAATGAATGGATGAAATTTAATGGATCATATTGGAAACTAGATAAAACTTGAAAAATTATTCACAAACTGAAATTAATAATAACCTTGACTTTCCTTTCTGAATCAGTTTTTTTTATAAATGTGTGTGTGAAATTTAATGTTGCTTGAAATTGTGAGCTTGTAAAGAATCTATTTCGTTACATAAACTATTCAGATCTGCAGGATATACGCGGTCCAAAAAATCTAAGGTTATGGAAGGGTAAGTAGTAAGGGTAAGTAGGGGTGGGGCGCAGTCAGTTCGTACACAAGTTGTTTCGTACATCAGTAGATTCGTACACCAAAAAGTTGTTTCGTAGTCTATATGAAATCATAGTCGTTTCGTACACTCACCTCAGAGTTGAACTTAATTACTAGAGTTACGAATCGACACCAGGTATGTACGAAAAACTCAAAATCAGTGGACGAAACAACTAACAAAACCTGGGTACGAAACAACTTATGTACGAAACTCCCTGTAACCGTACGGGCGTGTGGTTATATTACATTATATTACGTATAAACAATGGCCATAAATACACGATAAATAGATCAAAACTGTTAATTATAGTTTCCCAGAAGCCAGTTATCAACACAAAGCCGTCGATAATTTCCACGTCGACGAGTTCTCGGTTCGTGTTTCGACGAGAATTCCGGTCGACAACAAATACTTCTTAATAAAGTATGTAATAAACGCCCCACTATAGACAGTCCTACAGTCTTGCACTAATAACACAATGTACCTGTATTCCTTGGTAGTCTTCCCTTGCCTTATCTTTATGATGAAGTTAATGGGAGGCCAAGATAGACAGAATGATGACAGGCTGTTCTTGTTTTAGGGCTGAATGATAAGGGATAGAGCAGATTAGGGCTGAATTTAGGACAGACTGATGATAGGCTGTTCTTGTTTTAGGGCTGAATGATAAGGGATAGGGCTGAATTTAGGACAGAATGATGACAGGCGGGGCGAGTCGCAGTGGGTTTGTTTACATGTTTCAAGGGACCATTAATGCATCCACTAATTCCATTACTCTATTTCATTTCTTTTGTTTTCATTTTCTTTCAAATATTTATAGCAAGCTTTTAAGTCATAATAAACGACTTTTTGATCATTAATGTGTGTCCTTTATACGACTGTCCTGTTATTTCCTGGACTAATATATACAAATCATGGAAAGAAAAAAATCTTAGAAATATTAAAGTGCATGAGAAAGAGTATTTAGCGTGTTAAAAATGATAATATGGTAAATTAATAAGTGAAGGGGGAAACGTTGTTGCGCGAAATCTTGTCAGTGCGAAATCCTGTAGACTCCTCCATTCATCTATCTTATTTCACTAATGTTACTGCTTAACTGCTGCCCCAATACAGGTTACAGGCAATATCGAGTCACTAGATTTCCATGAGAACACTTACAAGTAATAATAGTTGATAAAATAATACATGATAAAAACCATACTCATGTTCCCACAACCTAATTTTTTGATGTGGATATTTTAAGCTTTTGAGTAACTATTATTATTTGTAAGTGTTTTCATGGGAAGCTAGTGACTCGATCTTGCCTGTAATATGTATCAGGGCAGCAGTTAACCTGTAAAACCAGTGAAATAAGAGCAATGAATGGAGGGGTCGACAGGATTTCGCGCCTTGGCAATATTTCGCACAACACTGTCAGCCATATTGTCGCGCAAGGCATTGTGGGAGGTAGTAATAAGTGAGACGCCTGGCTGAGAGGACAACGCGCCGCGCCCTACTGACTCACACAGCCTTATAGCATGGTCAACAAGATGGATATGAGCCTGGACGATATCATTAAGTCCACCAAGGGTAGGGGCGGCGCCCTGCGGAGGGGTGGAGGAGCCATGGGACGCGGGCGGGGCCGTGGAACCAGGGGCGTGGGGCTGAGGCGGGGCTTCGGGACGATGCGGGGCAGAGCGGGGCCCCCGAGGCAACCTGGCGGAAACAGACCCACTTTTGGACAAAGGGTGAGTGTTTGGTGTGTGTTTGCTGTGTTAGAGTTGTGTTTTGTGCGTGTGTGACAGTTTCCAGATGCAGGTGGTGCGCGGCGGCCATTACGCGGAGAGGTGTTTCCTTGTCCTCATTTTCCGGTTTTGTTTGTGTGTTGGGCGCGGGTGAACATTTTCCTGTGTTGGGCGGCCCGCGGGTGTTTTTACCTGTTTGGATGGGTACACGGGGGTGAATTTTGTGTTATTTGCTATTTGGTATGATATTGGGTCTCGAGGCCTCTAGTAGCTTTCTTATTTTCTTGCGTAATGGAAGAGAACTGGAGCTTCTCTGGCGACCTTGATAATCCCGTTACCTGTGATGTCCGCTGCAGCTTGTAGTGCAGATACTATTGACTTCCGAACATTAAAACATTTATTTTCATGATAATGTAGGGTAAATTTTACGATGACACCAAACTTCCCTACACAATTGGGAGCATGGTTTTTGTTTACCTTATTGTATTCTAAGAGACATTTTATCATTGAGCTTTCCGTCGCAAATCAATAGTTTCGGAGATATAGAACATTTTAGGTGGGGGGAGGAATACGTCTCCTTGTTTACAAAATGTCTCCCTCTTCCTCTTCTTGTGACCTGCATCGCTATTGTTTCGGAGGCGCACCCGTGGCTACCTTACCTAACCTTTAACCTCTTAACTGGGTCCAATAATAAAAAAGTTTAATAACATACCAAACAAAAGCAATGCAGGTCACAAGAAGAGGAAGAGGGAAGCATTTTGTAAACAAGGAGACATATTCCTCCCCCCACCTGAAATATTCTATATCTCCAAAACTGTTTCATAGAAAATGTCTCTTAGAATACAATAAGGTAAACACAAACCATGCTCCCAATTGTGTAGGGAAGTTTAGTGCCATCGTAAAATAATACCTAATGTAGGTTTGGGTAAAAATGGACGATGACTGCGCGGTCATTTTCCGAGACACTGATTAGTGTTTTGGTAAAATTCTAGAGTCCTTTCCCGCCCTTATTAGTGGGCTTTTTCCCTCCAGACCTTCACAGATACCTCTAAAGCGTAATTATAATGTGGGGGAGAGGTAAAAAAAAGAGAAAAAAATACTTTTTAATTTAATGTCTTTAATTTTTTAACGCAGAAACACGATAAAAAATCTAATTAGGTGTACATATATATATATTGGGTACTGTAATATTAACGCCTTCACGCCCAGATCTTTCCTTTGTTATATTAAATCGTCTGTTGTCAGCCATAAAATTACGAAAAGTGACTGAATATACCAAATTAGTTAGTGGACAAGGATACTAAACAGGTTATATCTATAAAATATTGCTTATAGTCACTAACTTCTAATGGCAACCAAATTACAATGGAAATTACGTTCTGGGTGTGAAGGGGTTAAGATGAAGAACTGGAGCTGTTATAGAAAATAGAAACACGTCAACGTGAAAAATTGGAACGCCAATCGACGGCGACAATAATTTCTGTAAACGAGTTCCAAGTACGGTTTACGGTCATTTCGCCCACAAGACTTTTCGCTCACATGTAAGAGTCAATTCGCCCACATGTAAGAGTCATTTCGCCCACACGTTCCATGTCACCTCCACTGAGCAGTTAACAAGTGAGAGGTAAATGAACCACCAGTAATCTTGGGCGAAATTACTCCATAGTGTGGGTGAAATGACCGGATACCCCAAGTACCATAGAAAGGGTCAGACTAAACACCGCAAACCACCAGCAAACCACCCACAAACCACTGAAACTCCCTCACATTGCATGCAAATCAATAGCATAACATTAAGATCTTTCAGCAAACTAACCACAAACCTCCAAAAACTACCAAAAACCTAACCTAACCTTGTGGGTGGTTTGTGGTGGTTTGTGGTAGTTTTTGGAGGTTTGTGGTTAGTTTGCTGAAAGATATTAATGTTTTGCTATTGATTTGCATGCAATGTGAGGGAGTTTCAGTGGTTTGCGGTGTTTAGTCCGACCACATAGAAAAGCAGCTATTTCCTACGTACGCGCCTATTATGAGGTGATAAAGGGTGTAGCACTTGTCGTTCACCATCAGACTCGCTACCCTAACCTGAATAACCTAACAAAACCTACCCTAAACGTAGCTTATAAAATAGATACTGCATCATAGTTATTTTTACCCTCACAGGTTTGTTCTGCAGAGAGACACTTCTACTACTACAATCCATGACCAATCTCCTTCAATGTTTTGATGTTATACTGTCCATGGTGATGAAGTGTTGCATCATTACATAATCCTTGTGTTGCTTCCATTACATAAAAGAAAATATGGTTTATGTGCGGTTTAACCCCTTCACGCCCAGAACGTAATTTCCATTGTAATTTGGGTACTATAAGACTATTTTTAGTGAATATAAGCAATGTTTTATAGATATGACCTGTTTAGTATCCTTGTCCACTAACTAATTTGGTATAGTAAGCTACTTTTCGTGATTTCATGGCTAACAACAGACGATTTTATATATTAATGGAAAGATCTGGGTGTGAAGGGGTTAAACCAATACACGATCGGTGGTTTTAAGTATCCTGAACGTTTATCTCTGTTTATCAGTACATGTGTTATGACTTATGGGTATGGTCAATGCATTAGTTCTATTGTTCTATATAGTTCATTATGTTCTCTGTGCAGGGCAATGTGGAGGGTCGGTGGAGCCACGACATGTACCAAGGTGGACCAGGAGGCAGAGGGGGTGGAGGAGGAGGAGGAGGAGGTGGTCTTCGCCAAACATCAGGACCATCCAAGCTCCTCATCTCCAACCTTGACTTTGGTGTCTCAGATTCAGATATTCACGTGAGTACTAAGTTTGTTAAAATACATTTTATTTTCACCCAAAGGAATACAGTAAAAAATACCAGCCATATAATTATACAAACAGGAGTAAATGAACGTAAGTACTAAAGTTGTGAAGTGCTAAATTATGTAGTTGGCAAAACACATGTACTCTTTATGTGATGCAGGACTGAAGAAATACTAGTTGCCATGATATAAGAATACAGTTGTTTGTGAATAGTTAAGGATAATAATTGATAGGACTCTAAAGTAAATAGTAATTGGTTTGTCATTTTGATTCTGGAGTGAGTAGTGAGTGTGTTATGTAGTGAGCAACGAACATGTAGTAACTATTTATTTGATGCAGGACTAAATAAATACTTGATGCTATATAAGAACACAGTTGTTTGTGAATAATATGTATGCCATTTTCATTATGTAGTATCATATCAAGTATCGGCCCACATGTATATATTATCTTTTATTTGCATTAGTAGTTAAGTTCATTTCCTCATGTATGTATATTTTGATGATGTTTTCCTGTATGCCTTCGGGTGAAAATAGACTTATTATTATTATTATTATTGTTATTGTTATTATTATCATATTTACAGTGTCATTGAGACGCTTTGTGACTTGATTGTTATTATCATGTTCTATTTATTTATATCATTCTATTTATGTCATTCCAGGAGTTATTTGGTGAGTTTGGAGACATGAGGAATGCAGCAGTTCACTATGACCGCTCCGGAAGGTCGTTGGGCACGGCTCATGTGATGTTTGACCGCATGGCCGACGCTAACAAGGCCATCAAGCAGTACAACGGCGTGCTGCTGGACGGGCGGGCCATGAGCATCACCATGGAGGGGGGGTCGTCGGTAGGATCAGCGGGGGCGCGGCTCTCGGCACCAGCGCCTGTCAAGAGGCTTCAGGGAGCACCAAGACAGATGGGCGGCGGCGGCGGCGGCGGCTTTGGTAAGTGTTGACTGGTGGTGTGTTGGCAAGAGTGGTGTGTTTAGTCAGTCACTTTAGTCAGTTTACTAGTCACTAGCGTAGATTTTGAAAGGAAATAGGGAGAAACTGGTTCACAAATAGGGTAGTGAATGATTGTAATGGACTCGGTTGTCAGGTGGTCAATGCGGAGTCTATAAGGGTCTTTTAAAGGAGTCTGGATAAATTCATGGATGGGGATGAAAGGTGGATGTAGGTAGAGTTAAGTAAGAGGAACTAGTACCTCTTGTAGCTTCCTTATGTTCTTATGAGTGTTGCGTTTTGGTGTGTTGACTGGTGCTCGATGCAATTCCTGGTGTGTATTGTGTTCAGTTATTGTTATTTTTTATATTTTCTATCTTTTTACATCTCGAAGGACTGGCCAAGGGCAAAAAAAAGAGAAGTAACAAAAATCCCGTTTAAACTTATGTATTTATAATACCTGGCTAAGAGAATGCTTCAGTAATGCCTAATTTACCTAGACTTGATTTTGTATCCAAGTACTCCAGATCGTCAAATCAGTGAGGAGTGTAGTACTACCAACTTTGAAAAGTTTGGTGTGTTGACTGGTGCTCGATGTGACAGCTGGTGTTTGTTTGTGCTTATTTATGATACCTGGCTTTTTTTTGTTTTTTATTCTATTTTTTTATGTTGAAGCCTATAGCGCCTGTAGGCTGTTATGTAATTATGTATGCTACAGTAATGCCTAATTTACCTAGACTGGTTTGTTTGTTTATGCCTCGAAGAACTTCAGATAGTCAAATCACTGAGGATTGTACCTATTTTGAGGTAAAAAAAATTATCAGGGTATTACAGAAAGTACTTTATTCTTAACAGTGGTACTTCATTTTTGTCAGTGAAGACCTTGATGTTTTGTCTTGCCTTCAGAGGCTGTTGTATACACAAAGTAACATTACAATATCATACTCCCACAAGACCGTAAAAGTACAGGATCTCTTTTCAACAGTTATTAGAGCATTGTCAAGTAACTACCATGTGTAGGTCTTGCGGCCTCTTGCAGCTTCCTTATGTTCTTATGTTCTACTTATGTCAAACTGTTGCCGTTAACCCCTTCACACTCAGAACGTAATTTCCATCGTAATTCGGCTGCCATTGGACAATTTTTAGTGGATATAAGCAATATTCTATAGATATGACCTGTTTTGTATCCTTGTCCACTAGCTAATTAAGTATATTACGCTATATATCGTAATTTTGTGGCTGACAACAGACAATTTTATTTAGCAAAAGAAAGATCTGGGCGTGAAGGGGTTAATATGCGAGGCCAGCGATGAAGCGTGTCTGGCCGTGGCTCACCTTTTCTCTCCCCTTGCTTGCAGGTGGCCGGGGCAGCCGAGGCATGCGTGGCAGCCCAAGGGGGGGCCGGGGCATGCGAGGCGGCGGCGGCGGCGGGCGGGGGTTTGGGCGGGGGGCCAGGACCAAGGTGCCCACCGCTGAAGAGCTGGATGCCGAGCTTGACGCTTATGTCAACCAGGTCAACAAGTGAGGTAATTGGTGGCCGGCAGTGGAGGCCTTCATCATCATCATCATCTGGGTAGTGTACACTGCCAACTGCTGCCTCTTGTCGGCTGTTGTGGTGCTGGGGCCTGCTGGAGCGGGCCCACATGGGGGATGTATGGGGAGGGTTGTTTTAGTAGTGCAGTGTTATCTCAAGGCCGTGTTTCATCAGTGTAGTGGGTGGAATGATGTGACAAAAACAGACACTGGTAACAAGGAAAACAAAGTATTGGTGATAATTTATTGAAATATTGGCACAGTATTAGTAATTATTATGTGATGTATTATGAAGACTAGTTCAAAGTCAACACAAAAGCAACAACTGATCATTAGTGATGTCCGTCCACATTAAAGAGTGGTTCAGTGCTGTGACGTTATGGAAGCCAAACACTGCAGTACATCCCATCAAGATCAACACACTACAAACTCAAGTATCACGAGACTCAAGTATATATCACGTTCTTTCCTGACACCAAAACAACTCGAGCAGTAACCAAGAAGTCAAGAATTTACCAACAGCTCCACATCACAATCTTAAAAGTGCTTACCAAAGTTTATGAAATTGAAGAATAAAAATGTTCTGCAAAAGACACTGTGTCGAGATTAAAGTGATTATCAAATTGTTGCAAAGTTTGACATTTGTCTTAAATCACCGTGCCAAGTGTTTTCATTATACAATAAATCTGAAAAGTGAAAGTCAATTGTCGTGAAAAGTTTGAAGTGTGAAGGTTTAAATTCTATAGTGAACTGCTCAACATCCACTGAAAACCAACTATGATGAATCTGATTAGTGTGTCCATCACAAATATCCCTTGCCATGGATTCTTGGAGAGTGGCGGCCTGCAAGCAACCTGGGTTTGGTGGTTACATGGGGTGAGGAGTGCGGCGGTGGTAAGGCTGGGTCGGCGGCACCCCTGCGGCGGTTGGGCGGAGTGGCGAGAGGCTAGTGTGGCGGTGGCGGCTACAGGCAAGCTCCCAGACTCAAGGATTCCACCGTCCTGCCTGCCACCACCCAAGTATTCTGTGTCTTGTTCTCTTTTTTTCCTACTTTCCCTCACATGAAAAGTTTGCAGTGCAGTAAGTAAAGTATACGCCCATAACTCTCAACGTGACTGTCTGGAGATTGTCTGTGTTGTCATGCTTGGAGTAACCGGCACAATATTAAAGTCTTGTCTCTTTTCCTGCAGATGTTTGAGGACGAGTCAGCGGCTGGACGTCGGCGGCATCATAGGCGATCAACTCTTTATACAGTTTAGATAATCAATTATGTTTTGTTTCAACCAATGTAGCATACTAGTGTCATGACATTTTAGGCTATGTGTTATTGATCTAATTTTAAGAATAGGTGCATCCACTTTTTCTAAAGCAAGTCATTTAACCAGCCCTGTGTCAGCACCTGAAGTGTGTAGGTCTTAAGTGTATTCATATACGGAAGTACAAGTATCCTCATGGTGAATGAATATATGACAATTTTGTGAATAAATACCAAAAAGAAAAAAAATAGCCATTTGACTCTAATTTTAAAGTTCCTTATATTGTTCATCTTTGTTCTCGCTCCAAAACTTGCAGCTGTTGAAAAGGAGACAAGATTTTTCTGCATGAGACTGATAAAGGAACTCGCCAGGGTCAGCTACCTTCTTTTTTTTTTACCAGCATCCACTTTTCCTATACACATTTCCATCGTCTACAACATTGAGATACATTTGCGGATTTTACTCAATGCTTATCTCCTCCATTCCATTTTTCTGATCATAGGTGGTACACTTCACACTTGTTCTTCAGTGTGACCTTCCCCCGGCTGAGGTCAGGGTGAACTACCGTAGATAACACTAGTCGCCAGTCACTCGCCACTGCACTAATGTCGTCAGGCGCCATATATTATGAATTTTAGTATCACTACACACATGTGCCATTGAACAGGCATGCACAATAGTTTATATTATGTACATCGCATTACATGTCTTCAGTGGCACATAAAAAGTCTTGAAGTGATGCTAAAATTCGTAATATAATGTGCCTGGCTGCAGTGGCGAGTGACTGGCGACTATAGTGTTATCTACGGTAGGGGTGTTACCTAAACTATATCTTTCCTGAGCGTCTAGTTAGAGTACAATGGCATAGTAGCGTGATTCGTCCACATTAGCTCCAGACATCCCAATAGGCACTCAAGCTACATTACAGCACAATGATTAAGTTATCCTTCATTGTGGTCATCTGAAATACCTCTGCTGAGGGAAAGATGCGTTTCATGAAATGTTTTACCTACTAAAGATGCGGCACAATGATATTTCACAATAATACATTTTAATTCATTGTCATCTCGAATACTAACGTTAAGTAAGAAGAGAATTACGACGTTTCAAGTGGTGGTTTTATTGCTTTGGCTTTAACCCCTTCACGCCCAGATCTTTCCTTTGCTATATATAATTGTCTGTTAGCCATAAAATTACGAAAACTACCTTAATATACCAAATGTACTAGTGGACAAGTATACTAAACAGGTCATAGCTATAAAATATTGCTTATATTCACCAAAAATTGTCTAATGGTAGCCAATTACAATGGAAATTACGTTCTGGGCCTCAGGGGTTAACTCAATAGGTACTAAGCATAAAGTCAATAGTTTCTAAGCCTTGCGTTTGATATATTAATGCATGGAGTATACTAGTCTTATTTATGTATGGTTTGGTGTGCAGTGGTGACTATTCTTGGGAGCTTCCATGAGGGTGGTTTGGACAACAGTAATGTCTTGGTTTTCAGCGACAACATATACATAAGTTTTATCTTTTTATTGATCACCAGCCATTAACCCCTTGAGGCCCAGAACGTAATTTCCATTGTAATTTGGATACCATTAGACGATTTTAATAGATATAAGCAATATTTTATAGATATGACCTGTTTAGTATCCTTGTCGACTTAACTTATTTGGTATAATAAGTGTCTTTTCTTAAATGTATGGCTCGACAACATTAAATTTTTTATAGCAAAGGAAAGATTTGGGCGTGAAGGGGTTAATGTTAAACTTATAATTATCATTGTGAAAGTGAAGGAGAAGCAAGCTAGGTGTATTTCACAAAGAGAGAGAGAGAGAATCATTACTTGTCTTCCATCCATTAAGAAAATTGTCAAGTCAGTCAGTCACTATTACACTGACCAATCTCGTTTCTTTCATTTTCCTGCTCTTGATACAGGAAATTGGGTTTGAATCTCTACCTTGCGTGACTCCTCTCCTCCCCCTCTCCTCCTCCTAGGTTCCTCCTCCTATTGTTCTTCCTCCCCCTCTCCTCCTCCTCCTATGTTCTTCCTCCCCCTCTCCTGCTCCTCCTATGTTCCTCCTCCCCCTCTCCTCCTCCTCCTATGTTCTTCCTCCCCCTCTCCTCCTCCTCCTATGTTCCTCCTCCCCCTCTCCTCCTCCTCCTATGTTCTTCCTCCCCCTCTCCTCCTCCTCCTATGTTCTTCCTCCCCCTCTCCTCCTCCTCCTATGTTCTTCCTCCCCCTCTCCTCCTCCTCCTATGTTCTTCTCCTCCCCCTCTCCTCTTCCTCCCCCTCTGTCCTCCTCCAATGTTCTTCCTCCCCCTCTCCTGCTCCTCCTATTGTTCCTCCTCCTATGTTCTTCCTCCCCCTCTGTTCCTCCTCCTATGTTCTTCCTCCTCCTATGTTCCTCCTCCCCCTCTGCTCCTCCTCCTATGTTCCTTCTTTCCCCCTATGCTTCTCCTCCTATGTTCTTCCTCCCCTCTCCTCCTCCTATGTTTCCTCCTCCTCCCCTCTTGCTTCTCCTCCTATGTTCTTCCTCCCCTCTGCTTCTCCTATGTTCCTCCTCCCCTCTCCTCCTATGTTCTTCCTCCCCCTCTCCTTTCCTCCTCCTCCGTTTTTGCCTCCCCTTTCTTTCCTGCCCATTTCGCGGAATGAGAAAGAGTGTGTGCAATATTTTCTGTATCGTACCGTGTTCCAACCGGTTATTTCTCTCTCTCTCTCTCTCTCTCTCTCTCTCTCTCTCTCTCTCTCTCTCTCTCTCTCTCTCTCTCTCTCTCTCTCTCTTCTCTCTCTCTCTCTCTCTCTCTCTCTCTCTCTCTCTCTCTCTCTCTCTCCAAAAGGTAAACTTGGAACCTGGAATTATTCGCCCACTGCAACATAAATTTGGAGCCGAAGAGAGTGAGAGAGGGAGAGGAAGGAGACACAAAAGTAAAAAGGAGAAGGGAAAGCAGAGGAAAATAAGATGTAGAAGAAATGAATGGTGTAGATATATTATGATTGCGATTTATTATTATTATTATCATCATCATTCCTTTGTCCTGCAGTTTTTGTTTATTTGTGTTGAGACTACGAATGATATGTAAGGAAAATAAGTGTGTGTGTGAGTGTAGCTATATGTGCGTGTGCGTGTGTGTGTGAGCGTTTCTCATACAATGGTTGCTAACTATATTTACTCCTGGTATCAGCTCCCTCCCTCCTCCCATTCCTTCTCCCTCCCTTCCTCTCTCCCTCTTTTCTTGCTCTCCTCACACCCTTCCCCCTCAGTTCCTCCTTTCATTAAATTATCTAAAGGTCGGAGGCACGAGAGAGAGAGAGAGAGAGCTAGAGAGAGACCTATATATATAACCAGGAGGTAGTAGTAGTAATACAAGATATAAAAATGTCTAAAAGCCCTACGTAGCCTATCCAAGATATCATAAACATAATAGTAATAGTTGTAAGTGGTTCCAGATAGGCGATCAAAGCACTTAAAACCAGATGTTTATAAGTGGTTCCAGGTAGACGATCCAACCATGTGCACTTAAAAACAGATAGTTGTAAGTGGTTCCAGGTAGACGATCTAACCACTTAAAAACAGATGGTTGTAAGCAGTGGCGGCTCGGATAAAATACAATGGAGGGACTGCAAGCTTTACACAACAGTGGGATACACAAATTTTACCTATCTCAGGTATGAGTTGTAGTTAACGTTCACGGATTTCAGGGTATGGTACGTAGTAGCGGTGGTGGTGGAAGGGATGGTGGTGGTGGTAGTGTTGGCAGTAGAGGGGATGGCTGAGGTGGTGATGGTAAAATTACAGTATTACTTGAAAATAAAGTCGGTACTGCTTGATTTCAGTCTTTTCATTTAATGTCGGCTGGGAAAAGTTGATGTTTTGCAAATACTTAACTGGATTTTCCATCGTCATAGGGTAATTAAAGAAAGCACGATGTAACCACATCGTCTACACGCACTGTAAACACGAAAGGGACGAGATTTAGCTGCCTCGGCTGCAGCTCACTGTGTTCACAAGTGGCGCGGCGGCGGCGCAGACATGAATCGTACAGCAATTTGAAAGTACCTTAAATTTTGGTCTGGTTTTAATAAAAATTCACTTAGTAACGTATTGAAAATAATTAAATAACATATAATGACTTTGTATTATGATATATTTGTTAGTAGTGTATCAATTCTGCTGTATCTCTAAATGCATCATACACCTGGCAGTGAGTGTCTGGGGGTGCTGCAGCTCTGCAACCCTATGCCACGAGCCGCCACTGGTTGTATACAAGTGGTTCCAGGTAGACGATCCCAACACTTAAAAACAGATAATTGTAAGTGGTTCCAGGCGATAAGTAGGCGATCCAACCACTTAAAACCAGATAGTTGTAAGTGGTTCCAGGTAGGATATAGGCGATCCAAGCACTTAACCATCCCATGATCCCCTGTATCCGATATGCAAATAGTCTTAAATGCGACACCATCCACCACCAATACAGCCTCGTTAACGCTAATCACAGGGAAAGCGATCCAACACTGTATTGGAATCGGTCTATTAGCGTGGGAGAGGGAGGGTAGAGGATCGCGAGGGAGGGAAGAGGATCGAGAGGGAGGGAAGAGGATCGAGAGGGAGGGAAGAGGATCGAGAGGGAGGGAAGAGGATCGAGAGGGGGGGAAGAGGATCGCGAGGGGGGGAGAGGATCGCGAGGGAGGGAAGAGGATCGAAAGGGAGTGTTGAAACGTGTATAAAGAAAAAATGGAACTGAAGAGAAGAAAGATAAAGAAGAAAGAAGAGAGGAGAAATGAAGATAAAGAAGAAAGGAACGGAATAAGACAAGGGAAGAACAAAGAAGATAATGACTAAAGATCCCAAGTGAAATAGCCAAGGGAAGAGTTGACAAGATTGTTAACTAAGGAGACTAATAGAGTTGAAGAGGATCTATGAAGCGATACTAAGCGTCAAAGGTCACAAGAAGAAGAAGATGGATGGGTGAGAAGGTACAAAGGGATAAAAAGGAGAGGAAAAGAGTGAGAGAAGGGCGTGGAAAGGAATGCGAGGTGTGCTAGCGTGTCCTGGGTGAGTCTGGCAGGTTGGGAAGGTGAGTTATAGGCGTGTGTGGTAGTTTGGTCTCCCTTTTATGAGTGGGAACAGCCTCTTTAGTGGAGAGAAAGAGAGAGAGAGAGAGAGAGTGCCATAATCACATTTTTTAAAGTATTTTCCTTAGGTAAGTAGGTAATCAAAATACATAACAAAACTAATATATCTACAAATAAACAGATTGGTATACAAATACATTAAGGAAAGCATAGGTAACGAACGAAAGAAGAGGAAAAATAATCATTGCTTCACTTGAATTCGCTTCACACACTCAGCCTGTTTCGAAGAGCAATAAACTATTGATATCCATGTTCTATCTCGTAAGTGCGCTCAAAGGCTTTATTTCTTGAGGGTTTAAGTGCCAAGTTTGCTCATTCGTTACCTATTTTAGCACCTGCAGCCCGTGTGTGGGGAAAATAATTGCAACCCCTTTAGAAAGACGTGAAGTGTTTTGTTTACTTTATTGCAAACTGATCGCGCGTGTGGTGGTGAATCTGTGATGGTGGTACTGTACGTGTGGTGTTCCTAACGCAGTGGTGATGGTGGTACTGTACGTGTGGTGTTCCTAACGCAGTGGTGATGGTGGTACTGTACGTGTGGTCCTAATGCAGTGGTGATGGTGGTGCGTGTGGTGTTCCTAACGCAGTGGTGATGGTGGTACTGTACGTGTGGTGTTCTTAATGCAGTGGTGATGGTGGTGCTGTACGTGTGGTGTTCCTAATGCAGTGGTGATGGTGGTGCGTGTGGTGTTCCTAACGCAGTGGTGATGGTGGTACTGTACGTGTGGTGTTCCTAACGCAGTGGTGATGGTGGTACTGTACGTGTGGTGTTCCTAACGCAGTGGTGATGGTGGTGCTGTACGTGTGGTGTTCCTAATGCAGTGGTGATGGTGGTACGTGTGGTGTTCCTAACGCAGTGCTGGGAAAAAAGAACACAAAGGAGACAGTGAATTAGCATGTTAGTACGTATAAGGATCGACAACTAATGAAAATGTTTTAGTATCCCATGTGAAATAGACAAGGGAAGAGTTGACAAGTCTGTTAACTAAGACGACGAAGAACTAAGTGGATTAACTAAGCTGAGACGAAGTTGAAGAGGACCTATGAAGCGGTACCAAGCGACAAAGCAGACTGTAGTGATGATGGTGGTGATATTTCTCCTTCTACCTCACCTCGACAGTATCCCGCAAGTTACTAAAGGTGAGTAGAACATTATATAGAAGCATTATTATCTCCTTCAGTTAATAAATACACGTCCTTCATTTAATTTGATCATCATGTCTGAGTTCTTTTCCTTATTTCGTCTTCCTCTTTCTCGTGTCATCCACTTCTTCTTCTTCTTCTTTTGACCTTTATTGCTTCTGTTCCAACTCCTCCTTTTCTATCTTCTTTCTTTTTTAACTTATAACTTATCCTCCTCTCATTTGTTGTCTTATTATAACTTAAACATTTGATCTATTTGAATATTTCACGTCAATGCTTGTTATCTTTTTCCCCTTTCTCCCTCCCTCCTTCGCTTCCTTTCTTTTCCCACAATGCCCTTTGCTATCTGGCATACTCTACTTCTTTTGTTATTTCAATCAAACTGAACTCATAACTATACTATAATTAATATACAGATATTTCTGTGTATGGAAAAGTAATGATACAGTAAGGTAGAAACAAATATAGCTAGTTAGATGCATAGATAGCAGCCTACCGTAGATAACAGTTAAGTCGCCAGGACAACTTTTTTTTCTGTTTACAGACGTGTGGTGGCGTTGATACTTACATTTCTACATCCATGATTTCAGGAAAGTTAGAAGGGGCTATCTGGAGAGTCTGTGTCATTTTGTGTCTTCATCTGTGTCATATTATGGCTACAAATGAACAAATTACAAGAATATCTACAAAGTGGCTATCAACAGTAGAGTCGCCATCGAGTGTTTATTTACTTAGTGTCGTACCGCTGTCGTCGTCGCCCGGAAAAAAAACGCGTAGTGAAATTTGAAACCGTCTATACTCGCAGATACAAAGCACAAAACAACGCTGAAACTGAATAGATTATACAGTCATGATATAAACTACTGTGTATCATCTTCAGTGGCACATAAAAATCAGTAGTGATGCTATAATTCGTAATATTTGGCGGCTGGCGACATCACTGCAGGTGGCGACTTTACCGACTTTACCGCGACTACGATAGTTGTTAAAGTAATCGTCCAGACCCATTTTTTCTTTGCATAATTATGTTGAATGTTCATTCAAAATACCTAATCCACAAAAAAATATTCATTTCCACGCCTTATTTCCCTAAAAAACATGACTCTTCATGACTAAAAACGGGTGACTGGATGCAAAAAGTGACAACATATTGTTGATATACTCGATCATGGCTATATTTTGACTGCATTAAATCAGGAATGATGAAATGGTCTGGACGATTACTTTAAGTAAATGGTAAAAACAAAGATTGATGAATAGATGTAGGTATATAAATAAATAGAAAAATATGGTCGATACTAGGTAATACATAAACTGATTAAAAAAAAAACTACTGATGGATGGTAAACAAAAAATCTAAATTAATGAGTAAAAAATATGATGAAATTAGTGTATTTAAATATGGTGGATAAAAATACATATATACAGATTAAAAAAAACAAAAAACAGGTGGATGGTAAAAAAAAAAAAAAACCCGAAGAATAATGAGAAAATAAAAATATAAAATTAGCCATCAATAGTTCACTCCCAGTTGTTTTCTTTTCCTTACGTTGACGGTAGTAATAAAGAAAGGTGTATCAATTAACCCTTCCCATAATAAGGGTAAAAAGCCATTAATCTTTTTTTCTCATCATTTAAAGTCAATATAAACACTAAAACTACTTAAAATGACCAGTTAGGAAAGAAATAAAAAAAATTATCGGCGATGAAACTACGTGATAAAAATTAATAGCAAATTCAGTTTACGTCCCCCTTAAAAAAAAAAAAAAAAAACGAAGAGAGAAGAAAAATCCCTGTTAGCAATATGTAAACATTATTAGAAGGCGTGTGATTGGCCGAGCGAGGAGACCAATAGCCAATCAGGGAAGAGATACCAATTAAACAGACTAATCTCTTCCTTCTCCTTTTCCTCTTCTATTTTCTCCTCCTCTTCCTCTTCTTTCTCCTCCTCCTCTTCCTCTTCTTTTTCCTCCTCCTCCTTCTCTCCTTCACACAATTTAGCTTCAAAACATAGGCTTCCTCTTCCTCCTCCACTTCTTCTTCCTCCTCCTCCTCTTCTTCCTCTTCCTCCTCCTTCTCTTCTTTCTCTTCCGCCTCCTTCTCCGCCTCCTTCTCCTCCTCCTCTTCTTCCTCTTCCGCCTCCTTCTCCTCCTCCTCTTCTTCCTCTTCCGCCTCCTTCTCCTCCTCCTCCTCTCTTCTCCTCTTCCGACTCCTTCTCCTCCTCCTCTTCTTCCTCTTCCGCCTCCTCCTCCTCCTCCTCTTCTTCATTCAGCCAAAATTTGACATAAGTTAAATAATGGTGTGAAATATGAATAATAGAACGTTTGGAATTCACTGAAGGAATGAATGTAAATGTATGAAAGATGTATGACTGTGTGTGTGTGTGTGTGTAGAGAGAGAGAGAGAGAGAGAGAGAGAGAGAGAGAGAGAGAGAGAGAGAGAGAGAGAGAGAGAGAATAGGGAAAAGAGTGAGAGAGATAAAAGCCAAGTGCGGAAAGATAGGAGGGCAGGAGAGAGAAAAGAAAATACCTTCATATATATTTCTCTCTCTCTCTCTCTCTCTCTCTCTCTCTCTCTCTCTCTCTCTCTCTCTCTCTCTCTCTCTCTCTCTCTCTCTAGGATTAATATTCTGAGAGCGTAGAAAAGGCTCGTAGTTTTGCTGCCTTTGTGATAGAAAGAGAGAGAGAGAGAGAGAGAGAGAGAGAGAGAGAGAGAGAGAGAGAGAGAGAGAGAGGAGAGAGAGAGAGAAAGGAACGGCATATAAAAGGTTAGCGTAACCTTTTATTTGCCATCCTTTCTCTCTCTCCAACCTCCTCCTCCTCCTCCTCCTCCTCCTCCTCCTCCTCCCTCCTCCTCCTCCTCCTCCTCCTCCTCCCCTCCTCCTCCTCCTCCTCCTCCTCCTCCTCCTCCTCCTCGTAAATCGTGAGGGAGGAGGAATGATAATTGTGACTCATGAGATAAACAATGCCTGGCGTTTTTCTCTCTTTTTCCGACATGAGGAGAAACAAGAGACGGAAAACCGAGGAAGAGAAAAGATTAGGAAGAGGAAGATGAAATACAAAGAGTTATTAAAGGGGAAGAATTTTGTTGGGGAGTTGAGGAGAAACTAAGTGAAAAAAAACAGAAAAAAAAAAACAGAAAAGACCTAAAAAACCCAGAAACCTCTCCAGAAAAAACAGAAAAAACCCAGAAAAACAGAAAAAACCCAGAAAAAATTCCACTTAAACAGAAAACCCACAGAAAACCCCCCAGAAAAAAACAAAAAAACAGAAAAAAACAGAAAAACCCCAGAAAAACCCAGTAAAAACCAGAAAACCCCCAGAAAGAAAACAAAAATACAAGAAATATATACCAAAAAAAAACTTTCTTTAATTACTATATCCCTGACCCCCCCCCCCCTTAACCCCTCCATGTGACCCCTTGTTGGCACTTCAGAGGTCAAAGGTGAAGGAGGGGGGTAGGGGGGGTAGGGAGGTCAAGATGTCACTTAGATTACCGCTGCGATTGAACCATATGGTGCCGAAAAGGGGGAGGGGGGGGAGGTGAGGAGGGGGAGAGAGAGAGAGAGAGACAGAGAGAGAGAGAGAGAGAGAGAGAGAGAGAGAGAGAGAGAGAGAGAGAGAGAGAGAGAGAGAGAGAGAATGACGTCACAGTACTGGTCTCTCACATAGTGAAATGGTAGAGAGAGAGAGAGAGGAGAGAGAGAGAGAGAGAGAGAGAGAGAGAGAGAGTTTTGCGGTTCCTTTCTAGTTCAGGTTCGTATTTGAGAAGGGGAGGGAAGAGAGAGGAAAAAAGAGAGGGAGGGAAGGGAGAAAAGGGGGTGAAAGGAGAGAAGAAGAGGGGAAGTGAAGGGGAAAGGAAGAACAGTAGAGAGAGAGAGAGGAGGAAAGGAAGAAATGAAAAAAATAGAGAAGAGGGAAAATGAAGGGAAAGGAGGGGGAAGGGAGGAGGAGGAGGAGAGGGGGGAGGAAGAGAGAGGAGGAATACAAAGGAATATAAAGGAAACACAAACAGCAACAGACCATTAGGTCCTTACATGGCTGTTTGATTTAACTAGATAATAGAGAGAAAGGATAGGAAAGTAGAAGGCTCCTCCCACCACCCCCCCATCCCTCCAGCCCAGTGGCGTACCCAGAAAATTGAAAAGGGGGGGAGGCAAAATATATATATATATATTATATATATATATATATATATATATATATATATATATATATATAATATATATATATATATATATATATATATATACTTTTTTTTCTTGTGAGTTTTATTTTATATATTTTATATATATAGAGTTTTTTTTATTTTTTTTTTTATATATTTTTTTATTATATCTTTTTGATTATATATATATCTAATCAAAAAATTTATAATAAAAAAAAAAAAAAAAAATATATATATATATATATATATATATATAATATATATATATATATTTTATATATTATATATATATAATCTAAAAATAGAAAGAAAAAAATACAAAAAATCGAAGAAAAAAAGAAAAAAAAGAAGAAAAAAAATCTACTATAATAATTATATTATATTTTTACCTTTGGAAAAAGGGGAGGCCATGGCCGCATGCCCCCCCCCCCCCCCCTCTCTCGGTACGCACTGCTCCAGCCGAAGCTGGTCGGAAATGAAGTTATACCATGCAGTATGGAAAAACTGCATGGAATTTGTGAGGAAAGTTGAAAGCTGTAAACTATGGCTAACTACTACTATGTTTGTGGGGTAGGTTTAGTGTTTGATAGTAGTAGTCATGTTATGTGTGTTTTGTAATGGTGGGAACACAGTGTGGAGGTTCAAGGATGGTGCGGCAGCCTTGCCTGGCGCTTTCTTGGGAGGCTGCAGTCAATCAGGCCCCAGCTCCGTTCAATCCACTGCGGATTGTGTACTTTCCATGTAGGACGCCGTACACTATTAATGCCCCTACACTATTATTGGAGGAGGAGGAGGAGGAGGAGAAGGAGGAGGAGGGAAAGTTTACAATGGAGATATGTGATACAAACAAAAGAGAAAGTGTGTGAAAAGAGAGAGAGAGAGAGAGAGAGAGAGAGAGAGAGAGAGAGAGAGAGAGAGAGAGAGAGAGAGAGAGAGAGAGAGAGAGAGAGAGACAGATCAGATCAGATCAGATCAAAACGTTTATTGTGAATAATGTACACATTATACATAATACATATATAATTAAGGGTACAAAATAGACAAAGGGCGCACCCCCCATGCAGGTTGTATGGGAAGGATTGCCATGATTAATGAAGTTAGATAGTAACATTGTTAATTACATTTAGATATGCATATACAAAAGACTATGTTATGTTACATATATTTATTAAGTCCTTTATGAGGCATTGGCAAAGTTCGGGTGACTGTTTTTGACTTGGATAAGGTTACATGGTTGTAGATAATAGTGCAGCAGCCCAGCATAGGAGGCATTGGGCTGCGAAGAGAGAGAGAGAGAGAGAGAGAGAGAGAGAGAGAGAGAGAGAGAGAGAGAGAGAGAGAGAGTTGAGAGGAAGAAAAGTCAGGTGAATGAAATAATGTGTCAAAACAGTATTGCAAAAAGAAGGAAGGAAGGAGGAGGAATGGAAGGAGGGAAGAGAGAGAAAAAGCAAGGAAGACAGGAAAGGGAAATGAATATAATGAATGAAAAGTGAAAGTCATGAGAGAGAGAGAGAGAGAGAGGAGAGAGAGAGGAGGGGAGAGAGAGAGAGAGAGAGAGAGAGAGAGAGAGAGAGAGAGAGGAGAGAGAGGGTTATTAGATCACCCACAGTGTTCCGCGGATTTCCGTAATGATATCAAAAGTGACCCATCTAATCTAACTTGCCTTTGGGTGAGAGAGAGAGAGAGAGAGAGAGAGAGAGAGAGAAGAGAGAGAGAAGAGAGAGAGGAAGAAGAAGAGAGAGAGAGAGAGAGAGAGAGAGAGAGAGAGAGAGAGAGAGAGAGAGAGAGAGAGAGAGAGAGAGAGAGAGAGAGAGAGAGAGAGAGAGTAAATGATTATAAACAAAACAAAGGAAGAGAAAACTACCCTCTTTCCGTCGCCTTATCATTGTTTAAGAGACAGGGAAGGAGGAGAGAGAGAGAAAAAAAAAGAAGTGAGAGGGGAGAGAGAGAGGAGAGGGAAAGAGAAGGAGAGAGAGG